>OX375876.1:82424358-83024358 GCA_947359465.1 Metellina segmentata | reverse complement strand
AAAAAAAGCTTGTGCACGCTTACATCTGAAGACTGGGCGAAAACTATTTCTGAAGGCTTGTAATCAAAAAATCAAGCAAAACGTGTTGCAATTCCTATACTTGGGTGGTCAGGATGCTCAACTCGTAAAGTTTCAAATCGTTAACTCGACAACCACGTGGTGTCACTCGAAGAGGTAAAGGACATAATGGGGTGATATGCGAATTGCGTTTCAAGAAAAATCGTGACGTGCAGGAATAAAGTTGCGAACATTAAATTTCTTCCCATCCCAGACATCATCTAGATTCTTTATCCGAGAGAAGGAATCAATTGAAAGCTGGAAGAAGGACGAGAGAGTTAATGATGTCTCTAAGGAATTTGGGAATTGCTCAATTCACTCTGAACATCAATTCAAAACGACGAAATATGTTTCTTGATCAGGACTGGTCAGATTTCAATGGGCCAGAGATACTCCTAAAAATGTGTCTCTAGGCGGCAAGTCACATATTGGTTCAACATCGGTACATAGGATAAAATACGCAGGAGTACCGACAGGTTTTTGCACAGAAACGGAATGGGCCTACATATGCATGATAAAGGCTTTGTTGCACTCCTGATCAATGTGTGACCTGCCTTAGTGTTGCTGAATGTTCACTGATGTGTAGCATAGCGTATTGGCGATTCGACGTCTCCCATTCGGAACCAACCACTTGAACAAAACGTGAATAAAAAGCGAGAAACTGAGCAGCTTCTAAGATATCTTAAAATGTGATTCGATTATGCAACGAAAAGTTATCACTTTCATTTTTTATACATATCTGCTGAATTCGTTTTGTGAGAAGAAAGGTATTGGAAATATTTTCGTCCGAAAACTACGGGTTACTCTATGAATTACTGATTATTGACTGTGAACATTCATTTTGTCATAAACTATAGTTACTGTGGGAAGTAAATGAAATTATTTTTAAGATGCAAATAAAATGACAAATCTCTTTACCCTTTCAGAAATTAACTTAATCATAAGAAAGATACTAAGAGTAGTGGCGTAGCGTTCTATCATTCTTTTTGTGTTCATAAATTTCAATGATTATTGACCGCTTATTCCAACAGCTACCAGGTTTCAAACTCGATCACTTTTATCATTTCTTAATTATTTATAAGGACCTAATAAGGTTGAGTTAGAGCGACATTAAGTCTGACCTAGCTTTGATTTTATCTTGATTTCTATTGAACCGATAACATCGCCCATTCTGATTCATTCGAACTAGGGTTCTTTGGTGCTGGTTCTCTTCATACCAGCCTTTTCATTTCAATTTCTGACTGACATCCCTCATCTCTTTTTCTGCTATGAGAAAAATCAATAATGCCGAGATAATCAAGAAGGCGGTATTCAAAAATTTTGTCTTTAGGTTTAACAATTGTTTAAGTGCTGTGTGTGTATAAAAATATCTGATCCTCAACTAAAGAAAACAGTTACAGCACTCTTAAATTAACCCTAGATTGAGTGATAGTACTGTTGTATAAGGTTGGGAAATATTATGTAATTATTTATACAAGCAATTTTAACAATCTACAACTCGCTGGGATCAAATATGGTGGCATTGTCTTTTTTACTAGTAGAGCAGAATACTTCTATTGTACTAAAAAGTAGACAATACAAAGCGAATAAATTAATCTACCGAGAAATGTTCTTTGTTTGATTTTTTTTGTGTGACATAATACATATTATCTCGAAAAGCGCTCCTCGAGAAACACTAAGTATAAGATATTGATCAATATTTGATCTTTAGTGATCCTAAATGTTTGGTAAAAATAATTTTCTAATTCAATAGAAAGCTCTTTTTATTTATTTAAAACCAGGATGAACAAATAGCAAAACATTTAACTCAATATACGTCAGGTATCATTAAAATTATTCGACATACTTGTTTGCTGGCAACCACTGTCTAGAAAAATATGAATAAAATATTCATTCAAAACATTATTTCGAGTTCATAACAGCAAACTGGCGACAACGATATAACATACGTTAATTGTGTCCTTGCTCGAGGCATTTCTAATGGAAGGAGAAAAAGTAACATATCCACGTTACTCTCGATAAACTGTTTTTCCCTATTGTCACCATTTAAAAATGTTTTTCTCTAATATTCTTTGAATTGTTTACAGTGGACAATTGGGGGTTTATAAACTGAAGACGCAATCTTTGTAGAGATCGTGGTTTTATCTACCTCTAAGTGCATCATAAATTAAATTTAAAAAATTGGAATACTCGAAAAGTGAAATTTTCTTACTGTCCTCAATCTTTACAAAAAGGTCACGACTCCAAACCGGATTGCAGAAACCATATCGATAGTTTCTTAATTTATTATATCCCATTATTTTTATTTTTTCTAGTTTTTAAGTTCTTTAAAATAGCACTCATGACTTGGTGTGTGAGTTTGAGAACTAGTATGGTGGAGTATTCGACCCTTCAAGAGTTATATCAGGAAAATTTTGCCAACGCAACTGGCTTCTGAAAGGTTTGAAACGAGAAAAATTGTCTATAAATCTCTTTAGTCTATCGCAAGTCGGGGGTATTTCAGAGCCTAAGCTTCCAGTGAGCTTTTGAAATATTCTGTTAAAGTAGTGGAAGGTTTTCAAAACACGTGCCTTTTTCCTGATGAAGGTTAGTAGTTATTAAACTTCAAGTTTTCGAGTTTTATGAACTTTCCAATTTAGGTTTGGGAATATGGGTTCGGCATGTGTGTGGTTTGTGTCTTGAAAAAATAAAAAAATAATGAGTTTCCGAAAAAGAAAAGGGAAAGGTCGCATTTTAAAATAGAAAAGAAAGAGTGTTAAAACTCATTCAAAAGTTTTTCGATCTAATCTTCGAGTGATCCACAAAAGCAGAATTTTGCATAAGTGAGCATTGCGTTTGCTAAATATATCGTCACTCAAAGTGAAAAGGTCAAAGTCAAAAATTCCATTTTTTCTTTTATTATTGCTATATGTGGCATTTTGTGATTTCTACCTAATGGCACAATCTCTTATGACATCAGCTGATCCAATAAAAGTTACAACCAAAATGTATGTAACAAAATAAAATAAAATTATAAGAAAAACTATTAGTTTTTTTGGTCTCCTGAAAACTGCAACTTGGCGACCTCTTGCACTTTGAGTTATGATATGTAGATCTAGACAAATATATCAGTCTCGAAATTTCTTAAATCGGGAACTAGATGACTCCTTCTGCTGACCCGTCCGCCAAGATGTATTTCCTACTTCGCGATTTAATCGTAACACCTTGATTTGAACATTACTCCAAACGAATGTTTTTCGTGGTAACTTGAAACTAACGTGGTTGCAAAATATGCAACGAACAAAACAAAAAAGAAGCAGTAATTTATAGCTCTGAACCCAAAGAAATTAAAATTTGACTAAACTAGTTTTGTTTTTAAAGGAATTTTATTTCATACTTTGGTTTGTGGTCGTTAATGCTTTTGTTATTATCAATTTATAATCACACCATGAATAAATACCAAGCCTAATGCACATATTCTTAAGCGTCATTCACCACAGGCTCTTTAGAGCGAAAAAATACTTGATTTTAAAATTGATTCGTGGCATAGTTCTAAAACCGGAAACATTAATTTCATATTATAAGTAACAGATAATATCCACACATTTGGTTATCGTAATATCTGTGGAAACATCCATGTTTCATGAAATCGTATTAGTATAATTATAACGGTATAATAACGTATGGATTAGATTTGCGCTTGTGATAATCTGTGTCTTGTTCTGTATTTCATTTTTTATGATGCTATTGACCAAAATACACTGCTGGCCACCGTAAATGCAACACCCTGAAGGAAGCATGCAAATAATATGAAATTTACAACATGCATCAGCGGAGGTGAGATATGCAAATTATTAGAATTTCAGCGCAGACGCACATCACGCGCGACTGTGGCGCCACTTCAAAGCGCTATTTAAGGCTTGGAGATTTCGACGATTTCAAGTACGGCAGTTGTGTTTTTCTTTTGTGGTTTTTTTTTTCTTTCAAAAAAACGATCAATTATGCCTCGTAGAAAACAGCGATCATCTTTTGATCAAGTATCCGAGTTCGACAGAGGTAGATTAGTGGCCTACCGAGATTGTGGATTATCTTTCAGGGAAATCGGTAGTCGTGTAGACGTGTTGGACCAAACAACTGTAATTGATCGTTGGATGCAGGAGGGTACGACGGACCGACGTGTTCGATCGCATCCACCTCAGTGCACCACTTCACGTGATGACAGGCATATTGTGCGTATGGCAGTGACGGATCGCTCAGCCACATCACGAACCATAGCACAGCACATTCAGTCTGTAACGCATCATCCAGTGTCTGCGCGTATCATTCGACGCCGTTTACAGCAGAGTGGTCTGTCCGCAATACGTCCATTGCTTCGTCTACCCTTGACGCAGAACCACAGACGTCTCCGCCGCCAATGGTGCGATGAAAGAAGGATGTGGACGGCAGAATGGAATGAAATTGTCTTTACTGACGAGTCACGCTTCTGTCTGCAACACCACGATGGTCGGATTCGAGTCTGGAGACACCGTGGAGAGAGGATGCTGAACAGCTGCGTTATGCACCGACACACTGGTCTTGCACCGTGAATTATTGTATGGGGCGGTATTGGATATCACTATCGCACTCCTCTAGTACGCATTGCCGGTAATTTAAACAAACAGCACTACATCTCCGAGGTGTTGGATCCAATTGTCCTTCCTTACCTTCAGGGCTTGCCCACAGCCATAATTCAACAGGATAATGCGCGACCACACGTGGCACGCATTGTCCAAGGGTTCTTCGTCAATCGCCAGATTGAATTGCTTCCCTGGCCAGCTTGCTCTCCGGATCTTTCGCCGATAGAAAACATGTGGTCCATGGTTTCTCAACGATTGACCCAGATTGCATCCCCAGCTGCCACACCAGATCAACTTTGGCAACGTGTGGAAGCTGCTTGGTCTGCTGTACCCCAAGAACACATCCAAAGTCTCTTTGAATCAATGCCGAGGCGTGTGGCAGCGGTGATCTCCAACAATGGCGGCTACTCTGGCTACTGATTTTGGCAGGAACCACACTTCACAGGAGTCTATAAATTTAATCATTTGATACTTGGTCAACATGTTATCTACAAAATAAATTTTGTTGTGATATCTCTTGTCTTTCTTGGTGTTGCAATTTGGGTGGCCTGCAGTGTATATGCTTTAAAATGTGTATGTTTGCACACACATTTAGAACCGCTTAAATACCCTATCTTTACTTTAGGGCTGTGTTTCAATATAAAAAGGCACTATCCAGTGGGTGAGATTATAAAAAGAAGGTCTAGCTATTACCAATAATTATGTTTCCGACAGCTTGAAAATAGATACATTTTTCTTCGACTATTCCTACAACCGTACATACTCTGTTGTACAAATCACGTGAATTGAATATGATTTTTTTTGGTTTTATTTTTAAGAACTAAGATTAATTTGGAGATTTAAAAGCGTATTATTCCTTTTGAGAGGCTTTTTCTGTCAAGCTAAATGTGGGTGGCGCAGTAGTGTTTTTAAGGCGGAAAGTGCTTCTTATAGTTACGTTTGTGGAACGTGTCCTCACTTTACTTGTTTATAGAAACCGACGTGTATGCAATACAATTTAAGAATAATTTATTCCTAATTGGTATATGATAGTTAATTGATCAACGCCAATTAGATCAAACGGTTATAAGCTACATTTTAAGGTAACCTCGTTATGTATCATGCAAGAGCATTTCATATACAGGAAATAAAATCTTCATCCTCCGTCTGATTTGTTTCCTCTGAAATTTCCACTTCTAATAAGTATCTGTTTTAAGCTATCGTTAATGTACAGAAAACATTTATACACATTTTCAAAATACTTTGTCTTATGTTTCACCAAATAACTTTTTATTTAAGAAAATTACTAGTGAAGAAAGCCTGTGATGAAAACTGGGAGGTACGCGATAATTGTTTTACTTATACAAAAGGGAGGAGTTGGTACATAAAGTTTGTCTGTATTAAGGTCTTCAAAACTTGAAACATTACTTGTGCTTTAAAGCTACTAATAATTTATATTTCCCTATTTTTGTAAAATAGCAGATTTTTGCAATAGACCAGTTCCCTCTTGCTTTAGCTCTGGTTCAAAAGGTCATGGAAGTTTGTTCCTTTCCATCTAGGAGAAAGTAAAGGAGAGGGGATTGAACTTGATAAATTTCTGAGATTGATGATAAAGAGAGAAAAGTCCAACTGAGTTCGTTGTTTGTTATTAATAGCATTGGTGCTTTAGGTACATGCTTTCAGATAACGCGGGAAAATCCTGATTCGATATTAATTTACAAAGGAAATGTGAAAGCGAACTATGTTCTTTTTCGAGTTATTAATAGTGCTGGGTTGGTGCGTTTTCCTGATATACTTTTAGGTAACGAGAAAATCTCGTTAGATTAATTTACGATGAAATTTTAAATCAAATAATGAATATTTTTTTTAATTTGCGCGTTTTATTTGTTTAGATATAGATTCCTGTTTTTCTCAGCTTAAATTTTTTTTTGTTTCCTATTCCCAACAGTACCTGGACATCCACGTCATATTTATTCTGTGGTTTATCTTTAAACTACTAATGATCTGCTTTTTGTAGTTTGTATTATAAACCTTAATTTTTATTTTAAATCAAGGTTATAGTCCCGTAGATTGATGTTCTTGACAGAGGATTATTTCGTTGCATTTCGATATTTCTCATCACGAATAAGAAATTGTATCACTGTTGTCATTTAAAATTTTTTTTAAGTATTTTTAATATACTGCTGTTTGTTGTACAAAATGCAACACCATGTAGGAGTCATCAGAATTAAATGAAATTTAATACACAAACGGCTTGTTTTAGTACAAATAAATGAATAAATTTTCAAAGCAAAACAACAATATTAAGTGTCCAAAATCAGTATTTGGTGTAACCACCACGCGCTGCAATAAGTGCTGCTATACGACGGGGCATGGAGTGAATCAGATGTTGAATGTCTGCTTGTGGAAGAGAATTCCATATTGTTCGTATGCGCAACCAAAGTTCTTTAAAGCTGTAGGACGCGGATCACGAGCGAGACGCCGACCAACCAAATCCGACACTTACTCAATAGGCGACATATCCGGCGAATAAGCAGGCCAAGGAAGAAGTTGCAACTATTAGGCTGAAAAGAAGTCTCGAACATTCCTTGCAACATGTGAGCATGCATTATCCTGTTGAAAGATAGCTCCAGGGATGCCTTGAAGGAAGGGAACGACTTCGGGCTCTAGCACTTCACGGACGTACTTGTTGCTATTCAGATTACCCTCAATTCGTAGCAGCTGAGATCGTCCATGATACGAAATCGCACCCCAGACCATAATTCCGGGTGTTCGGCCACTATGACGTTCGATAACGCACTCTGGAAGGCAGCGTTCAACGGCATAGCGTCTAACACGAATGCGGCCATCATGGTTCCACAAATTAAAGCAGGATTCGTCAGAAAAGACACCTTGTTGCCAATCAGCCTGCCAGGTTCTGTGCTCATGAGCCCATTGCAGACGCAGACGCCGATGGTTTGGCGTGAGGGGAATCCTGTATAAATGAATCCTTGCACGCAGTCCACTTCGCAGTAGACGTCAGCGAGTTGACGAAACCGACATTAGTACACCTGTATCAGTAGACCAAAGTGCTGCCAACTGCCTGTAGGAAGCTGTACGGTCATTCACCGCCATGTGGACAAGGTGTCTATCATCGCGCGCTGACGTCACCTTCCGTCGTCCGGTGCTCGTCGGTTCACTGCTTCGAAACTCGCATCACTTTGGAACTGTTCCGCTGCACACAAGCTGCTATTGCGCAATTGGAAAATCCTCCTTCACGAAGGCCGGTGATTCTCCCCCGTTCAAACTCCTTAAACTGTTGAAATTTCACCCTATTTCGTCGTGGAGGCATACTTAGGTCTCACTAAACGTTCGCTACTAAAAAATAACCGCGCACTATTTTCAACGTCCCGCTACAGCCCTCTATTTATACGCTTTTAGCATCAGTTCAGAGGGCGCTGCTCACTCCACGCATGCGTGGTGGCTCTGAAACTTTACTACTTTGCATAACATCCTGCAATTGACATTTGCTGCAATTTTCATTTCATTTGGATGTTTCCTTCATGGTGTTGCATTTTTTACAAACAGCAGTGTATCTTTAAATTTTTTAATCACTTTATTTCTTTCGGATGATTTTTTTCACGGATACACAGGGTAGGTACAAGTATCGCCTACACTAACTATTTCTCTGTATCTCGGCCTCTTGTATGGGAAATCAAGCTGGAAACTAAAAGAATATCACTAGGAACTATTCTCCTTTTGTTTCCAGTGATCATATACCTTTTTTACTTATGTCAGTTTAAGTTAACAAGTAAAACTTCAAAAAGTTGCCCCAAGAGAATTTTCAAGTGTAGGTCCCTAATATCGCCTGCCCATGTTCTTATTACAACCCACCAGGCGAAATTAGGAGCTGAGGTTTTAATTGGTACAAAATAGTAGTTCCAAATATATTTTCACTTTTAGAAGTTACATTTTCTTCACTAAAGAGTTTTTCAGAAAATAAATTTATAACATACAATAGCGAAAAATAATTTTCTTTTGCGCTATCTTTCACAGTGAACAAATGGTTTTTGAATGAGGTCAGAAGTGTGAAGCAGGGAGTTTCGGTTTTTTAACGCGTGTGGATGTGAAAGTAGTTTCTGTTCCAACTCTTAGGAAGTTCTTTCTGTAGTGTTGTTTGTACTTGTTTGAAGTATTAATTCCAATTCCGTAAAAAGTTAAAAACTTCGTCTTTCTAATTGGTTAACTCAGCTAGTGAGCTAGACAGAGAGTGAAATAACCTATGATAAAAAGAAGGGCCAAACCGTTAATCTTTGTTTTTCTTTGAGAAGAAATGTAAATCAAGTCCATCTTTCAGTATACAGTGCACCTTAGTATAAATGTAAAATTCCATAAGTTTTTCAAATGTAAGCCCTCATTGTAATTGATTTTAGAAGAAAAAATTTTAGTGGATTGGAAGCAAAAAACACCACTACTTACAACCAAATGATTTTGAATAATTGTAGGCAATTAAATCGTATTTTCCTTCAAAGGAAATCGTGTAAAAGTAACAAAACTCAATCGCTATTTTTTTCCTTGACCAAAGTGGTTGAAACTTCTCAGTTTTTGGGAAAACCGAAAAACATTCTAAACCTAAAAAGTATGTGTGCTATTACCTGTTTCCAACTTTCTAATCTAGCTCTTGGGAAATTTTTCGGTTTTGCAGAATTAAATTTGTGAGAAACACCACCAATTCATGAATATGAGACGAATAACTTCTCACATAGCATTTTAAAGTTATTCCAGAAGCTTAAGATCAAAGTATAATTACAACTCAGGATTTTGACCTTAAGAGCCTGCTTCCAGACATCATTTCCATCCAACCCAACGTGAAAATATTGCGCAAGTAACCGAATCAAAACATCAACAACCCGTGTATCGTAATAAGTAATCGATTTTTATTCTCACTTTCCGATCGAAAACAAGATTTCTGGCGTCGGTCCGCGAATTCTTTTTTTCCTTCGATCTCCCTTCACTTCTGGCGAAATCCTAATCGGCTAAATTATCAGTTCAGCTTCAGGCAAATATGTTCGTGTTAAAAATCCGAGAACATCAGTGGTGCATGAGCTTTCTGGACAGCACTTCAGTGATGAAATATTTATGATTTAAGTTACGACCTACTGAGTTCCCCGTTACCACTAAATCATGTCTACTTTTATCCCAGAATGTAAGTAATTGATAAATGTTTCTGTGTTCATATAACTTATTTCCTTTGTGTATATTTTCGCCAAAATACTGTTTGAAGAAATCAATTTAATACCAATATTTTTGTCCTCAACAAAAAATTTTGCTTTGTCCTTAAATGTTCAACATATATAATTTTCATTTGTCATTTCAATATCTCACTTCCTGACACATTACCTTCGAGCAATATGAGGATTACTATCGTTCTGAAAGTCTTTGAGCACGAAAGAAAAAAAATTGTGTTGTTAGTTTTGCACATGCAATCAGTAAGTAATGAGTTATAATTAGATTTAATTGCATCTTTTATTTTTCTTGTTCAGAAAAGGGGACTTGATTTGTCTCTAAAACACTGAACTGCTTGAATCCGGATGCACAATCAACTATCTCCAAGGCACCTCTACAGCCGTAAACAATTTTCCATCAAACCGGAAAATTTTTTTCCATCAGTCTTCAATCAACGCACTAAATATAACTACTTATAAAGAGCTGTCCACAAGCAAAGAAAATCCTTTTTTAGATATTCCGAACAAATAGGCAGAAAAGTAAAGAGAATAAGAATTTCTGTCAGAAATTTCAATCATTGATAAAGAGACTAAAGTAAAATTGATAAATGAGGATGGCGCGAATACTGCAAAAAAAAAGAAGTCATGTTTAGTTTTAGACAACTTAATAAATCAACGCCAAAGCCATTTCTTTTCTGGAAAAACAACGCAACTCAAATCATTTCAGCTCTAAGTTAACAAAAAAAGGAACCCAAAAGAAGCAATCGCGACCAATCCATGTGTGCCGTTTTTTGCAAAGGTGGAAAGGAGTTGTATTTGCGTCACATTGAAGCAGCTACACTACAGGCTATTGGCGATGATCCTGGAACAATCCCGAAGAAAAAGATCCTAGGACAACACCTCATAGTTCTGAACCACGGTCAGATAACGAGGTTAACACCTGAGCATGCACTCCACTCTCCAAACTTCCACACCTGGCCAACATGTTGACATTTGAGGTCATGATATATTTAACTTACGATATATGTACTAACCTTCACGTACACGACGCTCTTAAGTTGAATTGAGTTATAAACTCGAAACCCTTCTCTCCACTATTTCAAAGGAAGTGTTTGTCTGTATGTTTGTTTGTTTCTTGCCCGCGAAGTCCTAACGAATCTAAGGCACTTACAGTAATGGGATTTGGCACACATGCAGTCCAAATTTTTTGCAATTTTAGGGTCGAGGCGAATTTTAAAATTCAATTTAGAACATTTTGAAATGAATTTAATAATTTATTTCACCATTCTTCATTCTACAGCTGTAATTCCAAGGAATGAAGAAACATCAAAATTTAGACTTTCGTCTTCACGTTTCACCTTGACGTCAGCATTTCGAACCATGCGAAGTTTTTTTCATCTCCGGGGATAGAGCACATTCGAATGACCTTCGTTTGTTTCAAGATTCATTCATTTTGATTTCCTGCGAAACGGATTCCAGGAAAGCAAAAGATTACTAAAGTTATCACTGGCGTTCTTCAGTGCTTTTTTTCTATCTCAGCGATCGTTAAAGGTAGGATAAAAAAAATTTAACGGATTTGAAATTTGTGGAAAATTTTACAACAGATACCTTATTTGTTTGATTTTCTTTTAATCTTTTGTATTTTCGCAAGAGATTGTGACGTCACGCGAACTTTCGCTTTCCAAAAATAAACAGATTGCATTTCCTGCCATTCGCTTTAAAATAAAAATAAAAATAGATTTTCATTTTAGCAAAGAGAGCATAGAAATAAACATTTTGACTGGGATTGTCAAGTTCTTTTTTCGTAAAATCGGAATCGTTAAAGACAGATTCAAAATTTCAACGGATTTCAAATCTGCGGAAAATGTTACACCATATACAAACCAAACATCACGGGCACGGGTAACGCCGATCTAGCCACGCAATGGCTAGTCTCTAATAATATGAAAGGAAGTGTTAGTTTGTTTTCTGCACGCAAAGTCCTGACGAATCTGTGGCACTTAAAGTAATGAAATTATTTTTTTAAGAAAATCAAACGTTTAAAGTATCGATCTGGTGTAAAATTTTCCGCAGATTTTCAAATCCATTGAAATTTTTAACCTTTCTTTAACGATGCCAATTTTACAATAAAAAAACAACTAAACAACGCCAGTCAAATTGTGTTTTATTTGTTTTGCTGAGCGCAGGAAATGAAATCTGTGATATAAAGAATCTCGAATCAAACGAAGGTCCTTTTGCGCAACAGCGTTCGTATTGGAAAAAAATGAAAATTTTAATTTAAAATTATTTTTTAAAGAAAATCATAGTTTTAGGTATTGTTCTATTGTTAAATTTGCCGCAGATTTCAAATCCGTTGAAATTTTTACTCTATCTTTAACGATCTAGGAGATAGAAAAAAGAACTCAGTTAAAACTTTATTTGTTCGTTTAGTCTGCTGACAAATCGTTCCTCTGCAAAATCAAACGGAACCGAAAAAAAATAAATTTAGAATCAGCTATCTTTTATGCTGCAGCCATTCCAAATAAAACAATAATAATTAAATATCTCATTAACTTCATTTCAAAATGTTCTAAATTAAATTTTTAAATTTGGGCTTCGCACAAAATTGCAAAAATTCGAACTACCTGTGTGCCAAATCTCATTACTGTAAGTGCCATATATTCGTCACAACAATCCCTACACACACATAAACACTTCATTTTATGATAGGGCGCCTACACAAGAAAGACATTTGCCAAACATGAAAACTTAAACAGACCGTTGTCAGTATGCGTTATCTAACAGAAATAAACTTACCTATTATCCTCTTTATGGTAAACTCTTCAAAACATCGAATACGATTAAATATTGATCCTATTTTTAGTTGCTATTTATATAAAGCAGTAAATAAAGGTTACCATTCAAGTTATCTTATCTATAAATTGAGATAAATAGCCCTTTTTGTGTTCGTAATCAAAATCTTCGTAAAATGCGGCTAAATTCCTATTCCAAAAATACAAAAGTTACAGTTGAAAAATTATTTATTTAAAGAAAATCACATTTAAGAAAGTATCGATTTGGTGTAAAATTTTCCGGAGATTTCAAATGCGTTGAAGTTTTTAATCTACCTTTAACGATATCGATTTTACAAAAAAGAACTAAACAATGCCAGTCAAAAATTTTGTTTTGCTTCTCTTCGCTCGAATTGTTTGTGCATAAGAAATGAATCTGTAAACATTCCTTTTATCTGGAGTTCAGTTCTTTTTTCTATCTCTGAACCATTAAAGATAGAGTAAAAATTTCAACGGATTTGAAATCTACGGAAAATTTCACATTAGATCGATGCCTAAAAATATGATTTTCTTTAAATAAATAAAATTTTCAAACTGAATATCTTATATTTTCTCAAGAGATTGTGACGTCGCGTCAACCATCGTGTTCAAAAAATAAACAAATTACATTTCCTGCTGGCATTGTTTAGTTTTTTTTTTATCGGGATCGATAAAAACATTGAAAATTTCAACGGATTTGAAATCTGCGAAAAATTTTACACCAGATAGATACCTTATTCGTTTCATTTTTTTTTTCTTAAATTTTATTTTTTAGTAAAATATTTAAATTTTTGCAAGAGATTGTGACGTCACGCCGAACACCACGGTCAACTCCGTTATGTCTGTTATCCAATTTGCGGAGCAAACCATAGTTCATAATATGGGAAGTCGCTGGGAATTCATTCCTATAAGCTACGAATTTCCATTTTGTTTTGCGAAGCAAACCATAGTTCAATATTCATAATTTGTTTTGCGAAGCAAACCAACACCACGTGCAACGCCATGATGGATGTTATCAATAGTCTGCGAATTTCCCATTTGGTTTGCGTTCGTAGCAATCACCGGGGATTAGCGAGCAGAGGTGTTGGCAGTGGTCACACCTGACCCCACGAAAAGAACTGTCACGGGCAACGCCGGGCTAGCCACGCAGTGGCTAGTTGGTTAATAATCTGCAACTGAGCTACCACAGCCCAGGAAAAATGAGGGCAGACCAATATTGCATACTATCGGGTACCGATCTCAGCCAGGGCTCTCACATAGGCAGTGTTGGCGTTTGGGCGCTGGCCCGCAAAGGGGCAAAAATATGAGATAAAAATATTCATAAGACTGGCGACGGTGTTGAAAATAACTTTTTCTCTGCTTAAATTAAAACAAAAATCCCTAAAATGTAATGTCCTCCATGACGAAACCAAGAAAAATGTAAAATCATTTATTCGTGTTTGTATTTCCAGGATACTTACACTTTTTCTATTATTAAGTATTTTAAAAGTTTGAATTCCATTTTAAACAGTTTCATTGCTTTTTAATTTCTATTGTAGAATTGTATACCCGTAAAAAAAAAAAAACGACTCGTGCGATCACAATTGCACAATTTACATCGCACAACAAAACGGAAAGTAGCAATCGATGGGGATAAATGTTTTCTACAAATATCAATACTTAAAATTTGTCTAAGGGGCCATCTTCATATTAAATTGTGTGCTTTCTCTGATAATTTCAATACGAACCCCATCTTTTATCACAAATTTGGATTCTACACACAATTTCAGGCGGAAAGAAAAAAAAGTTCATCAATTTTATTGGGTTTTTCACCGATTTGTAAGTGTTTGAAAATTAGATATCCTAATGTTAAATTAGTGTTTCAGGGTTTTTTTTTTTATTATTTGCTACAAACAATAATGTTTTTCGAAATTTTTTTGGTCAACCCCAGATTTGCTTTCTGCTGTGAAAACCATGGTCACTAAAATAGTCACTGATGGTCTCACTATGATTTATGTTTTAAAAATATCACGTCAGGTTTTTGTGCATTTTTTTTATGTCACTGAATTTAAAAAAAAAATTATTATTTGGGGATGTTACTTATTACTAAAACGTCGATAATACAAGATGTCTTTGTTTTTGCTGGCTAAACTTTTCAGCACATTTTAATTCTTATTTCGACATCTGGAACTCAGTTCTTTTGTAAACGGTCTTTGGTCACAATTCATTGTAATTCCTGAATAAAATTGGTGACCTATTCTTCAGTAAATTAACAGAGAAAATATATTTTACTCTTGTTTTAAAATAATTACCTAGGCTGTTTTACGTTTCGGACAGTTCTTCTGGTTTTCCAATTGGTACTTTGGTAATTCACACTAACAGTGTATTTTTTATTGCAAAATAGAATAGATAGGGTTGAATATGAAAGCATCAAGAAAACAAAACTATTGTTTTTATTTTAAATTGTCAGATTTAACAAACATCTGATACAATATCCAATAGGGTGCAAAAAAAAGCTTTAATTTATCCTTTGTTCAATGAATTGTCTTCAATGTTTCAGGCAAGCAAAGTATGATATCATAGCTTATAGATTCTGTTTAAACATACTAATCGAAATCATAACTTCTCTATTTGACGTACTGACAAGGACTTCCTCAAAAATCATGCAAAATTACTTCATCAAGCATCGACCAATAATTTATGCATCAAGATATGTATCAGATGTTAGAGATAGATGATTATCTATATTAAGAAAATACCTTACTATAAACACCAAAACAGGGTATGATGAAAAATTGCCTGAAAAAAAGTTAAGTTTTTAGTTAAATTCACACACATTTATGTGCTCAACATTTTCTTTCTTCATTGTTCTGTAGTGGAATAAAACTGACGTATGGCAAATAGTACGGTTCCAAATCATTTGACAACGCCGCAATCAAATATTTTTTATCCTCGTACAACTAGCTGGTACCTATTTTCGAATCTTTTGTGTTCTTCCGTGAAGGAGGAACAATGGTTAAATTTTGACGTTCAGCTTTCCTATAACTCCCCCCACCCCCACCCCACCAAAAAAAAAAAAACCTCCTTCCTAGCTTTTATTATGATTTCCAAAAAAAATTATTTTGAAAACCGCGCTTATGTTTCCAGAGGTACGGTCGCTTTTCATATGTTGAACGTTTTATGTTATCTTATCGCAAAACTTTTATAGTAAATATGCGATAACAAACAATTGACTTTCAATGGATACTAAATCGGGTGTGCTTTGCTAGAATAATATTGTATTGTTTGTACAACAAAATGTGTTGATTGTTATAATTCTTATCCATTAAGAAAATATTACAGCTTTTCTTAATCTTTTGAGTTCCACTTCTACATACTTTCTGTAAATGAATATTTCCTTATTTATACGTTCAGAAAGCAATAATAATGAAGATGAGTAGTTTCGAAATTCCGTACGCTCGAACAGTTTTAAAAGTATTATTTTTTGACAGAAGTATTCTTTCGTGTCTTTTTAACATGACTTCACTTACATCAACAGCCGACCAACCGGTATAGTGGTTAAGGTGTTAGCCTCTAGATCGGAATTACCAGGCCGTGACCAATCATTTGTTAGTCACCGATGATGTCGATAGAGCCCGGAGGCTCGCGAGCATAAAAAAAAAGCAACGAACTACTCACAATGCCGTGGAAATCTGAACCGAGAACGCCTTTGTGTTCTTTGAAAAACCGACAGGAAGCGCATCACCACGAGCGGTTCACGAGCCGCTCGTTTGGCGCCCAAAACCCCTTCCAAATCATGAGAACTAGAGGCTCTCTAACGGTTCGGCTTGCAAATGTATACGCGGCTTAAGAGCGCTTGAACGTAAAAGGACAGCAACATTTTGCCTTTTTCACAAGTAAAATATATTATTCTCTTGTGCAAGACTGGAAGACTTTATATATCAGAGAATTCTCATTTAACACTCACCGTTGTGAATACATTGTTATGCATCGCAACCCACAAAGGTCACTGTACGTTCAATATTCTTTCACCAACCACCAGATTAAAGAAGCTTGGAGAAAAAAGTGTTTTTTTTTTTTTTACACTTAATCTAAATATTCTGAGGATTTGATACAGTGTACGGTGTTTCTAAGTTTATTGTTCTGATTAACAGAGCAGTTATAAATTACGTTTATTAATTATTACTTTAATATTCTTCTTGTTATGTTTCTTCCAATCGCGTTTAGTTTTCTGCAAGAGATTTTTGCTGTTAAGATAAATACAGGTAGCACACAACTGTTTTCTGGCTTAACTTGCTTCCCGTATGTATTCCGTATTAGAACAGGAAGTAAAATCATCGTCTTCTGGTGGTTTTCTTACATTGAAAATCCTTCTCATTGGAATGAGAGAACGTTTATTCGCATTCTTCTTCTAATCGCATCGCCCTCAAAAGTGATACAATTCGAAAAATGCTGTTTTTTATTCTTTAAATGAGTAAAAGCGCATTATTTGTACCAAATTTTTGTAAATTTTGCCTTAAAATTGTATTTTGTACCCATATTTTGTACCACTTCTTAATTTTGAACCATGGTCAGATGACGAAGCAACACCTGAGCTAGCCCACTCTCCAAACTTCCACACTAACCCAAGGAAAATATTTATGAAGTTATGCCTTAGTGAGGTGCTAATTTTCTCCTTGTTATTAAAGTTTTTATAAATAGCGACAAAAAATTTTTTTGTGAAGATTCCCTACAAATGAAAACTATGTTCTTACCCACCAATTTACCTACCAATTCTTGCGGTGGTATTTTTTTCTTCAAAGAAACAACTTACATTTCGCACGAAAACAATTTTTATTGCATGTGCTAGCTGATAAAGTAGAAAATAAAATGATGACCGATTACCAATTTTAAATATTATTATAATATGTCGAAATGAAAATAAAAGGGTCAAAATCAGAAAAGGTCCAAAATTACAAAATTCTGAAAACCTCGGTAATTTTGATTCAGAGCGATAGGTTGGCCACTTCAAAGCTTGAAATAAACGAAGCTAAATCGTCGAAGTAGTGATGCCGAACCGCAAACCGCGCGCACTCGCCGACGAGCTACAAATTGTTTTGTCTTTTATTTTCCTTTCTACATCTGCCATTTAACGGTATTACACGTGCTTTTCGACACGTGTTAAACATTGTTTATGTGTTTAATAAATTGAATGATTAACCATGAATTTCAAAAGTTTTGAATATTCGAAGTCCAAAAACAATATAGTGTGTTGTGTAGTTACTTGACACAGTTTAGAAACCTTTTTTCGACTACATATCAGGTAGGTAGTCATTTTGTATTGGAATACGAATCTGTTTTTAACAGTGCGTTTAATATCAATTTTCGACAGATAAGTTTCCTTTTCCAACAATTTTCTATTTTTTGTGAAGTTCTTGTGTTAACAAATTTTGATTTTCAAATTGTGTTCTGTATCAGGTTTCTGTGACTTGTTATATTTTAAAAATTTATCCAACCATTTTTTTTTTCAAAGTTTATATAAATATAATTTAGTTGCATGCATGTGCAAGTTTTTACTTGAATATGTGCCTGAAATTCTTGAATTCTTTTTGGAGGTTAGGCATAATGAAATATACCTACAATATGTTTTCATACTGAATTTACTACGATTGACTTGAGAAATAAACATTGCTACACATTTGTGATGTGGTAGACATTTAAAATCTGAATCTTGCATGTATTTCATTGCATTTGTAAGACCGTTCTAGAGATGTCCATGATATTTAGTATATCATTTTAATACAATAGTCTAATCTGAAAGTACCCAATATGGTAAGTAATCTTGCATATTAAATATTCATAGTGTATCAACTTGTAAATTTTATTTTAAAAAGTCTTTCCAGTCTTATTTTTTCCATAACGCTTTGACACCAATTCATTGTTGCCTTATTTGCATAAATATTTCTCAGTGCTGTAAGATTTGCTCATCCTCATCACAACACATTAAAAATTCATCAAAGTACTGTTTTGAAGTATGTAAGGAAATTTTTGATTTGTCAAATGAGTTTCCTCTTGTATGAAACATTGCAAAATTAACTCTTCCAAAATAAACCAGAAGGTTTTTGGTCAATATCAACCTTGCTTTTCATGCATCCCAGTACACTAATCCATTCCATTCTTCATATGGCTAGCTGTTCATAAAATGAATCTAACAAATATGTTGAATTATTGAAAGAATAATGTTTGACCAAATATTAGTATTTGTTATTTCGAATATTTCTATTCGTTTTTTGCATCACTTAACAAGGATTTTAGGTACTACATTACTTTAAATGTTAAACAATGTTTAAAAAAAATTTAGTGTTCATCCATACCTAAATTAACTTCATTTTCATTGAATCATGATTAATTTAGTTTTGGGGATGTAGTTCTTGTATGTCTGTTTATGTGATACTCACTTTCAATAAAATTTATTTAACAGTATCAAATAAAAAAATTGTTTTTCTTTCAGATACAATGGATCAACATTCACCTGAAGTGCTTTGGATTCTGGTATTAGGTTTCATTGTGGGATTTTTCTTAGCATTTGGTGTTGGTGCAAATGATGTCGCCAACTCATTTGGTACTTCTGTGGGCTCCAAAGTTCTCACACTACGTCAAGCATGTGTCCTTGCAACTATATTCGAAGTTATGGGATCAGTTTTAATGGGTATGAGTTCATTTATTTATGTCAAAATCTAAGCTTACTAAACACTTTATTTTTATCCTTTCGTAACATGAAATATTGCTGCTGATTTTTTTTTCAAAGCAGTTATAAGAACATTTCCTGATATTTTTAATTTTTATACGTTGTCATAGTTGAATTTTTTTACAGAGCAGTTGCTTCTTTTGGTAGTATGGAAAATTTAGTTTAACTCTTCTCAAGGATGGATTGGCTAAGCCAAATTATAAGATACTCTATTTTCAAATTTGGAAGCTATCCCTTTTTTTATAGAACATTTATCAACTTTGTGCTCATACTTTTAACTAGATCTTTGTACTATCAATTCTCATGGGTTAGTAAATGAATTGTTGTTGAGTTTTTGAAGATGTGGAAATTTTAGGCAATATTTTTGCATTCTCAGATTTAGAGTTGTAAAATTCTCAGTAATAATCTTTTAGAGAATATTCTCCAGCAGGAGAATAATAGAAAATTTTCTTTTCTAAATGCATAAAAAATATGGCGTATGAATACATGAAAAAGAATGCTAATTTTAAAATGTAGTAGTATTTCTTGGAGTCTTAACATTAAAAATAACTTAATTTTTTGTACTTTTATCTTTAACAGTACTTTCATCTAATAATCATTTCTGAATCTGAAGTTAACATTTATCATCTACAAGCTCCTGCAAAATTCTGAATAGGCTTCTCATGTTTCCTTTCTTTCAAAAGTAAGCCGACCAACCGGTCTAGTGGTTAAGGTGTTGGCCTCTCGATCGGAAGGTTCCTGTTTCGAATCCGTGGTCAGGGCATGGATGTATATTGTGCTGTCCTTTGTTAGGGGCAATGATGTTCCTCCCACTGGGTGATCCTTCACAAGTGGCCATCAGTTCTGGCCTTGTAGTGGCCAATGATTAAGTTCATATGTGCCCGCCATTGGGGGAAAAATTCTTTCAAAAGTTTCATATTATGTGCAACATTTTAGTTTGCCACTTCTTTCGACAGATAACCTATTCCGATTAGCAGAGTGGATTGACCTGTAAGTGCTAAAACTTCGTTCAATAGCTGCGGTAGTGTCTGACATTGTTATGATCTTGAGAGCTACCTCAGATTGATTGGATCCAAAGCAAGTACCTACCTTCCCGCAACGTAAAGGCATTAATCTTTTCTATGGACTGCAGGACATATGATTTACCAAAGAAACCTTCTCTTGCTCGGTATTATGCCATTTTTGTTAGACTATTCCATGGCAGTTCTGACAAAACTTCCACTGATATTACATTTTGTCCCTGGTCTGGACACTTTCTACTGATTCTTATTTTTTTATTACTGTCATCAACCGCATATATAAAAAAAATGTGCAGATTATTTTGCATAGCTTCCTCTGTTTTCCTTTTTTATTCTCAATACAAATTATTAGACAAGGAGTTCATTGATATTGATGGTATCTCAAAGTGTTGCACCCAAGAAGGGGACAATCAGGTTTTTTCTATTCGCTCTTATTTCATGTTTGATGTTGACTCACTGGCATTGTACAGCACATTTATAACAACTGGGCAATAGGTTCAAGAGTTTGCTATGATGCAGTGGTGTAACATACAGAATCATAGTTGAGTACCAGGCTTGCATGTTCCTCCGCAACACATTCGCCACCCACTGTGATATTAGAGCTGCTAATGTAATATACTCTTACCATCTGGTGGTTATAAGTTGCTACAAAATATACTTTTCCTAAAGATGAAAAATCTCCAAAAATTTGAAAATATTCATAAATAATCTAAATTAGTACTACTATTATCTGATATTACTAATTTAGAAAAAAAACGATTTATAATGCATATATATAGATGTAAGTGAAATAAAACGTTAAAAAAAATGTTAGACACGATAAATTAGTGTTATAATATTGCATAGCATGTTAACTTTTCCTTAATTTCCATGTGATATAAATTGCTGATTTTCATTTTAAGATGATAAAAATAGAAAATGTTTTTCAATAAAAAATAAGTTGCTACTAATTTCTATAACAGTGGTTATATGCCTATATATACTGTGAATGGTGCATAAAATAAGCTTCATGTTCATTTCTGCTGTTAATATAATGAAGCAATTACAATTTTCTGAAAAAAATAGGTTTTAAATAGAAAATTCTCTAATATTCTCTGCTTACATCTGTAATTAGATTAGTTGCATCAGTGAATATTGATATATTTTTTAGTTACTTTTTGTTTATCAAGGCAAAAATTGTACATCACCAGTCGCAAAAGTCAAATTGAATTCAGCAGGCAGCACTGTACTGTCTTCCTAATGCACTGCAGAGCCTCCCAATGGGAAAATGAGCAAATGTTAATGATATTCTTCACTATAATTTGTTTTGTTTTCTCTTCATACCAACATAAAGATTTAAATTTCATGGTCATTGATCTTTTGTATATTGCAAAGTTAGCCCATACCCTTGCGAATGCATCACAAAAATATTAAATGATTAACAAGTGATGCTTAGTGAGATCTCGAGTTGTACTACATCACCACGGCATCTAACTTGGGTTATAAAAATCTTGAGCTATAGAAACTTGTTGGTATTTAAGCATTGAATTGGAAGCTATATGCAATCAATTACTAAGGTTGTTAATGTGTTTGTGCAATAAGTTTCCCTTATTCAATGGGGCAGTTGTGGCTCAGTGGGTATACCCACTTTTCAACAACTTTCACGTTGTAGGCTGCACAGGTGTTTCCTATTGGATGCATTCCTCCCTGGATGTTTTTCTCTTCTGTGGAAGTAAAACTTTCATTGTGTGTATGTATTACTTGATATTGTAAGGCTGGTCTCTGTAGTGTGGCTAAATATGGCCCTTGTGTGCTCCCATAGCAATGTTTAACTTGTCACTTTTATTAAGCTATTATGTGTGGATCGATTCAGATTTTTATATTGTCTAGTCTGGAGATGTGAGCAGAGAATATTCTCTGAGAGAACAAGAATACCTATTCTCCAAAAATTGAAATTTGGAAATTATTCAAGAATTTTCTATTTACAATTTTCTGAAAAAATTAGGTTTTAATCTATTTAATTTTATTGACTGCAAAAATGTACATGAAGCTTATTTATGTATCATTCACAATATATATCGGCATACAAGCACTGTTTGAGAAATTAGTTATAACTTATTTTTATTGAAAAACATACAAGATTTTTCTATTTTTATCTTCGTAAAATGAAAATTTGCAATTTATGTCACATGGAAATAAAGGAAAAGTTTTAACATGCTATGCAACTTTATAACACTAATTTATCATGCATAACATAATTTTTGTTATCATTCAAAACAATTATTAATATATATATATATAATAAATATATAAAAATTCTTCCTTATGAACTAAGTTGCTAAATAAGTATTAGTTTTGATTATTAATGAATACAGTACGAAGTCCAAAATCCGAACGTTTTGCTAACCGTCTAAGGGGAGGGGATTCCCATATATATATATATATTTTTTTTTAAAAGAAAAAAGGGTTTAATTTTGCTGCATTGTATTAAAAAGGTTTTTTTCCTTTAAAAAAAAATCCTGATTATACATTTGCTGTTTTACAAATGTTTTACATCTGTTTATAGCAAATGCAAAATTTGCACGGGGGAGGTTAGATTAAGGTTTTTTGACAAAAAATGCACATAATCCAGAATGTCCGAGGTCTGGAGGATTCAGCATCTGGAACTTTGTACAGTATTTAAAACTTTTTGGAGATTTTTCATCCTTGGGAAAAGTGTATTTAGTATTAGATATGTAGTAATGTATAAAGCTACTGCAGCAATTTTTATTCAAAAATGTTTTTCTAACTAATAAACACAAAATAAAATTTTAAAATTCAGTGAAGAAATTTACAATATATAATTTGTTTCTGCATATATATATTTTTTTCACAAAAATCAGAAACTGAGTAGTTTTGATTCTAGAACGTGTTTATTTTTGGGCAAATTAGAGGTTTTTCAAGTCTTCTGAGTGGCTATTATCCCGATACCTTGTTTCCCACCATTACGGTCCACCATAAGTAAAATGTTTTTCTTTATTTTTAATGTTAAACTTACAAAATACAGCTGCACATTTTTAAATTATGATATTTTTCATCTGGTGTATTCATTCTTAGATTTAAAAAAAACATGTGCCATATTTTTAATTTGTATGCGTTTAGAAAATAAAAATCTCTGTTATTCTCCCGCCAGAGAATATTCTCCAAAAGATTATTACCATGAATTTTACATCTGTAGTCTAATTAACTAGATATACTTGTCTATTAACTGGAAAATGTTGGGTAAAATTGGTAAGTTTAATTTGTGCTGTTATATACTATTTAATACCAAATCATATGTTCTAATAGTTTACAATGAAGATTGGACAAAATTGTAAGAATCTTTGAAAATGAAATTATCTAAACAAATTTATATAATTAAAACACTTGGTGTCTCCATTCCACAATATTGTATCTGATTGTTAACTTACATTTGAAACGAAATAGAGAAAAAAATTTCTAAAATCATTTGCCTAAAAACCTTTTATATTTGACTTGAACAACTGAACAAGATCTGTGAAGACATTTTCTGCTGAAAATATTGAGTAATTTGTTATGATGCTTTAAAATATAAACTTTGTACAAACAGTATTGTTGTGCATTGGACATTAGACATTATTTTGGAACAGTTCTCTCTCAGCATGACATGATTATTATAAAACTTGAGGTCTGTATAGGCCTGGTTTGTTGAGCTTAAATGGTATAAAAGTCATAAATTCCTTCCTATTGTAAGTCTCAATCTTATCCAGCATCTGAGAATAAATAGTGCCATGTTTCGATAATTGCAATGTTCAGTGTATTGGAAATAGAAAGAATGCATTCTCAAAAGAATTGGAGCTATTACGGCTAGGCCAAATTGCTTCATACCTGCTTCATTGGATGCAGGCAAAAAAAATCCAAGCGGATGGAAATTTCACCACACATTACATATATAGATCAATAATACTTTGTAATATAACCAATTACAAATTTAGAATCTAAATATTTATTTTAATGGGTTTTTGTAATTTCAGGATATAGAGTATCCGACACTGTCCGGAAGGGAATATTTGACGTCGAAACATTTTCAGAATTTGAGAAAGAGCTTATGTTGGGTTTCCTTGCTTCATTAATAGGTAGGTTCATTATGTAACTTACTAAATTAACTGCTTATACGTTAAAGATTATTATTTAAAATAAATTTAATGCATCATCTATTTTTCAGGGAGTGCAATATGGAATATAGTTGCTACATTTTTTCGATGGCCAATCTCTGGAACTCATAGTATTATTGGTGCTGTGGTTGGTTTTGCCTTTGTTGCTCGAGGCTTCATGGGTATTAAATGGAAAATGTTAGGTAAAATTGGTAAGTTTAATCTGTGTTATATACTATTTAATACCAAATTGCATGTTCTAATTGTTTTAGTTTACAATGAAGGTTGGAACAAAATTGTAACAATCTTTGAAAATGAAATTATCTAAACAAATTTATATAGTTGAAACTCTTGGTGTCTCCATTCCACAACATTGCATCTGATTGTTAACTTACATTTGAAACGAAATAGAGAAAACATTTCTGGGAAAGCTATCTATAATAAGAATTTAAGATAAAAGATCCTTTTTTTACACTGTATAAAATTATTTGCTGTTAAAGGTGCAATCTTGTATCAAAATCTTTTTTTTTTGGGGGGGGGGCTAAGTTGTAAATACCAACTACACTGGTGTCCAAAATCATATGATATAAAACTGTAGCGTGAAACAATAAAAATGGCAATATGTGACAAGGAGAGTTGGGGAAATAAAGCAATAACTCTGAAAAAAATTGAGACTTAAGAAATTTAATATGGAATATGATCGTCCCCGACTTGTATACATATATCACAACATGATTTCAATATTCCTTCCCACACATGCACTACCAAAACAGTCACATTCTATAATGCTCGAAGGAAGATTTTGCGTTTCTGACACCTCCAGTTGTAAAAACGTTGAGAATAGGATGTTAAACTAAACCTCGACTCATCAGTAAAGAGAACATGGGTCCATTGTTGTTGACTCCAGTTCCGATGTTCTTTGCACCAATTAAAGTGGTCCCTCTTGTGTTGTAAAGACAGTGAAACAAATACCCTTGGCTTTCTGGCATAATGGCCTTTTTCATTAAGCCTTCTGTATACAGTTTGCCGTGATACAACAGTTCCTGTGGCGGCTACAGCCCTGAACTTAACTGCCAAAGAGTAAACTTTCTGTTATGACGGGCAGTTATTACCATTTTGCGATCTTGAAGCAGTTGTTATATGGTTACGACTTTGTACAGGTCTCTTTACATGACAGTTTCAGAGTTCTGAAATTGTTTCTGTAGTGCAGATTGTATCTTGAAATATTCACACATCTTGCTGCTTCTGAACGTCCGATAATGCGCCACTTCACAGATTCTTCCAAATGATACTTTGGAGCCACAACAAACCTTTTTGAGTCCATGCACACTGAAATCAAACGCTGTATTGCAGAAATTCACTCGGATATTCCCTTTGCGTAAAGCGCTTGATTCACTGTCTGGTGACGTAACGCAGTGAACTGTTTGATCACTTGATTGGTGAACTGGAAATTGTTTCTAATTGTGTACTTTCATAGAAGTAATTTAATTATTTTATTCTGTGTTTATTCTTAAGTGAAACAAAATAAAATAGCTTGTTGGAATTCTTTACACATGTCCAGTAATCTTAGATTGTACCTTCAAAGAATTCTCAAGTTAGTGATAAATTCCTTTCTAGACTAACCAAATAACCGTCAAAGATTTTGATGCTTGGGCACATCACATCCTACCTGCTGGTGAGCCTAGCAAGCAGGGGGTAGACAAGCTCTCTAGTATGAAAAGATTTAACGAGTCAATCTGGTATCAAATGAATAGATACACATGAAATCTTACAAATAAAATCTGGTAGTCGAAATTTTAAAACTTTAAAAAATGACCAATAAAGATAAAATTAACTATTTTATCCTCTTGTTTTTATCTTTATTGGTCAGTTTTGAAGTTTTCGAAATTTTAGACTAAAATAGATTTACTGAGATTGGATTTATTATTTGTCTTTGTGTTATGCAAAGAACTTGTTAAGGGCTGCAGCTTAAATCCTAAATGACACTTTTCTCTATTTTATGTTACAAGGCAAACAGGTGATATGGCTATGGTTCACCTACTTCTGCTCTAAAACCAAATATATACTTTAAAGGGTGCTTCTGCCTAGTCATTCTAACCTTTCTACAGAGTTGTAATTTTTAAATAAGGTTCAATGCTTAGAAAACATTAATTATCTTGGCAACAAGTAATGACCTATTCATACTTTGGATTTTGTATACACAATCAAATTGTAATTCATCAAAATAATTTTTTGAGGATTCATTATTAGTTATTTGAAACCTATAAATATCTTTTGGACTGGGATTTTTAATTCTTTTGGCCCATTCCACGATGTATATGACAATCACTCAACAAGATATGTATAAATATTTGATAAATGTGTGTATAAATTTAGCGAAAAGACAAAAATCTATTTTGTTAAACAGTTTAAAAGAATATCTAGTAAATAGTAATGAAAATCATATTTAAAAAAAAATGTGTATGGTATTTTTATATTCTTTTCAGTTAGTCATGTATGTGACAAAAAACAGAAGTGTGATTTGACAACACTAATTTTTATTAAAGAATTCAGTGAATTATATGCATGAAATATGTTTAAAAAATTTTTGGCATTAGAAAAAGGATTGGCAAAGCCAAGTGAAAAGTATTTTAAATAATTTTATATTTTTCGATTTTTAACAAAATATAATTTTGCAGGTCATGTATGTGACATGCAGTCATGTATGTGACATCGTTCAATTGTACACAACTGAATTTGGAAATATTACAATGTTGCAACCATTAATTATTGTTGTTAGCAGCACTTTAATTATACTCTCATGTTGAATAATTTCTGTATCATTTTCTTGATAAATGAAGTTAATTACAAGCACTTACTTTACGAAAACTACATTGATGTCATTTTCATCTAAAACGGATGTTTGTGCAACGTAGGGCTTCCACTACCTTTTCCCAAACTCTTTTACTAGTACAAACATGTCAAGTGAAATATTTACATATAAAGTGTGATTTTCTGCTGGTGGTTGGGTACTTTTGAAACTCAGTTCTGTATTTTCACAATAGCATAACTCTTGTATAGGAGTATCCAAATTTTGCTGGCTGCTAAACAAACAAATGTGGTCATCAGAACTTTTAACGAAATGTGCTTTTTTTAATTTCGGGAACATCCTTGGCTTAATTTCAATCAATCTGGGTTTTATCTATCTCATTCTGCAGCATAGAAATGGCTGTAATGTTTGGTACTATTTTTGCAGCAACTGTAGCAAAGTTGATTGCATTCTGTACTATGAATCTTCTTGCCTTCACTTCTGCATATAATCGCGACTTAACGGTACCGCTTATACCATCAACAACTCCTTTTCCATGGGAAGTTGCTGAACATTTCCATTAAAAACCTGAAAAACGCTTTTGTATTTTGGATAACAAAAAAATAAAGCAACACATTTGTTTTTAAACTCGCTGGATGGGCCATCACTCCAGATGATCAATTTTGGTTCATTTGTTTGAAATTTAATAATTTCAAGAAGTTTTAAAATGAAAGCAGATACAGATAACTTAGATTTATCTTTGGTATTACTTACAATAAGATAACAGTGTGTTTTTTTATTATTTTCAAACAACGCAGATGTAAACAAAGTTACATTTTCCATGCTTCAAAGTGCAGATTGTATTTTGTTTAACCACTCACATGAATAACTCATAGTAAAATCTACTTGCAATACAAGAGCAATCTTTGCATTTTACTATTTCATGTCACATACATGACTGTTTGAAGTCACATACCTAACCACAATGTCACATACATGACTGCTTGAAGTCACATACATGACCATTGAAAATTATAATTTAAATATAATATTTTTAATTTTTGGACATTATTTCATCAATTAGTATGATTATATTTTGTAAATAATAATTTAGAATTTTTCTGTTAATTTAATGACATAGGAAATAAAAAACATGTATTAATGGTCATGTATGTGACTCAACACAACATTGATACATTTTGATTGTTTAAAAAATACCAAAATGGACATTATTTTGTTATGTTTTGATATATTCTTACTAAAAATATAGTAGTAATTGAAAATTAAAATATGATGGGTACCTATATTATAAGTGAATGAATTGTAGAAGCCTTTAAGAAACATTCTAATAAAACAGACTACTTACAATTTTTGTCATAGGTCTTGAAATATGCTATTTATGATGATACCTCTTATTTTTAAACAAAAATAAAGTCAATTACAAGAAAGATCATATATTTTTCATTAAAAATATGTGCCACAATCATGTTTATTATAAAAAAAATATTTTGGCCCTTGGTTTCAAAATCTATGGAATGAGCTTTTTTCGTAAAATCGGAATCGCTAAAGATAAATTTAAAATGTCAACGGATTTGAAATCTGTGGAAAATTTTACACCAGATTAATAATTTACATCATGGGCAACGGCAAGCTTGCCATGCAGTGGCTAGTATAATATAATGCATCAAGTAGTTTGAGCTGAACTTTGAATTAATTTTTACAAGGAGAAATTTTGCTTTCAGCTGTAACCTGTAAATAAAAAAAAAGATGTGAGTAGGTGAACGCAATAAAAATGTACGTGCAAGGTGCTTGGATTTGTTCTTTGTCGAGGTAAATGTAGGTCTTAAAAGTAGTGTGATTGTGTACTTATGTCTCACAGGTCATCTCACGTTTCAGTGTCTTCCTGGTTTCTGTCTCCTGTGCTGTCTGGTCTGATTTCATCTGGAATCTTCCTTTTGGTGAAGAAATTTATCATTTCAAAAGTAAGTATGTTTTGAAATCAATCTCTAAATTTTTTGTATGACTTCCACGTAAAAGTAAAAATGCTTATAGCCCAGCTTCGTGTGGTTGAGTTAAGCAGAAGGCTTTAGGAAATGTAAAATGAAATAAATATAAAGAAATTTTAAACTGAGAAAGTAATTGCCCTCCATCTCCTGGTCAAATTAAATCTTTAGAAAAAGTGTTAATTTATTTCATTAATAAAGATAGCTATGTTTATTGTATATGATTATTGCATAACTGTTTTCTCTAAAAATATAATTTTATTCCTGTGAATTGTTACCATCTACGAAAATGGTTCTATGAAAACTTTAAATGTAAAATAAGCATTTTTAAACGATTTGGCTCTTAATGAGCTGAAAAAGACCCAAGAAATGTTCTAAGCAATTTAGTATTGTAAATTTTTATAGCTTTTGGCAGAAATGTCATGTTTAAACTGCTTTCTAAACAAATTGTTTTTAATATTTTTATGAAGAAATTTTAAATATATTTGAAAAGTATGGACGATTAGTTTCTAAAGTATTATTTTAAACTTCAGGTATATAAATTCTTGGAACAATAAGTATCGTTTTAGTCATTCATTACCGCTACGGAATGGTATGTTATGTTTTGAAGAAATGGCTGATTTTGTTCTTAGTTCAATAACAAAGACATACTTTTAAAGGGTATATTCATGACATTCAATTATTACTCTTGAAACATCAAATAGAAAAGTGAGAATAAAATTTTCAACATGCATTTCTTCAGATTCAAAGCTCTGAAATGTAGCGTGCATGAAAAGCAAGCCTGTTTTGTTAATATCCAAGCCCAAGCATATGAATCAATTTCTTTCATTATAAGCAGTTTTCTAAACTATGCAGTTGAACTAAATTGAAAATATGCAGTTCATGAGAAATAATTACAAAAGAACTTGTTGGATCAATGTATTCAGAAGTCGGGATAAAAAATAAATGCATGTTTTGTTAAGATAGCTTCCATTACTTAGTATAAATCATGAGATATTAGTCGTTTGTTGGTATGTTATGGTTTTAAATATAAATAAAAAAAACTTCATTATTTTGATTCAATTTACATCACAAGTATTTTCTTCCTGTTGCAAATCAAGTTAGCACTCTGTATAGATCTGAAGTTTATCTCCTAATTGTGTGTATTTTCTATTCATTGAATTGCTATAAATTCATGAATATTTGTTCATTTATTGGATTTTTTACTATATGAATGAGAAACCTAAACATGTTTCATTGATTTGATGAATTGTTTCCTTTAAAAAAAAATATTAGACCTACTATAAATTTTGCCAAATACTGGGAAACCTGATTATTTTTTATTACATGTTTGAACAATCAGAGATGGAAATAAAAAATGACCAATCTATTTTTAAATCCATTGGATTGAGCATTTCAAAGCAAGACATTAATTGCATACTTTTGCTGACAAGAAACATTAAAAATACCTTGCATGCTGTTTGAACATGCTGAATTTGTAAAATTAAATTCATAAGTACCAAATGGGTACAAAAATAAGCTCCTGGTTTACCTGAATATAGGAATACATAGGCCAAATAATTATAAGATAATAACCCTTCTGTAGCCCTTCACCCGATTGATTTTATAGGAATATAGGTTATAAATATGCTTTTCTTTTCTTGAAACGGTGATACTGTAAAGAATTTTCTTTATGGTTTTTCATGAAAAATATTCATCTTAAAATTTTTTTTATTGGATAAAAGTGACTTTCTTCACATAATTTAACACTAATTGCTATTCTAATATATCAGCAAAAATTATGTCATTTATTTTCCGCATTCTTATCGAATCTAAATAAATTAAGCCAATCAACTGATCTAGTTAAGTTGCTGGCCTCTGAATTTGAAGGTTCCTGGTTCGAATCCGCGGTCAGGGCATGGACGTAAAATGTGATGTCCTTAGTTAGGTGTAGTGATGACCACCCACTGGGTGCCCCTTTACAATTGGCTCATCGATTCTAGCCTTGTACTGACAAATGATCAGTGATCAAATGTCTGCTGTAAAATATAAATAAATAAATGATATTCTATGGTTATTTCTGTTGCAATTGATCGAGGACATGGATTGACTACATTTGAGTTGCTGTTGTAACTTTTACAAAAATAAAGTTAGTAATATTTTCTTTTTTTTATACAGGATAATGCTCTTGATAGAGGGTATCTCTCCTTGCCCTTCTTTTGGGGTTTCACAATTTTCGTCAATTTGTTTTCTGTTATTCATGGTGGACCTCATTGTAAGTACAGTTGTGTTCATTTTTGAACTTCTGTTTGAATTCTCTAGTGTCTTGATTATTTATTTGTAACATCTTATAATTCAATGATGGAAACTTTTTTGATGAAAAGTATAAAATATACCTACATATAAATATTTAGTTTTAAGAGGTATTTTCCTCATTTGTTGAGAAAATAGTTTTGACACTAAAAAAGTGTATGCACTATTAGCATAAAATCTGGTTTGCACCCATAAATTTACTTTAGAAAAAAAAACAATTTTGTGGGTATTTCAAGGAGCACTGTGTCAATTGTTACAGCAGGCTACACAAAACATGGTAAGACATCCTTGAAACAACAGTGGGCAAAAGTAAAAACTCATTCTTAAGGATAGACAGGTTTCGAAGTGACCTTAAAGCACAAGACAAGTGTACCAAATAACACTCAAGATGCACAGTGGTTATTCCCAAATAATGGGTGATACTAATGCTTTGAAGCAACAGCAATGATACTGAAAGCAAACTGGACGCAACAGCAGTGAGGTTTTGACAGTCCAGTATATTTCTCAATTGTATTGTTTGAGTTCTGTATTAAGTATTGTCTGTTCAAAATTTTGATGAAACGTTCTTTTTTTAAATAATTTTAGGTTAAAACTTTTTATATTTTTGAGTATTAAAAGATGAACATTTTAAAATTAATTTAATTTTCTAGATCTAGGATTTGATTCCATTCCTTGGTGGGGTGTATTAATTTTAGCCGCTGGTGTTGGCATGATATTTGGAACTTGTGTTTGGTATATTCTTGTGCCTTATCTTCAGCACTCAATTGCAAGTAAGTAACTTGAAAATAATGAATTCAGTTGGTCCAGCAGTAAGATACAGTACAAAGTCCAAAATCCGGACGGCCATTCCAGATTTCGGATGATTGGCATTTTTTGTCAAAACTTAATCTCACCCTTTCCCCGCGCAAATTTTGCGTTTTCAATAGTAAATAAATTTAAAAATAGGAATAATTTTTAAAAAAGAAAAGGACCTTTTTAATGCAATGCAACAAATTTTACTTGAAAATCTTCTATGTTTTCTGTGTGGTATTTACTCTGAACATGTCCGTTATTTTGGATTATTCAGGATATGGGACTTTGTGCTGTACTTCTGTATTATCGCCATATGTAATCATTACTTAGGTTTGAATTTTATTTTAACATTGTATGATTATTTTGTTTTATAAAAGATGTTTTATATTGAATTGAAGTATGACTTATTGAAGTTGAAAACTTACTCTGAATGCAGTATTTTAAAATCCTTGTTGATAGGTATATATTTAAATAAGATTCATCAAATGTTTTTAAATTTAAAAAAAAGTTATGAATAATGTAATAAAGTGTCTTGTTCTGTTTTAAAGAGTGAACTTGATTATAAATCAAGAAATTGGGAAATTCAATTACTTTCAACAAGATAAACAAATTAAACTTTTCTCATGTTTAGATATCTTTTCCAAAATTGTTGGAATCAAAAAGTTTTAAATCCCTATTTTAAAAGTATTTGACATAGCTTGCTCAAATATGGCATTGTGCCATAAAACTCAAACAACCTTACTTTTAGTAAGTTCTTAACATCATGTTTAGTTTTCTTCGTACTCTTCTAGATATGGGAGATAGTGAAAACAGTGAAAATCAAATAGGAGGAGATGAAAGTAAGTCAAACTTTGAATTGTTCTAAACAAATTGTAAAATATAATGTTAAATAGCTGTCATTTTGGTGTTATTCTTATATATTAACTAGCCACTATGTGGCCAGCATGGTGTTGCCCATGACAGTTCTTTTTGTGGGGGCGGGTGTGACCACTGCTCGCTAACCCCCGGTGATTACTGCAAATTCCCATTTGGTTTGTGGAGCAAAGTTCGGGATTCGTAGCCTCTTGGATAACAGCCATCATGGCATTGTCCATGATGTTGGTTTGCTTCGCAAACCAAATTATGAATATTATGTACTATGGTCCAACATTATGGGCAATGCCGTGATGACCTTGTCATTGTCAAATTAGATAATAGCCATCATGGTGTTGCCCATTTTGCGCAAACCAAATGGAAATTTGTAGTCTTTTGGAATGAATTCCCTGCAAATTTCAATTTGGTTTGCTTTGCAAACCAAGTGGTGAATATTATTAACTGGTTTGCTTCACAAGTTGGGTAACAGTCATAACAGAGTTGCACATGGTATTGGTTAGCTTCGTAAACCAAATGGGAATTCGGCATGACGTCACAATCTCTTGTGAAAATATAAATATTTAATTAAAAAATTATCTGCTAAAAGAAAATTAAACGAATAAGGTTAATCTGGTACAAAATTTTCCGCAGATTTCAAATCCGTTGAAATTTTTAATCTAGATTTAGCAATCCCGATTTTACCAAAAATAACATAAACAATGCCAGCCAAAGTAGTATTTTTATTTTGCTTTCTTTTGTTGAAATCATAAGGGCAGGAAATGTAATCTGTTTATTTTTTATCTTGAAGGTTGACATTGAGTCACAATCTCTTGCAAAAATATAAAATATATTAAATTAAATTTTTTTATTTATTTAAAGAAATACATATTTTTAGGTTTTGATCTAAAGTGAAATTTTCCGCAGATTTCAAATCCGTTGACTATCTTTAACGGTCTAGGAGATAGAAAAAATAACTAAATAACTCCAGTTAAAAGTTTATTTGCTTTTTATCATCTGCTGGAAAGTCATTCCTCTGTGCAAAATAAAAACAAACGAGAAAAAAAAATCAATTTAGAATTTAATCTTCTATGCTGTTGCATACAATAATGATTAAATTCATTTAAAAATGTTCTAGATTAAATTTTAAAATTCACTGTGAATAAAAAGTTACAAAAAATTCGGACTACCTGTGTGCCAAATCCCATTACTATTAGTGTCATAGATTTGTCAGGACTTTGCATGCAGAAAACAAACATACAGACAAATACTTCCTTTTATAATTGTAGAGATTTAATGTAAATGGTTTTGTGAGTACACTTTTGAAATATTTTTCATCAATAACTGATAAGTAATGATTAGTTTAGAGTTTTTTTTTTAATGTTTAGGTCTCTGGCAAATTTGAATTAAATTAAAGCTATTATATTGATATGAAGTGTCAGTGCATTGTTTTTTAATTGTTGGAATAGCTTTTCATATGTTTGGTAACAGGTTGCAAGCATTTTTTTTTTTTTTTTTACTTGTGCCAAAACGTTAATACATTAATCGGCATGTAAAAAAGAAAATAATCTTTGTTTACTAAATAATTGCACATATGTATATAAGGTGAACACTTGGATGGGAACAGGAACGATTGCTTGTGATTGTCTTTTTGAGTAATTTCCTCATTGTAAAATAATAAATTTATTAAGATTACAATTAATAATGGATGTTGATATGAGTTCACAATTACGTCTCCATATAGGACTAATACAGGTCTCGAAATAGATTTTTTAATACAGGTGCAACTTGTGCACCTAAGTTTTTAAATTAGGTGCACATATTATATTATAAGTACACCTAAAAAAAAACAGAAATTTTAGAGTATATATGTAATGTAACCTACTTTATTAGTTGGGTATGTTTATATAGGTTCATAGTAGATAGTAAATAAAAATATTTAAAAATCGAAATTCTCCCTTCTACGGAGTACGGCTGTCGCGACAGTTACTTCAACAGAGCCACCTGAAAATTTTTTCGATCATCGGAAAGTTCTGTTGGCAGTGACACAAGTAAACCTTCCTCCTATATAAACCCGTTACGGCCCAGCAATTTTGTTTTCGCATAGTGTGTAATTAGGAATTTTAATTACGTTCCTTTCGAGCAAGAGAGGTCGATACTAATATTTTGTTCAAACATCAAAATAACATAAAACACGTTCCCCCTTCCCTTTTTTTTAACGTTAGGTGCATTGCGTGCACCTAGCGAAAAAAAATTAGGTGCACAATTTTATTTTCATGTGCACCCGGGTATTTAGAGCCCTGGACTAATAGTTTGTAAACGTGCAGTGTTCTGACACAATTACATCCACAGAGGATGGTACACCGTTGACAGTAGAAATTCAGGATTAAGTGCACTGAGGACGTACGTTGAACCACAAAGATCTCGACTTTCAAATGTTGAACCACAAAGGTATCACAAGTTAGAAGAACGTAAGTTCGACCACGCAGGTACCATCTAGACTTGCTCACCCAGAAGGTCTGAAGACTCTGCCGTCGGTAGGATCAATCCTTTTCTCCCTTAAGTGTTGTGTTCCATCGCCTCAAGGAAGTATTTCAACCCCTTTCAGTGTTAGATGGGTAGGCAATACGGTTCTGTCTTCACATGTATAGTCTTATGTATATCAGTTTTTGTATGCCCTTAAATCTGAAGCTTAAAAGTGGATTACTTTTTTTCAAAGGTTGCTTAAAACTTTTACTTTACTTAACTATGGCCTCTGCTCACTGACGCTCTCCAATCCCTGGTGATTGCTACGTATTCCTATTTGGTATGCTTCGCATACCAACACTCCTTTCAAAAACGTCTTGGGGAGGTCAAGTGTGAATGTGTTTTAGCTTCGCAAACCAACTCGAAATAAAGGCTTGCTTGCTGCACAAGTTTGAATTCTAAGGAATCAGTCCCAACATGACATGTGCGTTTCGGCTTATTCTTTCCCTGAAAGAGAAAATGAAATGTTTAAGAAATCAAGGCCCCTACACACAACCCAACATGACATGTGTATGTCATCTCATTCCTTCCCTGAAAGAGAAATGAACAGGAATTGACGCTTGGATGACCATGATGAAATAGGGACTTATTTTGGAGTTCTAAGTTGTGAAATATAACTTTAATGCAATATTTCCTTATACACTATATTATGTATCTTTTTTCCCCATCTTTTACAAAGATCTTAATGTTTTCAGCAGACACACATCTCGACTGAGCAAAATATAGTTGACCATGTGCAAATATGGGACTTTCAATGTAAATACCTACACGTTCAGAAATCTGACCTTATGACTTGTTCATTGTCAACGCAAGGCGAACTGGAAATTGTCTTCAATTCTTTCTTCAGACAAGGTTTTTGTTTGATCAGCTGCACTAATAAGTTTCAAACGACATTTAAAATTTTCAAAATCAAGAGTAAGCCTTGTTGATTCTGACAAATGTAAATCAAGACCAAAATGATAAAAATTAACTACACCAAATTAAACAACAATAAACCAAAAATTATTAATAAAAATTAACTATACGAAATTAAACAGTAACTAACAAAAAATTGCATTAATTGTGAAATTAATTCAGTCTTAAAACTAACAAAAAAAGCAAAAAATAATAAAATTGCAGAAGCGATACAAAATTAAAAGTAGGCCTCGTTGATTCCGACAAACGTAAATCAAAACTAAAATGGTAAAAAACTAACTATACCAAATTAAACAGTAATAAACCAACTATCAATGATAAAAATTAACTATCACTATACTTTTAAAAAGTCTTGAAGTGAAAGAAAAAAGAAAGTTATGCTCTTAAAAGAGCACTGCAAAGCCGTGTCTCAAATCAAAAACAACAACAAAAAATTATTGCAAACATGTGTCCCAGGAAAAAAAAACAAGATTTCACACTGGAGAATTTTGATTAAATAATAAAAGAACCGATGAAATCAAATGAGAATTCAGATTTCAGCAACCACCTATGGATTTTCCTGGCCATGATGTCACAGTGAGTTTCAACAGCCAAATTAAAAAAAATAATCGTAGCCTTTCATCTCTGCAGAGAAGCTTTACCGAAAATTTTTAAATTTTACTTTTATTGCATCGAATTTATTTATAAACCAAATATAAAAATAATTGTACCACAAGAAAGAATAAGTTTTAAGCTTTCATGTGGGTACTTTCAAATTTTAAAACTAATAGTATTAAGCTGTAGATATGATAGTTTTGGAACCGAAATTACAATGTAAAAATTCCGAAATTTGTATGATCAGCTTCTAATTGCATCGAGTTTATTTATTAACCAATTCCAAAAATATTTGTACCATAAGACAGTACATTCTAAGGTTTTCCATGATGTTTTCAAATTAAAAAGCCAATACAGTCGAGCCCACTTATTGCGAGCTCAGATACAGCGAAATATCAGTTTTTACGACTTTTTTTTCAGTCCTTTTGGAACAGCAATATTAAGTAGTGTTAAAAAGATTGCATATAGCAAAGTATTGGAACATGAATGTCAGATACTGCGAAATTTTGGATTCTGGCGAGGACCCAAAAACCCTCTTTTTTTCACCCAATTGTTGACGACAATTGCCAATTTTCACATGATGCCTGGCGTTTAGTTAAATCGAAAACCATCCAAAACTGCTGGAAACATGCAGGTTTTTAGGGGGACTTGGGGAATGATTTCATTTCTGAGCCTGATCCTTAAATAAGTTCCTTGTGTAAAAAATTTACAGGGAAAAGAATTTTGGATGGTGGTGCTACTTTTGCCGATTGTTAATAGCGATTGCAACATAGAAATTGAAGCACAACAAACAGACGATGACATCATTGGAGCAGTGTTACAAAATACTTCTGATGATTCCGAAGAGGAAGACATTGAAGTTGAAGCAAATAGACAATTTGTGGCATCAAAATCTGCAGTGGCCAGTCTTCAAAATTTGCATGCGTTCTTTGACTTGTGCAGCATTGACTGCTGTGATAATTTTAGTGCACTGGAAAAAGAATTATGCAATTGCATTGTAAATTCAACTGTTCAAAAGAAAGTTACTTTGTCTGCAAAAATTATTAGATGAATCTGCCTGTTTTGTTTATGTGCATTTTGTTTAACAAGCTTTCCAGGAGGAGGAGGGTCCTCGGCAAAGGAAAAAAACCCTAAAGAAATGTGATCACAATGCGTTCTCTCCCTCCAAAAAGAAATGTTTTCTTGCTACACCCTTGCCTTTAGGGCATAAAACTATTCAACCAAACTTAGCTTCTTTTTTTTTCCCTTTTTTTTTTAAATTTAAAAAATGGAGGGAATTTATATTTTTGTATTTCAGACATAAAGAGACGAAGAAAATCGAATAATATTGTACACGTGTGTACGAATACCCAAAATAACTCAGGCGAGCTTGGTTTTTACCAACCCTGGAGTTAATATATTTTAATTTCTTTTAAATATTGATTTTATAGTTTAATTTTAAAATGTATACTGCTTTGCACCTTTTTTAATATTAAACACTGCTTGTCACAACATAGCCATTCTAGCTATTGTACCATAAATCTATCCAAACCAAGTCCTGGGCTGTAATTTTGGTCTCGATGCATGTAGTGGTTTTATATCCACTTCAATCAGTGGATCCTACAGTCCAAATATCTGCTGGACTAAATCTGGAAGGGTAACAAGCCAAATTTACTGACCAACCAAATCTTATTGAATTTTTCACACTTGGTTGCAACCTATATTTAGGAACTGTAAAAATAATACTAAAAAAAGGTTGTTTGTGTTTTCCATAGTGTGTTTGTTATAAAAGATAAATGACTACTGAGCAGTTCCTTTGTTAAAATTGTAATTCAAGTTGCACAAATTTTAGCTGTTCACCTAACTAGTAATTCCAGTGTTTTGTTTCAGAAAACGTAATTTTGTTTATAATTTTTATGGATACATATTCAACTGTCTATGTGTTTTAAAATTTGTACTATCGTCGGAAATATGAGCATCTTATTTGTTCTCTTAGCACCTTCAAAGATTTCATATCCAGAAATTGAAAATTTAGCATTTGAAGGAAATGGTAAGTTATTTTTATCGAAAACTGTTCAGTAAAAGACTTGTTTATGCATAATTTTTAGTAAGTTCCCTAATTGTGTTACATGCTACATAATAACTGCCACTTTTGAAATTGTTGTATGTGTACAAAAAATGAGATGTTTTTAATTTGTTCAACAGGACGTGAAATTCCTTTGGGAAAGGTATCAAGTAGTTATAGCTTAGATATGACTACAAGTATTAATACATCTGTTTCTGCAATAGAGGAAGATCTAAATAAAAAAATTGTAAGTTAAGAATATAAGAAGTCTATACACTAAAGTATTTTTAGTTTGAGTGCATGCAATCAAAAAGTATTGTTATAACTAGTTTAGAAATAAAAAATAGATATTTGTTATGTAAATCCTTTTATGTTTTGAATTGAACATTTTATTTTGCTGGTTTGTAAGTTGAAAGCATTTTCTCTTCTACTGAAATCAAAGGAGTGCACTTTAGATAAACTGTAACTAAGTCTCCTGAAATTCCACAACGGGTCAAGTTATTCCATGTAAGAAAAATAATGAGCCAAATTTTTCTGAGATGGAAAAAATATTGTTTTAAGAAAATTCATTCAAAAATACCTGATTTGTTCAAAACACTAAAATAAGCAAAATAATGGCTTGAAAGTAGTAAAATGTCTTGAGAAAAAGTATGAAATTACCCTAACAAAAGGCATTGAAACTAGTTTTTATGAAACATGTTTGCACTCACTCAAATAATATTTATCGTATTGAAATGGATAAAAGATCCAAAATACAGTCCTGGTCATTATAAAGGTATATACAAAATGTTATTTTTTACAAAACCTAAATCAGCCCTCTCCCTGCCTCTACCTTCTCCACCTCTCCCTTTGCGGAACTGCAGGACTTGCATAAAATCTCAGTTTAAGAAACAAAGAAAACTGCAGTATCAGAGGGATATACAGGGAAGGAGTTGGGATTGCCTATTGAGTAATAAGGGAAGAATCCCTACTGATCTACCAAGAGGGATGGAAGTGGCCTGTTTCAGCTTGTTAACCGGACATGACTACCTCCAACAGCACCTACTTAGGATTTGTGTGGCTACCTCCCCGATCTGTCCGCTTTGTTGCGATGGTCTTATGAACAGACAACACCTTGCGGAGTGCTCTAATTTATAGGACATTGACACCTGGGATACTTCTCCCCAGGGACTTTATTCTCTATATTGGACGGCAAGACAGCGTATGGCCAAAAGGCCTTGCGCTGGGCGTAGAATAAAAATAAAGAATTTTACAAAACCTTAAGTTGCAAGATTATGTACTTTTTCATGGTTAATACTTTTAAATTTAGTTTGAAAAATATTGTGCTCTTTGTTTGATTCTTACTATTTAATTTATTGAATTATTACTTCAAAATGTAAAAATGAAATTAATCGTTCACACATGAAAAGTTTGAGGGACGTGTTTTTAAGTACTAATAAATAAATAAATTGTGTGGGATTTATTTAAAAAAAATTTTCTGAGTGATTTTGCAAAAAATCTTAAAAATATAAAAGCTTTTAAATTTCTCAAAGAAAATATACTGTCTACAAATTTTGGATAAATGTTTTTATTGATACATGTAATAATTCCACCTGAAGAGATCTAATTGAAGTGCAATGTAAGTAGAAGATTTGAATGGTATTTGGTATTTCAATCCACCAACCAACTGAATTTCATTTAAAGGAAAAACAATTATACTCTATTGCGTTTTTCGGCATTTTTGGTAATATATGAAACAAATAATGTTGAGCTTGTTTTAATAATTTGTTTTCAATGTATAACTTGTATATTTTTTAAATGGGTGCTTATATATGTATGCATAAAATGCCAAACTAAAAGTGCTTTTTTGTATTTATCATGTGATTGAGTAATTCTGCTGTTTTGTGTTAAATTGTTGTATAATAAAATTCATAATCTCTGAACCCAATCCAGAAAAAGGGCTTAAAAGTTTCCTAATGACATAAACATGTAAAATGTTTCCCTTGAAGCAAAAAGCCCTTCTTCTTTCTTTGTTGCATTCTTTCCCCACATCAAAATCAGGTATAATTATCCAAAATTAGAATATCATTGATAAGTTATGATCGAAACATTGTGCCAATTAATGTACAGTTTGTGGGGGTAAATGAACCACATCTCTACATTCAATCAATTTGAACAATACAGACAATTCAAAGATGGCGTTTCACAGGGACTAATGTATTCTATAAATTCAAATGCATAAAATTAGCATAAGGAGAATTTACTAATTTAAAGATGCAGAATCTGATCAAAACATGGTGCTGCCAGTAGAAATTATGTTTGTGCAATATTTTATATGAAAATGCCCCTTTATGCAATATTTTTTGCAATAGAATTTTTAGAGGAGGTTATTCCCTATTGAATATCTTTGAATTTTGTTTTACTATGAACTGTGCTCGAAATAAAGGGAATTGCTTGTTTTTTTCCCATGAGTATAAGGTGATGTTGCGTGCGTATTCTTATAACGATTCAATCTCATAAAATAAGTATTTTATTAAAACTTTAACAGCACAATAAAGACACGACAATAAACATGCTGGGTGAACTGCGAGACTGCGGTCGAACATTCTAGTCTCTTTTATTACCACAACGTATTCCTCCGCTGCCCTCTCATTGGCTAACAGAGTGTGAGAGCCTTGGAGGAAAGTGACGTCAACTGCTGATGTCCCCTTGCTGGTAGCAGTGTTGCCAGATCACTACAGAGTATCCCCCCAGTGACAAGGGAACGATTGTTAGTACACAAGAAAAATACAATTGAAAAAGAAAATTATGAGCACAATCGAGCATGTTTATGCAATGTACTGAACAAACTTTTTAGGAAAGTGTACCTTTCGTCCAGATCTGATCACTATTCTTTTAACAGGATTGCTATTTTTCTCAGTGATTTGAACAGATGGTGGTATTACAGGCATTTTTGAAGATTTAAAGTCATCATTGAGCTCGAAAGCAGGTTTTAGTCTATCAATTGAGACAGTGGTCTTTTTGCCATTCAGATCTAGTACAAAATTCTTGTCATTGCGAACTATAACCAGATGAGGTCCTGAATAGGGAGATGTTAAAGAAGGATGAATATTGTCGATTCGTAAAAACACATGAGAGCAATCTTTCAGTTACTTGTTTACAAAGACTTGACTATTGCCGTGTGATGGTGAAGATACTGGATTAAGTTTACGCATCACTGAAATTAAATTGGACACATAACTGGGTGTAATGGGTTGTTTGTATGATTCGTTAGATAATAAATCGGATGGTAAACGTAAGGTAGTACTATACACAAGTTGAGCGCTAGTAGCATTTAGGTCATTCTTAACGGCTGATCGTAAGCCTAGTAAAACGATTGGTAAAACGGCTGTCCATTTGGGATTTTCGTGAGCTCTGATAGCGCCTTTTAAATGCCTATGTAATCTCTCAATCATCCCATTTGATTGTGGGTGGTAAGAGGAAGAATGGATTCTGTGTGATCCTAGGATGTTTGTTAATCCTCTGAAAAGATGAGACTCAAAATTCTGACCTTGGTCAGTGGTGATTGTGACAGGTGATCCAAATCTGCTGATCCAATTGTGCAAAAGTGCACGAGCAGTGTTGCCAGATCACTACAACTACATCCCAGTTTCTTTGACGGTAGGAAACTACTCGTTTTGATCGGTACCGATTCTCACCACAATAAGCTGACATTGACTAAAGAGCTATAAACAAGCTTTATCTTTACATGCTTGAAGGAAGCAGTAAATATAGTTATAACAGTGGTATTTGCAGATATGCCAACCATTCTGAAATGACATCAGATCTTCACTTTTTATTGCAGCTTTATAGCAAATAGTGAAATACGCTTAGTCTCACTAGATATATTTGCATCCTGTATACAGTTAGTAATTTTTCTAGTTACTATATTACATTACAATTACCATGTACCTCAACCACATGAACCTTTGCCTTTTTTTTTTTATTACTTCTAACTAGAAATTTTAAAAATTTGTAAATGCATTCAATTTGTTTGGTTTAAGCTAATTTTTGAAGCAGATTACTTTATAATTAACATCTGCAAACAAATTTATGTCTAAAGAAGCTGTATGTAGGTGTATCTATTAGGAGAGGTTAAAATAAATGTTTTAAAATATTTGTATTATATGGAAATGCTATGGATATATTTAAATAGAGATATTGATGTAACTAAGAGTAAAACCCTACCTGGCTTTGAAAAATAGTTACAACAACAGAAAAGTGCCCTACTTATAAAAATAATTAATAATGTAACATGATTAAAAAAACTTTCTGTAAAGTTCACCACAATTCCTGGAACATCAAATTTAGTGTTCACATTTTTTCCTTTTATACCAATGATGCTGTGTAGATTGGAATATTGTTTTTCAGAACTTATTTTCTCAAGTTTTCTTAAAGCATGAAGATATTGAATGATATTTCATACAGAAGTTTAAAAGAGTGTTTCTTCAATGTAAAAGGAAGTTAATTGGCAAAAAAAATAAGAAAGTGATAATGAAAGTTCATAGTTTTATCATGATGAACAGTTACAGTAATTTCACTATAAATGTTCTTAATATATTTTTTTAAAGACAATAGCGGTTCCTTTGTATTCAGGATTTTATTATTTTGCATATAATAAGCTGACAGATATTGATGTAACAAAGAACAAAGTCATTTATTTTATGTATGAAAAAGCATCAGTATAGTATGTGTTTTTCTTCAATATCTTTGTTTCGAAATTGTTTATATAACTATAAAATGTCAAGTCCAATTTTATAACTGTCAAGTTATTGAATTTTTCATCCATTTTAGACAAATTACTTTTTTAAATATGAAGTTAACTGTCCTGATAAAATGCTTGTCAGTTTACAATTTTCTTGTGTTTTTTAAATATCGATATTTGATAGGTTCACATTAAAAATCTAGTCACATTATTCCACTTCAAAATTAACTGTTCCTAATTCATGTTGTGAAGCATTATTTTCCGTTATGCAAGGACCCTGTAGATATCTAAATAAGAAATCAAAATGTCAAGGATTTTATTTGAAGAGAATAGGTTAAAGAGAGTAAGAACTTCACTAATTCCTGTTGTTAAAAGGCATTCTAATTTACATTTATCATGTGACTGCCATGACTTAGTGGTGCACAGGTTTGATTGAAAAAATTTTGATGCATCAAACATCTTTTTAATACTTACTATTGAGTTACTTTTAAAAGGGTTGCTATTTTTTTGTCAGTATTGGTATTTTTCTGCATAAGAAAAATATAAACTTCATCTAAGCTGTTTGAAAATTTAACTAAACATTAAAGATTCCTCAAACATGAATGTATTTAAAGTTCAAGTTGATTATAGTTCCAAACTTTTTTTTAAATAATAGTTACATATCTTATTCAAATATTTTATATATTATGTTGTATAGCTTCAGTTGTTTTTTCTTTAATTTTATACTAGTTGCTTTTTTTTTTAAATTAGTAGCCAATACACCACTTTTGCTTTTCAATTATAAATCCAATGTTATCCTGGGTTTTGTTTTGTATTCTATGTCTTCATTTAGCTGAATTATTTTTCATAAACATTTTATCACAGCTGTTTAATTAGTCGATTGTATTTTTATGATGCTAAACATATTTCAAAAGTTAAGAGATGTATTAATTTACTAAATTATAAATCTTAATTTTTATTGCTTTAGTAAATAAAGTTAAACTGTTGGTAATAAACTAACAACTGTTTAGTAAATAAACTGTTTTTTTTTTATTATTATTTTTTTTTATTATTCCTTGAATGTCTATTTAAAATGACATTTAACTATATTTAAATAAGTTCAAAATGCAAAATATGGTCTAGATACCATAGTTTTGTATACTTCCTGTTCCATCAAAATAAGTAATAATTCAATAAACTATTCTAAATTATTTAGATCTTGTATTTTTATAAGTTTTAAAACATCTTGCATACTATGTCACATTAAATTTAAACATTGTCTTCCAATAAGTATTTTAGTTCATTGTACCTGAGATTTTGATGTTTGTTTTATATTTAAATCTTTAATGTAGGATAAAGAGCCACCAATGAGTATGGATTGTCCTGAAACTTCCAAAATATTTTCATCATTGCAGATTTTAACTGCAATCTTTGCTTCTTTTGCACATGGTGCCAATGATGTAAGGTAAGATTAATCATATTTCACTGTTTTCAGTAAATCTATGTATAGATTTATGATTTTATTACCATCAATGCTGTGGCACTTATGACATTATGATTATAAATTAGTGAATACATCTTACAGCTATTGATTTAAAGGAAAAGCTATGAATTTTACAAACTTTGTAAGGATTGTACTTGACTCTAAAAACATAGTGTTTTAAATTTCCTTCAAAAGTAGTTTTCTGTCGTAAAAGTCATGACTTTTGGGGGCATTTGATACATAATGTATAATAAAAATTTGTATTGTGTTTATGTTGTTAATTTTAAATGCAAAAGATCTTCTCGTCTACATTTTTCCTTGCTTGACAATATATATTTTTTTTTCATGTTTATAGGCTTAATTTTTTTCTTGTGGAAATGGCATAAAATTAATTGGATGCATATTTGATTTTAAAAATGCATGAAATGTTTCTTAAATGCAGTTTACTTTCAATTGTATCATGTAATAAATTAGTGTCCCCTGATATGTTGCTTTTGGTAGACATGAAAAAGCATGATATAGCAAGATCCAAATAAAGCTCCCTTATTAAAAATGGACAGGGAAAATTTTATGATAGTAAACGTGTTTTATTTAAGTTATGTAAAACTGTATTAAACATAAAATCGATTGTAAAACCTTTTTAATCACATTGAGTATGCAGGGTTATTTTTTAAAACTAGTCGTACCTCTGTATACGTCCTTAATTCATTCCTGATCCTTGGATTTCTACCAAACGAATTTTTCCCATAGGAAATCTAGGCGAATGATTAATCCGTTCCCATAAAAAAATCCTATTGCATAATAGACATTGATGGGGTTGTATAAAATAATTTAAGCATTGCTTGATACTAAAATACAAAAGCTATTAGATGGGTGAGGAAAATTTTAACAAGCTTTAATTTTCTCTACTTTGACCTGGTTGAGGATCATCAAGTTTGACATTTACTAAAACTTTGTCCAAAAAAACTTTGCTTCTGCCTTCTCCTCTGGATGTTTCGGAAATGTGACATTTGGTCATTTCAGACAATGCTATTATAGCTTTGGTACTTCTCTACAAAGTTTTTGACATCAATTTATCCATTTAGCAAAGATTTCCTTGATTAATAGAATAGGGCTTCCTCTATCTTCTCCGAAGCCTAAGAGAGTATATTTTAGTCTTCTGCTCCTTCTCCCAAGTTCCTCAGCTCATCCACATCACCATTACTCACACCGAGTCCCTTGGGTCTGCCCAGCAATACAATTGCCTTCACTATGCACAGACTCCCTTTTAGTCACTGCTTCTGACTCCAAATTCCTCCAAGCAGACCCCCTCGGGGGCACATCTTCTTTAGATGTGTACGGGCTTCACGAACCCGAGGTACCTGAGTGCAATGTTCTTCTCCCATGGGGTTTACTATCTATGGTAAATACGGGAATCGCACTCCCGGGTACCCAAGCGATCTTTTCTCCTTTTCCTCTTCTATATCTTCTTTCTTCCCTTTCATATAACTTGTGAACAGCATTGAAATTACAGAAAATTTTGCTTTGAATCACAATTATCATATATCATCATTCATGTCCTATCTCCATATCAAGATTCTAATTAATTTCAATCTTTTAATTTGATTTATTTTTTCACATCACTATCAATTTTGTTTTACTACATTAAATGTCAGTACTTTTTCTGACCCGCATGTTTGCCGTGTGCGGCGTCCCGTATCGGGGGAAAATGGAATCCTGGGGTACCTGATGCTTGCCCTTTGGTCCATGCTTCTGCGTAGACGGGTGGCTGGAGTGAGCCCACTCTAGTCAATCGGCTGGCTTAAGTTCTCTGGATTTCACCACATCAGAATGCTTGGCCCTTCTGTCGTGCTGGACTTCACTGGTCTTAAGCAATTTGGGTTAGTGCTGCAGCTAGGGATGCCCTGGGTGAACCGGCGGATCCACATCCCGATACTGTAGCACTATATCATGGTGGTATCTTGAAGTGTGTACTGAGGCTGGAAAATCCCAGAGCCGGTAATCACTTCCCCTTGTTGGACTCCGTGGTGGGTATGGGTCCACTATGAAGAAATTGAATACTTAATCTATGGATCCAAAAAATTCTTTGTGCCCCAGAGGAGGCCTAATTCTCTCTAACAACAATGACAATTACTCAGTTCCTAAATTTTTAAGAGTTTCCCTTCAGGATTATTGATAATTAAACTTTTCACCATTTGCTGTACAAAAATATATTCAGTCTGCTGCTGGCGAACCAAAATCAATAAAGAAATTGCGATCTGTTGACCTTTTTGTGGAAACTACATCTGCATATCAATCTGAACTAATGAAATTAAACCAGCTTGGCGAAATAAAGGTTAATGTAACTCCACACAGAACTCTAAATTCCAGTCGTGGAGTTATATCTGAATCTGACCTCTTTAATATATCTGAACAAGAATTTATGGAAGAATTAAAATCTCAACATGTTTGTTCAGCCAAACGCATTTGCATCAGACGGGATGGTAAAAGTATTAACACAAAACATGTAATATTAACATTTAACACTCCAGACATGCCGACATCCATTAAAGCAGGATACCTAAATTGCAATGTTAGACCGTACATTCCAAACCCTCAAAGATGCTTTAAGTGTCAGAGGTTTGGGCACTCCCAGTCCTCATGCCGGTCATCTGCAATTTGTGCCAGATGCTCAAAACCCGAACACGGTGAAAACTGTACTGATGAACCTCTATGTTTCAATTGTAAGGAAAATCATCCTTCTTACTCCAGGTTTTGTCCTCAATGGAAAAAAGAAATCCAAAACGTAAAAATAATTCAAAAAATCTCATATCTTGAAGCAAAAAAAAATAGTAGAAAATCAGACGCCGAGAACTAATGTTTCTTACGCATCTGTCATTAAAACAATGAAATCCGTTGCTATCCAAACAGATACCATTCCCTATAAAGAAACAAATATCCAAGAAAGAGATGCAAGCAATAAAAAACCAAAAACAAACATTCCCAAAGCATCTGGTCTTAATGTCAAAGACACATTTAAAGCAAAATCACAAAAGAAAATAGATACTATAAAATCTAATAGAACCAATGAAAAATGTCCTTTAGAGACCTATTCTTCATCTGACTCGCCTGATGAAGAAATGGATATAGACAAAAATAAAACAAGTAATACTAAACGCAAAAAACCCCTGAAAGACAATCATAATGTCTAAAATAATATCTTGGAATTGCCATGGCTACCGTATCCATGTTGAAGATATCAAAACTTTGATTGACGATTATAAACCTGTATGTCTTGGTCTACAAGAAACTTTACTAACACCAGCAGTATATACAAAAATTCGGAGATATAACATCACAAGAAAAGATAATGTAAAAAACAATCGTGCTAGTGGTGGTGTAGCTCTCCTAACTTGTCTGGATCACCCATCTTCAGCTGTCCATCTTCAAACAGATCTACAAGCTGTTGCCGTTCAAATTAATTTAAAGTACCTTGTGACAATATGCTGCATATATATACCACCAAGTGAAATTCTTGACCAAAGACAATTGAACAACTTAATAAATCAACTACCTGTTCCATATATTATACTTGGTGACATGAATGGTCATAACACTTTATGGGGTAGTAGAGATGTAAATCCCAGAGGTCAGCAGATAGAGCAGATGATTGATGATCACTGCCTCTGCCTTCTCAATGATGGCGATAATACCTACTTCCATCAACCTACTCAAACCTTCCACTGCATTGATTTGGCAATATGCTCACCATCCATATTACTGTCTTGGCACTTCAACGTAGGAAGTGATCTTTATAATAGCGACCACTTTCCTATTATTCTAACTTACACAAAAAATTATATAGACTCTTCCATCCAACCAATGCACTATAAATATGATAAAGCAAACTGGCCCTTATTTTCATCTAAATCTAATATAACTCAAGACATGGTAAATATTTTAAACATTGATCATGCAGTAGAAAATATAACAAAAACCATTTTAATAGCAGCAGACTTAGCAATTCCTAAGTCATCACCAAATATTCGAAAATATTGGAAGCCATGGTGGAATCAAGACTGTTCCATAGCATACAAAAAACAGAAAAAAGCTTGGAGCACATTTCGTAGATATCCAACACAATATAATATGATTGCTTTTAAGAAAGCAAAAGCTGAAGCCCGAAAAATTCTACGCCACAGCCAAAGAAATTCTTGGCAATCATACTTAAATAATATCCACAGTCATGTCTCGTCAAAATCTATATTTAACAAAATAAAAAACATATCGGGGTACTACAAACAGGCCCCACATATTGCAATATTAAAAAATGATGCACAAATTATCTCTAATCTTAGAGATATTACCAACGTGTTAGGAAAGACATTTTCAGATGTCTCAAGTGAAAAGTCTTACCCTCCCAACTTTATTACGTATAAAATACGTGAAGAACGTAAGAGAATTAACTTTAGATCCTTTACACTGGAACACTATAATACCGATTTTAACATTAAAGAACTAAAAACTGCTTTACATAAATCCCATTCAGCTTCAGCAGGACCAGACCTCATTCATAATAACATGCTAAAACATCTCAATGAATCATCACTATCATTCATTTTGAAACTTTTTAACAGAATATGGCACGAACATACATTTCCTATGTCGTGGCGTAAGGCTATTATTATCCCTATTGCAAAACCAGGTAAAGATCCTCAAAATCCCAATAATTATAGACCAATAGCCCTTACCAGCTGTCTATGCAAAATAATGGAACGCATGATCAATGCACGTCTTGTACACTACTTAGAAACGAACCAATTCTTCTCACCTTTCCAAAGTGGATTTCATCATGGAAGAAACACCATAGATAACCTAATTCTAATGGAAACCTCCATTCGTGAAGCTTTCGTCAAAAACCACCATCTTGTATCAATCTTTTTTGACATGGAGAAAGCTTATGATCGAACGTGGAGATATGGTATTCTTCGGAACCTATTTGATATTGGTCTTCGAGGAAATCTACCAATTTTCATCCAAAACTTTCTGCAATCCCGGTTATACCGTGTTCGAATGAAGAACACACTATCAGACGAATTTCCACAAGAAGAAGGCGTACCTCAAGGAAATGTGCTAAGCGTTGTTTTGTTCATTATTAAAATTAACGAAATTATAAAGCAACTGCCTCCCAGTGTTCATGGAAGTCTTTTTGTCGATGACTTTCAAATATCTTGCTCATCATCGAACATGATGATGATTGAAAGACAGCTCCAAATAGCAGTTAAAAGAATCACTACTTGGGCAAACAAAAATGGCTTTGTCTTCTCTACTCAAAAAACCACTTGCGTACATTTTTGCAGAAAGAGGGGTATTCATCTTGATCCTGAAATACGTCTCAATGGATCAATCATCCCTACAAATTCAGAAATTAATTTTTTGGGAATAATCCTTGATGCAAAGTTAACATTTCGACCACATGTGAGACACTTAAAACAGAAATGTAACAAAACTCTGAATATTTTAAAAGTATTATCAACAACATCTTGGGGAGCTGATTCTATCTCTATGCTGAGAATCTACAGAGCCTTGATACGCTCCAAATTAGATTATGGATGTGTTGTTTACGGTTCTGCAGCAAAGTCAGTTCTCAGAACTTTAGATACTATACATCATCAAAGTATCCGTATATCTATTGTCGCTTACCGCACTTCCCCTATCCAGAGTCTATATATCATATCCGGAGAACCTTGTCTAAAACTTGTACGTGAGAGACTTGCTCTCAGATATTATTTTAAAATTAAAACTAATCCAGCTCACCCACTATTTAACAGCATTACTAACCCAAAATTTGGAAGTCATTTTTCATTGAAACCATCATTCATACCCTCATTTGGTTTTAGAGTTAGAAATATAATGCATTCCTTAAATATTGACAATCTAGATGTTCATTCTAGACAAAACGCACCTCCACCTTGGAGTAATGAAAGTTTTAATATTATTAGAGATTTTATGGTATTGACCAAATCATCAACTCCAGACTATTTTTACTTACAATTATTTTACTCTCACAGAGAACATTTTTCATCTTTTAAACCAGTATATACTGATGGATCAAAGAATATGACACACGTTGGTTCTGCTGCAGTTTTTGAAAGAACAACTGTTGCCCGGAAATTACATCATTGTAGCTCAGTCTTTACATCAGAAACATACGCCTTGTTTTTAGCACTGGAAAACATATCTAAACACACTTACAAAAAATGGATAATATACTCTGATTCAAAAAGCAGCATTGAAGCCCTTGCAAATACTTCAATTAAAAGTCATCCATTAATACTCAAAACAATAAATCTATTGCTAAGTCTAAATTCCCAAAATTTCAAAATCATGCTATGTTGGATACCTGGACATGTAGGTATTCCCGGAAATGAGAGAGCAGACATTGCAGCAAAGACATCAACGATACAAAACTACTTACCAATTCCTCTTGAAGACGTTGAAATGTTTTTAAAAACAAAAATAAAATCAAACTGGCAAGATTCTTGGGATAAGGAAGTTCAGAATAAACTCCACCCTATACAACCATCTGTTGCAGAACTCACTCATACAAATTTAAATAGAAGAAATGAAGTACAACTGACAAGACTTCGCATTGGCCATACCCATTTTACCCACAGGCACTTATTGATCGGAGAACCTGCCCCATTATGTTCAACCTGCCATTGTATTTTTACTGTCAGACACATTTTGACTGAATGTAGGGTTTTTAATAACCACAGACTAGTCCCCGATTTGGAGTTTCAAACCCAAACCTAAAAGATCTTTTAGGAAATCCTTACAGTAAAAATGTGTTTTTATTTATATCTGACATTGGTTTTGCAAATTTTATTTAGATTTTATACATTTGATAAAGTTTTGATTCAAAATTGTAAATGGATAAAGTTTTACCATCAATCTTTATTTCGTCTAGACTTTTTTGTCTTGTGTCTGGCGCAGCTTGGCCATGTGTGGCCTTTGCGCCATAAAAACCCAACCAACCAACCTCCAAGCAGAGTTCATTGTTCTGTAGGAAACTTCCGGACGGGTCAATGAGAGATATGCAATGAACGATAGCTAAGTTGTCTTTCCATAATTCTCGGGGTTAATTCTATGTAAGAGGTAGCTTCAAAGCACCTCTGGAATGGTGCTTTAGTGTACGAGTTAATTACTTGAAATTACTGGTGACCTGCTTGTTCATGGGCTGAATGATATAAGTATTGTTAGGAGGGAGGAACTTTACAGTGATGAAGTCAAAATTGGCAGCACATAATCATGCAAGCTTGGAGGATGAGATGGAGCATTGTCCATTATGAGGAGGGCCTTCAGAGGCAGATTTTTCTCTTCTAAATAACTTTTTGCACTTGGTCCAAATATAACATTAATACTAGAGATGTAAAATTCTTGGTAATCTTTTGGAAAATAATCAAGAATTTTCTTTTCTAAATGCATAAAAAATATAAATAGAGCCCATATTTTTCAAATCTAAGAATTAATACACGAGATGAAAAAAACATAATTTCAAATTATATGTTATTATTTTCTATTCACTATCTATTTAAGCATTTCCCTGAAAAGAATCCATGAAGGACTGTAATGGGAGGAAACAAAACAAGGCATTGAGACAGTATTGCTAACTCAGAAGACTAAGAAACCTCCAAATTCCCCCACAAAAAAAATAAACACATGTTAGAACCAAAACTACTAGGGATTTCTGATTTTCACTATTTGAAAAAAGTTACTCCACTGTTTTCTGTTATCAAGATAGATCAAAAGCCATTTCACAGCATGCCTAATGTCCTTGATCTTTGGTAATCGATTTCACCTCCTTTGCAACGTTTAGTAGATTTATAATAACGTCTTTGTTTTACACAATCGTAGATACCGTTCTTGGCATATGGTATACAGCCAAGTCCCGGATACACATGTTACCTTCATACTTTTCAATGATTCCTTTTTCAATTCCATGGTGATCCTAACTATTTTCTTTGTTGCTTGGCTCTTCTCATTAACTTTCTTAGAATTCATGGTTAATCAATTTACAAAAAATGTACACAAAAAAACATTACCATGAAAATACTTACCAGAGGTATCACTGTAATTCCCTTCTCTCAGCCACACTTTTGACACACTCAAATCTCTTTCAAAAAGAATTACCTCTAAACACCCATTTCATTAAAAGCAGGTTGAGATTTTTCTGCCACTCAAAAATTTATCAGGGGACAAGTACAAATTTATATTGGATATGTGCTACTTTTTTGGGTTACTGTATTAATATTTTGGTTGGCAACCATGTATTGTTTTTACGGTTATATTCCTACTTTTACATGTGTATTACGTGTAGGCTTATTAAAATAAGTTGTAACCAGTTGTAATGAACTGTTTGAAGTAATATGCATAAAATCTGAATACAGAATATATCTATTGATGCTTCTACCAGCTTTCTCAGTTCTGATCAGATGAGGATATTGCTGTAGGAGTATGTGTACCATTACCAAGAATAAATTACCTTTCATTTTTATTTTAAAATAATATATGGTGATTAATATTGCATTTTTTAAATCATAATTTTAATCACATTTTAATTTGTTTTTATTAAGTGTAATAGTAATATTGAAAATGAAATAACCTTGGACAAGATGCATATTATTTTGTACGGGTATTACAAATAGTTGGTTTCTTTACTTGTTTTGAGCACACTAAATTTATTGGGATACAATGTCATCAACTTGCGAAATTATTGGTGACCTGCTTTCATGTATCGCTTTTTCATGAATCACTTGCTTTGTTTATAAGTGTTTCAGAAATCTTATTTTGTTTTTATAAATACCTTTACTAGTTTTTTATTGGTATATTTGTAAGGCCAGTCCCCACCCATAAAAACATTGAATCCCAATGGTCGCCGACTTTACTCCCCTTCTTATAAAGTCGCTGTTAGTGAGGTTGGATCACTACATGTTTGGTTACTCATATTACTTGTAATTTATCTTTTATGTTGTTTGAGGGTCTTTGTTCCAAACCTTGAAAATTTTAAAGGATCATTGTGACTTGGCATGCTTGATGTAGATGTTTTTTCATACTTATTTGATTAGACATTGTAGAAGTTTTTCTTTCTTATCTGGGTAACCCAAGGTGTTTCAACCTCTAGGAATTTGTGCCCATGTTAGGATGACCTTAACAGAGTTTTTTAGATGTAGGACAAGTCCATACCTGCATTATTATTCAGTGTTATGTTTGGGTTTTTGTTTTTTATGTGTTACAAATGATCACTGGATGATCCTCACTTCCTAGTTTATTTTATAATCCCTCTTGAATAAAAAACTGAGCTTAAATTGAAAGAAGCTATTAATATTTGCAAAAGTCAAATATCCATTGAGTAGCATGCTTGTAATTATGAAATGAAGGTCTAGGGGAGTTGTTTATGTTTTGAGTGAACCCTATTTAAGTATTATAAATTACTGCTTTAAAATTTGTTTTTCACAATGTTGACTAAAGGTGGAATTTAAAAAATATATATATATTTTTTAATAGCAATGCAATCGGACCAGTAATTGCAATTTGGCTAATATATCAAGATGGAAATGTTCTCCAAAAAGAAGAATCTCCGTTCTGGATTATGTTGTATGGTGGATTTGGCATCAGCGTTGGACTGTGGGTGTGGGGACAAAAGGTCATCAAAACAATTGGAGAAGACTTGACTAAGATAACACCTTCCAGGTACTTCTATAGAATTCTAAGAAATCCTTCAAACACATTTTTCTAATCGCATAAGATGGTATTTTTTCATTTTGTCGAAAAACCCATTTAAATTATAAATTTCTTGTGACCTAATCTTTCTATATCATCAACAAATTTGCTGATTAAAATGCTGTCACATATCTGGCTTTATTTTTTAAAGAAACTAAATTAACTTTCAGATTGCGATGTGCTTCAAATAAAATAAGATTTAAATTCAAACACATTAAACCAGGGCACAACAAATCCCGGTTGCCATGGCACCTGAAAAATTTGATCTGGCACCCAGATTTTCTGTAAAAAATAAAACGTTTTATATATATATATATACTAGGGGGCTCCGCCCCCTGCTCGCTTACGCTCGCCAACCCCCGGGGATTGCTGCTGCGCAATCCCATTTGGTTTGTTTCGCAAACCAAAACTCCTTTCACAGATGCCATTTGGTTTGCTTCGCAAACCAACATTCCTTTCACAGAGTGAAACTATCTGAATAATTCGTATTATGCTGATTTCACTTTCCGGTACATGATGTCACAGCGAGGGCTTCGCGCCCTGCTCGCTTACGCTCGCCGACCCTGGGGATTGCTACGCAATCCCGTTTGGTTTGCTTTCTCAAACCAATACTTCTTTCGCAATTGATTTCACTTTTTTTTGCTTTAACACTTAATGCACCCTAAACTAATAGCCGCATCAGTAAAAAATCTTCTGTGTCTTGTTCCCTGTACAATTTTAAGTAAACAGTGTTAATATCCAAACTTTACGATCTGTACTTTGTCGGTAAACTGTCTTGAGAACAGAGGGAAAAAAGCGAGCCTTTTTCCTCGCCAAATAAAAAGAAATCGTTTTTATGGCAATTGTTGCTACAATAAATTTGATATCTGGCAAACCAGATAGTCGAAAATGCAACCCACTACTGTTTGCGGAACCAGCTATGCGAACTGAAAAATACGAAATTTGTGTCACCAACTTTTGATTACATCGAATTTATTTATGAACCAATTTTAAAAAGTAATTGTACCGTAAGAAAGAGTACATTGTGAGGTATACTGCAATATTTTTAAAATTAAAAACTAACAGTAATACTATATAGATATGACCATTTTAGTTTTGTATCGGAAGTTACGATCTGAAAGTTCTGAAAATTGTAAGACCTACTTTTAATTGCATCAATCGATTTTTTTTATTAACTAATTTGAAAAATAATTGTACCATAAGAAAGAGTGTAATGTAGTGTATTCAGTGATGTTCTCAAATTTAAAAAATAATGGTTTTTGCCGTAGATATAACTGTTTTAACAAAAAGTAGCGAAAATATCCGAAGATTCCGAATTTTGTATCACGAACTTTTGATCGCATCCAATTTAATTTTTAACCGATTTCAAAAATAATAGTACCGTAAGAAAGAGTATATTCTGAGGTATACTGCGATATTTTAAAAATTAAAAACTAATAGTAATTAGATATAGATACGGCAGTTTAAAAAAAAAAGTAACAAATGTCCTGATTTTTCCTGAATTTCAAAAAAATATTATCAAGAACCAAATTTAAATTTAAAAAAAAACTCGACGAGCTGCAAAAATTTACGTTGAGAGGTACTCTTAAAAAAAAACTGAAGACTGAAAATTTGAATGTGTTTTGCTCACTCGCGGAAGAAATTTCACTTCTTCAACTTTAACACTTAATAAAACCTAAACTAATAGCCGCATCAGAAAAAAATCTTAATAATTATCCAGGGAATACGATGAAGAACAAAGCATGTTAATTTCATTTTTTTCCGATCAGTACTTTCTCGGGAAACTGTCTAAGAATGGAGCTAAACAACCCAAATTTCAATTCGGCGGCGGTAATTTTTTTTTAATATAGAGAGATATATAACTAAATCTTACAGGAAAATTGCAATCTTAGTGGAAAGTCATGCAGAATTTAAAATATCGATGCTAGCGCTATTATTGGTAAACCAGCATTGAATATAATCTGTCTGGCACAGGGTAGCTATTGTGCCATAAAACCCCCACCCAACCTTTGCCAGAGCCACTCAATTAATTTCATACATAGACAGATACTTCCACAAACTAAGTAAATAAAAACCTAAGAATCTAGGGCATATTAATTATTAAAATTTATCAATTCTTGGTTAAATTAAAAACTGAAATTTGTGTTCATGCTTATGCAAGACTGAAGAAAGTAAATCTAGTTTTGTACAAAAAGTAACAAAATAAAACTAATACTTACCGTACTGTAATATGAGAATTTGTTTTTGCTTAACTATACTCAAATGTTGCTTTGCACTCATGTGTATGTTTTCTCTTTTAGTGGATTTTGTATCGAAATAGGAGCAGCAACAACGGTACTCCTGGCCTCTAAAATTGGTTTGCCAATCAGCACAACCCATTGTAAAGTTGGTTCGATTGTGTTTGTGGGTTGGACTCGTTCCAGGGCAGCCGTGGACTGGAAACTGTTTCGCTCAATTGTTTTAGCTTGGGTTCTTACATTACCAATATCTGCTGCTTTATCAGCTGCTGCAATGGCCATATTGACCGCAGTAGCAAGTTAACATTTGTCCATTGATTGACATGAAAAACAGAACAGTAATATCTGTAACAAAACTCGTATTTGTTGCAAACGTCGAATTTTTTGTAGGAAGACTCGAATTTTTAAAATGTCATCGTTTCTGCTGATGTTGCAGATGAGAGTTATTTATATTTTTTGCATTCATTTTATATCTTCCATCAAATACATAAATTGAACATGCTTTTCAATCCTGACACCTTTATGAGCATGCTAAAAAAATGTCGCAAAATGCTGTTTTGATCTTATTGCAGTTTCAATTTCTGGTGTTAAAAAGATTCAGTCATTTTGAAAATTCAACACTTTAAGAGCTCACTTTGAGTGAGAAATAAATTATATTTAATCTATTCTAGTCATGATTTGTAATTTTTTGATCCCGGTTTATCTGGCATGTTTGTATTTCTTTTGACGCATTGCAATAAAATCTGTGATGCTTTAAAATTCTATATCAAATTTAGGATATTTGCAGTGTTTAAAGTTTAGTTGCAATTTAATTATATGCTCATAATGTTGTCATTTCATCTCATAGTCAGTGTTGTGTTCTTTTTGTAGGTGGTCAAAATATCGACCACGCACAGTTTTAAACAGGCGTAAGAGCTTTGGTGCCACTTTGATACCTGAAAGAAAGAAAAATCGTTGTAGTGGATACTGTTTATTCAGTGGAAATATTTTGAGCATTGTATCATATTTTGGTAACATTTATCCCAAGAAATTCAGTGTAATGTTGAAACAGCAATGTTTTTAAATAAAATGAAGTAATAAAACATTTCATGTTTTTGTGAATAAGTCTTATTTTATAAATATACACACACATCTTCAATGCAATCACTAACATAACCTAAATTTTTATGTAAAATAACATAATTTGGGGCCAGTGGTTGTACATCCATGAAAGCTTCTAAGGCATTTCCTCCCATCTGTCAGAAGAAAAATTATATGTTCTGACATTTGCATAAGTGTCCACCTATAATTACTTATGCTTTTGTAATTACAAGACCACATTACTTAGCAAAGTCCACGTTGGGTTGGTGTGGAAGCCTGGTTGTTGCTTCGTCATCTGGCCGTGGTTCAAAATTACGAGGTGTTGTACTCGAATCTTTCCCTTAAGGTATTGATCCCTGACCGTCGTCAATATCCCGTTGTGTTGCTCTATTACGATGTTAACAAAAAAGTACAAAGTACCCATTTTACTGCCTCTAATTCAAACAGTATAGTGGTTAAGGTGTTAGCCTCTAGATAGGAAGGTTCCTGGTTCGAATCCGGGTCCGGGCATGGATGTTTGTAAGCGTATGGTGTAGAGGCAGCTGGTGCACCTTAAATCTGTCGTGGCCGAAAGTCCTCACGTTGGGTGGGTGTGGACGTTTGGAAAGTGTAGTGCCAGCTCAGGTGTTGCCTCGTCATCTGACCGTGGTTCAAAATTACGAGGATTTTTCCCTTATGGGATTGATCCCGGACCGTCGTCAATAGCCCGTTGTGTTGCTCTAGTACGACGTGAATTAAAAATTACCTAGTTGGGACATTTAACTGAACATCCCGCACTTGCAATGATTTCATAGTGAAGATATTGTTCTATTTAATTAATTTTGTGCGGGTGAGAGTATTATCTATAGTGGATGTGGCTGTAATACAATCGCCTATTACAGTATAAATACGTACAATTGAATCAAGGATATCGTCTAAATCTTGGAGCATTGAGGCCATCACTTGACAGCACATAAATATCTGTGTCAAGGCCTTCTAGAGTTTATTGCCTTGTTTTGTCCGTCCACCTAGAAAGGCACCTACTATGTTCACCTTAGTCACGGATGTTACTAAGATAAACATGGTTCCGATGTCCTACAGATATAAACATGTCTCGAATCTACAAACTGTCTGGATTTGTTGCTGAAGAGTACAAATCTCCCCATTGGGCTTTCACTTCAGCTGAACATGTATTCGTGCACGACCGAACCGTTCACTCCTGTGCCCAGTGGCGTATCAACTCACGTAGGGGCTCCAAGCTCAAGTTAGAAAAAAAGTTTCAAGAAAACTCTCATTAAGTTATTAACAAAAAAGAAAGTAATCAAAAATTTCATACCATGACAAATTAAATAAATTTATTAAACTAGGAGGGCTTCACCCCCTGTTCGCCGACCCCCGGGGATCACTAAGCAGTCCCATTTGGTTTGCTTCGCAAACCAACACTCCTTTAGCAAAGTCAATCTCTTGCGACGGCGAAACTATTTTAATAATTCGTTTAATCCGGATTTGACTTTCCGGTCCATTACGTCACACCGAGGACGCCCCCTGATCGCTAACGTTTGCCAACCCCTGGTGAGTGCTAAGCTATCCTATTTGGTTTGCTTCGCAAACCAACACTCTTTTCGTAAGTGGTTTCGCTTTTTTTTTTAAACTTACTGCACTCTAAACTAATAGCTGCATCAATAAAAAACCTTCTCCATCTTGTTCCCTGTACAGTTTTGAATAAACCATGTTTTTCTCGTAATCTTCTCATCTGTACTTCCTCTGGAAACCGTCTAAGAATAGAGCGGAAAAGCCCTTTTGGACTTCCTTTTGCAAGCGTCGTGCTTCCTTTTCCATGATGTCACAGAGCGAGTTTCACCCCGTTAGAAGAAAGTAACATTTCCTCCACGATATAAAATTTGTACCCTATCGCGAAATTGTACTTTTCACCGCATCGACTTTATTGACCAATTTCAAAAATAATTGTACTGTACGAAAGAGGACATTCTTTGGTTTCCTACGATGCTTTCAAATTTAAAAACTAATAGTATGACAGTTTTAACAAAAAGGTAACGAAAATATCTCGATTTTTTCCCCAATTTCAAAAAAATATTATCAGGAACCAAATTGAAATTTCTAAAAAAACTCGTCAAGCTGCAAAAATTCACGTTTAGAGGTACTCTAAAAAAACTCACGGCTGAAGACTGAAAATTTGTATGTGTTTTGCTCACTCGTGGTAGAATTTTTTTTTTTTTTTTTTTACTTTGACTCTCAATGCACCCCAAACTTATAGCTGCATCGGCAAAAAAAATTCCTCCGTCTTGTTCCCTGTACAATTTTGAACAAACCGTGTTAATTTCGTAATTTTCTGATCCGTACTTTCTGGGGAAACAGTCTAAGAATTGAACGAAAAAAGCTTTCAATCCTGCGAGAGCGGATGCGGAAACTGTTTTTAAAATTAATTGCTTTATATACACAAAGAATGGCTACATTAACTAATCTTTCTTCTCCCATAGTACTCCTCAAATAATTTTTTACACGCTTTAAAACAGAAAACGTTCTATCTAATTTTCAATATTTCAACTTTCGGAAAAGTGCAAGACATTTCTTTGGCGGCTTGATAAATGTCTGGTGTGGTTTCTATGGTGTACTCATTTTCGTTTAGAAATATTATAAAATGGTTAAATTCATCTTAAAAGTATAAACATCATTTTTGTAAATGTCCTTCAACTTCTTTATCGTGTTCTTTTTTTCTTCTATTGATAAATCCCAATCAAAAGATATTTCAAAAGGCTCCACAACAACATCATATCCGAGTTATGAAATAAGTCTGCCGTTTTGTCATCACTTGTGACATGAAACGAATTGACTATGAAATTATCTCTTATTGTTAATTCCTGATGTCTGACTTTGTTTTCATCAAAAAAAATTTCTCTTTTGTTGTCTGCAAGTTTGTCTATCTTTTTTTCATCTATCTCTATCTGTTTGTCATTCTACATTAAATGACAGCCCTGATATATAAGTTGCCTCTTTTTCAAATTTTTCTCCGAAATTATTGATAAAATTTTCTAATGACTTTAGTAGGATAGATCCTTTCAATAGTTCGCATTCCACTGCTTGCAGTATTTTACTAGTAGCATTCATTGTTTACAAAATATAGTATTCCAAATAACTGTCATTAGTGCGGTTTCATATTTGTCCATTTTCTTCAGAAGTGAAGTCACCTCCACTAAGGTAAGATTTTTTTTCTTCCTCTGAATTAGAAATTTCAGTTAAAACCTCTTTTATATTGATGAAACCTAGTTTTAAAGCTAATACAGCATTTGCTCTTGCTGATCATCTTATAATAGAAACTCTTTTCACTGCACTTAAAGACGCTGTTATACCTTTCCACGAACCCTAATGAAAAGACAATTTAAGACCACTGGGCCCCTTCGGTATTCCGGGTCCCTACGCGGCCGCTTAATCCGCCACTGCCTGTGTCGTGTGGTGAAGGGTGCACAAATTGATAGTTATCTAGCATACAGACCAGTTGGCATGTATGCCTTCAAACATCAGCATGAGGACTGAAACGTTCCCTTAAAAGATATGGGCTTTAGCAGCTGACGCCCAACTCGAGTACCTTTGATGAATAAATACGTCGTCCAATAACTAAACGGACTAACGTCGGATGAAAAAATGTCCAATGAACTGGAACTTGGATCAATGGTAATTTTAGTTAACGTCGTACTAGAGCAATACAACGGGCTATTGACGACGGCCGGGATCAATCCCTTGAGGGAAAGATTCGAGGACAACACCTCGTAATTTTGAACCACGATCAGATGACGAAGCAACACCTGAGTTGGCACCCCACTCTCCATATGGAACTTGGATCAAATCGACGAAAATAAGTATGAAAATCAAATAGCGCGCCACAACATTCTTAATTAGCCGATAGACAAGGGAAAAAAAAAACACAATAGAATGTTTTTATTTTTATGAAAAGCACGTGACTACTCTGTTCACATGACCAGCTGTTTGGCAAGAAAAAAAAAATCTCGCCAAAATACTCTTAATAGGACGATAGACAAGAAAAAAATTTAAACAATCGAATGTTTTTATGAAAAGCACTTTTCAGCATTTATGTCAACATCACAAACTATCACCAAGCACATGATCAAAGATAATGTGATTACTTGAAGGAGTTGGTACCAGTGTGTTGATAAAGATTTTATTTTCACGTGATTATTTGTCTTGGTAGAATATAAATTAACTAAGATTGTTGCCTCAACCATTATTTGTCGACTGATAATTTCGAGAGGTGTTTTTATCGTCTGAAATGAGGTGATTTTGTATTTCATTACCATAACAATTTTATTAAATTCAAGTAATTTACATTTTTATGTACTTAATTTTCTATTTTACGTAGGTCTCTATTTGTTGTTTCTGTTCTTGCAACCGTCATTGCATGCACAGTTGCTTTGTCACACCCTGATGAAATAAAAGTACTACCAGGATTGAGTTTTGATTTAAACTACAGGCATTACTCAGGATATTTAAATGCAACAAATGGAAGATATTTACATTATTGGTAAGTAAATGTTTACAACTTCTTGTCAAACATTCTTTCCACAAATTCATGCCTATTAAATATCTTAATTATTCAATTCAAACAATCGAATGTTTTTATGAAAAGCACTTTTCAACATTTATGTCAACGTCACAAACTAACACCAAATTATTAGGTTGTTTCATTTCAATACAATTAGTAAAAATAGAACACAAACATGCACATCTATTAAGTTTTTGCTGGTAAGTAGATGCTTGTAAGCTTGTTGAATGTCGTGAAGTATGTTAACTCATGTTAAATGTTGCATCTATTAAGTAAATGTAGTTGATAAGTAAATGTTTGTAACTTGTCAAACACTCTTTCCACAAATTCATGTTCATCAACAAACTTAATTATTCAATTCAAACAATCGAGTATTTTTATAAAAAGCACTTTTCAACATGTATGCCAACATCACAAACTATCACCAAATTATTAGGTTGCTTCTTTTCAATACAATTGTTAAAAATAAAATACAACCATGCACATTAGGGTGGAGCGAAAAACACGAATTTCGGAAATTGAAAATGCCTATGGTGGGAATAGTTGGGGACTACCATGCTTATTAGAAATACAAAATATAGCTCATGAGCTAAATCAATTAATATCTTCAGGTGCCAAAATCACTTTGAAATTTCAAAAATTTGCCAATTTCTTCACAAAAACAATAATAGCGCATTAAAAAAAATTTAATGCATCTTATTTAAAGCCATGGGTGGGTGAATTAAAATACCCTGCTTGAAAAAAAAAGTTTTACACCTAACATTATCCCGGAAATTTCAAAATTTCCCCCTTTTTTAGAGCGCCATATCACGCACTTCTCCACTTCTCTCAATAGACTAATCATTACGTTCCTCGTCACTAGGGTGCACGAACGCTTCCCTTTCTTTGCTTGTTTATAGGGGTAAATAACTCGTATTTCACCACATGGAGTGGATGTGCCTGGGTTTCTTTAAATACCCGCCCACTTTTTTTGTAAATATTTAGTAGGTGTATGATCCTGCAAATACCCTACCGATCTAGTCTATCGAGGAAAACTAAGTCCTTTGTTAAAATTGATTCGCTTTCGTTTCTTGTTGCGTATTTTACTATTTATTTTTACTTATCTATATAAATAAGAATGGAGTGTTTGTTTGTACATTCAATATTTTCGACCCATTTCACGTTTTCTATCCGTTTTGGACCCTTCTGATGCCGAATCCGCCTTTTTCTCGTTTGGTGTCTGTCTGTATGTTGTGCCCTATACACGTCCACACGGTTTAATATATTTTCATGGAAATTTGCATACAGTGAGTACTTATCTTCATTTAGTGAGTGGAATTGGTTGCGAAAGTCTGTCTGTCCGTCTTTCTGTTCTATGCTTGATTTTGTGTTTGTGTAGGCATCACATGAATTGTATTCCAGATATTTGATTGCAGTGTATTTTATTTTATACATTATCTATTAGTTTATTGAATGCAATATTAAACATGTCTTTATTGGTATATTTAGATGAGTTTCATGCTAAAACACCTGAGTAAGTATACTTAAATCAACCATAATTTGGTAGTTTCGAAAAAATTGGAATGTCTATTGAATATTACGATTACTTCGATTGTTTTACCAGTACTGCTGAAAAAGTAATTATTCTTCAAAAAATTATATTTTTAAATGGGATTTCAGCTCTGATACTTCATTTATTTCAAGTCGTCTTATTTTTGTTCTTTGCGCAATGCAAACGATTTCGGAATATTTGAGACAGACGATATTTTTTAACGAAACGAGAATGAACAAGATCGCATGAGCAGTGATATTTTCTGTTTCTTTCGCTCTGAATTAATTTCACATTTCTAAATTTTGTGCACTTTTAGTTGTAAATTGTGGCAACTGTGCGAGATCAAGAGATAAAAATGAATCAAAAATTAATATCTTTACAACAATTTTTTCCGACATCTTTTATTTTGTTCTATTCCACTGTTTTCTGTTTTAAATATTTATTATTTTAATAAATGTGTTTTCCTTCTCATCACACGAAACAGCACCACAAAGTATTAGACTTAATTTATACTGACTTAGCTAACATTTTTTTCATTAAATTTTAAGTGTAATTATGCCATTATTGAATGAATAGTGCCTTTATTTAAAGAATAATGCCGTTATTTAAAGAATAATGCCGTTATTGAAAGAATAATAATGTTTAAAAATCCGAACTAGAACTTTTTCCAACATTAAACAATTTGTTGTAATAATGACAGGAGAAGATAATGTGCAAAATTTCACAATGTCGCATACCGGAGGCAAGAGTGCCACAAGTAAAAAAAATATTGTTTTGTTGACTATGAGTGCGAGAGCACTCGCCGTAAATCGTAATTTTAATTAATTGAGTTGAACATGAAAAGAACTTAAGAAAGGGAATTCCAAATCTCCCTCAAAATCGTCTTTTATAGTAGTAACCTTAGTATCACCTTTCGTCATTTTGTAGCTTTGTCATACAGCAATTGTGCTATGTATGTGGAATGTATTACATGAATGGATATGCATGTGTAGGATTTGTGTCCAAAGTAAGTTGTAGAAAATATAAAGATGGCGAAAGGTGTTAAAATAAATTTTTATTCTACAAAAAACGTAAGTCATTATATGTTTTGATTATCTCTTCAATCTAGAGTAAACCAATTCAAACCGAGTAAGGTCGGGTATTTTGCTAGTTTTATATATTTTTTGTATAGAATTTTAATCTTTAAGTTCAGTTTTGTTTGGGTTTGGTTCGTTTTGTTTGTTAAGGATACACGGTTCTGTGAATTAGTCGAAATGCCTAGGACACGATCAGTAAATGTATGTCCAGTGTTTGGAATGGCTGAAATAATGAAGCCTAACATGCTTCCAACATATGCAGATGTTATAAAGTATTATCTTTACATACAGAAAGATTATAAAAGAGATGCTAGTATGTGGCTGATGTATGTTTAATTTTAATTAAAGAGCTTAAAGGATTATGGGAGAAAAGTTCGATTAGAACTGTAACAAACCAACAAATAATATATATGCTGAAAAAATACCATAAAGCATATAGATATATTAAGAAACTATTAAAAAATACTGTCAAACTATATTTCTCGAAAATAGATGTGTCCTTCAGGGAATCAGCAGAAAAAAAATCTATTTGATATTAGCATATGTAAATGTAAGAACTTTCTCAGTTGTACTTTCAAAATAAAAGTACCTATTGCTTACAGAGCATTTTTAACAGATCAAAGGACATTTCGAAAAATGGTCATTGGAAATGTTGACATTAAAACCAGCAGAATGATTAAAAAAAAGATTGCAGCGCAAAGAAAGAGAAGCATAGAGCCAAAACGCTCAGCTCAAAGATTGTAAAGGAAAGCAATCCAAAATACTCTCGCCCTCTATTACAGGAGCTACTTTGAGTTTTAATTTGCTTAAGAATTCTAATTTCTTAAGAATTCTAATTTAAAAAAATAAAGTTGAAAAGAATAATCACGAGTTTAAAATTCCCAAGTTAAACTTCGAAGCAGACGATTACATAAATCTAATGGAATGGCAATCAAATTCCATTACAGATACACCACTCACAGTATCTCTTTCTGATGATCAACTCAAGTCTATGATTCTAGACGTTCCAACCAATAGTAACACGTTTAACTTTCCATGCCATTCACAAGCAGTAGAACGTTGCGTTAAATTAGTAACTGAAGCAAACAGTACAGTATGTGGTACAAAAGCACAAGATGGATTTATTTGGTCAAGAATTGCTTCCAGACTTGCTTTACCAAGATTTGAAACCAAAAGCCAATATCAACCGCTTTTAAGCTAAACCAGTAACTTCAACTTAATTTTTTAGGGTAAGCGAGCAACTTAAATTGAAATTTTTAGGAGGTGGAACTCGATATGCAGCCACCACCTCGTGCTGAGTTCTGGGTTGTTTTCATAATGCAAAAAACAACGAAGAGCTGCAGTGGGAAGCGCCCGTGTAAACGCGTGGTCGCAATGATGAGTCTATTGAGAGGAGTGGAGACTCGTGTGATGGCGCTCTAAAAAAAGGGGAAATTTTTAAATTTACGGAATAATGTTAGGTGTAATCATTTTTTTTTTCAAGCGGGGAAGTTCATTTCACCCACCCATGGCTTCAAATAAGATGCATAAAATTTTTTTTAATGCGTTATTATTGTTTTTGTGAAGAAATTGGCAAATTTTCGAAATTTCAAAGTGATTTTGGCATTTGAAGATATTAATTGATTTAGCTCATATTTTGTATTATTAATAAGCATTGTAGTCCCCAACTATTCCTACCATAGGCGTTTTCAATTTCCGAAATTCGTGTTTTTCGCTCCACCCTAATGCACATCTATTAAGAAACAATTTGTGTGAAGGCATAATTTTCTTTCAGATTCCATCTCTTAATCTGATGGCATTTGGCTCTGTGTTTCAGTATAAATCACTAGTATGTTTTTCAGTATTGTGGTTTCCATCGCTGTTCCTTTTGATTTTAAATATTAATTTTTTCTGAGATTTTTTTCATTTGTGCTATTACTATAAACTGAATCAAAATCGACTGAATTTCTGTCCTATATCAAAAAAAAAAAAAAAAATTCCAAAATATAAACTTGACTTGTTAATGTTAGAACTGTCTATATATTTTTATATAAATTATCTTCAGAATTTAGCTTCATTATAAGTTACAATTAATGATTTGTATTGCAAAAATATAATTCAGAATTTGTTTCTTAGTATCAAAAATGCTTAATCATCAAAAATGCAAATATTTTATGTTGGGTAAAAACTAGTGTGAGTCAACAATTGCAATTAATATATATATATATATATATATATATACTTTCACTATTTAAGTGATAACGATTTGCAGAAGTTTGTAAGATGCCATCTGAATAGTATGAATTAAACTTATCTGTATACCATCTTAAAATTCATAACCATAATCTTTACATTAATTTGGAGTCCAGACTTAGATTTTGTGCTATAATGAGTGCATAATGATATTTGACTACTTGTTATTAATGGATCAAGCATAAAGAGCAAAATTTAAAATCTTACAGATAGACAGTAGAAAATAAAGCAATATTTGACGACACCCTTGCATGTCATTAGTTGCATCTACAAGTACATATGTAACCTGGGATACCTCTAGAGCTATTTCTGCCACGAGAATAGCGAGTTATCAAAATTTAAGTATTTTTAAATATGTTTAATACTTTGAGCTCGTGAGAAGGGTAATAGCATATTGCAAGTAGTAATCAACAAATAGATTAAAAACACTGGTAAAGAATAATTAAAAACTAGTATTATCCAAGTGTATAGGTAATAGTCCAAGGTACATGTAACAATTTGGTCTAATTATCATGACCTTATAAAAATATTTTTTCTGCAATGTATGCTCACATATTTCCATGAAGAAATGTATATTTGTATGTTGGTTTTGTGTCGTGTCATGGGTAGAAAATAAATTTAAATAGGACCAAAGGTCCCATATACAGCATCTGCTATTTGAAGGCAATTTTCTTCATATAAGTCCTCCTGCGGACTGTCACTTATTTGCTGCAATTGCGCCTAAATAGCGGGACAGGTGAAAAGATGTTTGGGGGTTAGTTCTATGTCTGGGCAGTTTTTGCAGAGGCAGTAAGTCCTTGTTCCGTCTTTATAAATCTTCATCCCCCTAAAGTTTCCCGTCCAGAGTCTTGTTAGTGTGCTGGCAAGAGTTCTACTGGTACTGATTTCGGGGATTTTGATTTTCCTATCATTGAGTTTTGCTCTAGCCACTGAATTGATATCGCTGAGAGTGACATGAGTAACCTTGTTGGTGTTTAAAAGTCTTGCTTCTTTTGCCAGGGCATCAGCCAACTTGTTTTCTGCAATGCCAACATGCGTGGGAATCCACTGCATGGTGCACTGTTTCCCCAAATGGAAGATCTTAAGAAGTGTATGGTGAATATTTATAATGAGCCCTGAAGAACCCCTTTGAATTGCCTGAAGAGCAGCTTTGCAGTCACTGAAACTGATTAACCCTTTGGCTCTTTCATTTTCTTCAAGATTTATATACTTGTTGTCTAGGGCTTTTTGGATGACAATGAGTTCTCAAGTGTAGTTTGAAGCTATTTTGCCTCCTCCGATTTAAAATTTTTTTGTGCTTCTACTATAAATCAAAATCTCTATCCATGAAAAAGGGTTGCCATTGCCTCGGAAGAGGTTGGACTTCTGCCTGTTGGTCCGCGGAGATAATTTTATTTCCTCTCTACCACCCATTGGAAACCAATGGATGTGTTCCCCTATCCGCCACTCGAGGGCGCGCCCTATAGGGGTTGCAGGTATATTGTGTATAAAAAATATGAGAATTGTTCCTAAGTACAAACACCCTAAACTTCCTAAGGAAAAAAGTCAAACACTTTTTGAAGTTCAATTTAATTTTGAGACAGTAAAAATTCTGTATAGTTAATGAGCATACACAAGAAAAGATTTTGCTGTAGAGATTAAGAGAAACAACCCTGGAATTTAGAAATGTGTTTCCTACAACATGTAAACTGTTAGCTTAGTGGGCAATACTCATTAGCATTTAAGAATTGCTGCTCTTATAAATCAGGACTTTTCTACTTCTACCATATAATTGTTGTATTCCTAAATGATTCACTCTATTAAAAACACTATTGATTAAAAATAAATTTTGACTATAAAGATTATCACCTACAGATCTTAGCCATGTTTTTTTTTTTTAATCCCACTCACTGTAGTTTATTAATTAGTCAATGTATAAATAAGTTTATCTCGTTCTGACTTGATATTTTTCTGTTTATAAAGCTATTTTTGTCTAGGAAAGTTTTTGTGGAAAGTCATCTATTCTATTTACAAACGGTGTCTAATCTAAATGCAACTTTCTTCGTTCTTAGGTTTGTTGAAAGTCAAAGATCCCCATCTACTGATCCTGTAGTGTTATGGATGAATGGTGGACCTGGTTGTAGTTCTCTGGATGGACTTTTGACTGAACTTGGACCAATTCATGTGTCAGCTGATGGAAAATCTCTTTATAATAATACATACTCTTGGAATAGGGTAATGTTTTTTTTAAACTTTTTCTGCATATGTTAGTGAAGGTCTAGATTGTTTTTTACTTTTTCAGTCTTAATCTTATATTTTTTAAAGTAAGAGATTACTGTAAGCATAAAAAGGATGGATCTTGTTTTATCCAAGTAGATTTAATGACTTTGTAAGGAATGTGCCAAATTCTTATGATAATAAACAACATGCAAACACTTCAGTTTGTTTTATAAGGTGTAAAAAGCATTCAGACTGGATTATCTTTTTACAAAAATACCAAGATTTACAAACTTGAAATTCAATCATTTTCAAAGTAGTAACCCTTTGAAATCCATACAGTTAACTCTGAACTCTGTTGAAAATATTTTTTGAGATAGTGAACACCTGTCTTATTGCAACAAGACCAGGGGTTCCCAAAGTGTGTGCCGTTGCACCCTGGGGTGCCACATAGAGAGATTAGGGGTGCCGTGAAGCGCCCATGAAACAGTTGCTATTATAAGGAGCAAATATCGTTCGAAAATTAATGTCATAGAAGAAATGCGAGTAGCTATATCACTAGCATATCGCAAGTAGCTGTATCTTATTTCCACGATTCAAGCAATCGTGCAGTGAGCAGCAGGCTCACCTGATGCACGAAACACACACATGCATGTAAAATGTTATAAGAGCATTTTAAAGACAATTTTATTTGTTTTATGTAAATTTTCACTTACGTTTTCCTAATAAGTACAATTAAAGTATTTGAATTTTAAATACTAGTGATATTAATTTTGTCCATCTTCTTACCACTTCCCTAATTTCTTCAAAGTTGTGCAAATATGCAATATATCTAATAATATACCAGGTAGATATTCCATGACGAGGGTGCAGTGAGAAAATTATAATTCTCTTAAGGGTGCCACCACTTGGAAGTTTAGGAAGCAATATAAGTTTAGGAACCCCTGGTCTAGTCACAATGGCTTGAAATCTTTGCCCAATCAAAGGGCTTTTGATTTTCGGGAACGAGAAAAAGTTGTAAGAATCAATATCTGATGAATGGGGTAGCTGTTACAAAGGAAGAGGTTTTTAACAAAAATGACCCACTAGTTGCCATGCAAGGTTAGGCAGTGGGTTTGCTCACTGCACCTACAACTTGTGAGTTGTAGGTGAGTTCGATTCCTTCTTGGGTGTATTCCTCTATTCTGAGGTGAAGCTTTTCTTGGGTATGCATGTTCATTTTCTTGATGTTGTTTCACACAACTTGTCCAAATATGATACCATGAATCATTAAAACAACTAAACCTCAATGGCTTTTGCTACTCTCAAACATGTCATCAACAGTTGAAACATAATCGTTGTTTTGTTGAGGTGAGAGTAATTTTAATCCATATAACACTTATCTCATACAGAAAATATCCAAAGAAACAGTGAACTAAACCAAAATCGATGTTAATGTCTTTAGATAACTAAAAGAATAATTCAAAGATTTTTTAAATACTACTTGATATTGTATTCTCTTTTGCTTTTTGTCATTCTTAAAACTTTCATGAACATTTTAAAATGTTTGTACCATTTATAAGCGTACTTACACTCATACAAATCTCCTATTAGACTTTCTTCAACTTAAAATTTGCCTTGGAATGATTTTAGTGAACTATTCGAAAAATCTGATGCAAATTTCTTGATTTTGTTAATTTAAAAAATGTGCTGAACAACTTTGTCCACATAAGATCCAAGTGAAGTTGTAAAATAATTAACAGCAATTGACAGGGTTCGTGGAACACAGGTTCCAAAGTCTGCGCCATCTTGATTCCTTTCATGCTACAACACTGTTATGAAGTCAAGCATTCTGTATCTGGATAGTTTTGGTTTTCTTTTTGTTTTTGCACATATGTAAGAGTGTTACTTAATATGTTTAATAGCTATACTGTTATTTGAATGTTATTCAAAACTGAATTCAAAATATTTCGCTATTTTAATGAATATCTCTACTGTTATAAAAGGAAGTGCTTGTCTGTTTGCGCGCAAAATCCTGACGATTCTATGGCACTTACAGCAATGATTTTTTTGCAATTATTGGGTCATGGCGAATTTTAAAATTCAATATAGAACATTTGAAATTAATTTAATAAAATTTAATCATTACTGAATGCTACAGAATAGAAGAGATCACAGATTCTACATGTATTGTTTTCGTTTCCGGCGTGTGGATCAATACTTTTTCTGCCAGACGATAAAAACAAACAATATTTTAACTGGAGTCAATTAGTTCTCTTTCATCTCCTAGACCATTAAAGAATAGAGTAAAAATTTCAGCAGATTTGAAATCTGCAGAAAATTTCACTTAAAATCTGTAGCTCTCTTAGAGTTACAAGACAAGAGATGAAAACAAGCAATATCTCCAAGTAATAATTTTTATTACTGCATGCAAAGAACGAACATATTGACTACAACAGAACTGCTGCTCAACTGCTTTTTTAAAATCAGAATCATAAGCAGAACAACAATCTTTCGTTTACAAGAATTTATATTCTTTTTAATTGGTATTGCCAGATTTTGATGTAGAGCCTTTAAGAAAATAAAGATTATACTCAGCATTCATAGATGCTTCTAAGTTATATTGACCGCTACATCACTCCCTTCCCAGTAACTAAGTTACGGTGAAGAGAGGAGCAGGAAGGATCAATTTACAGTTATATACAAATTATTAAAGTATCTAAAGAAAATCTTATTTTACAATAATCCCAAATCCTTTTTTAAAACATCTTGAAATATAACAATATATGTATATACAATATATGATATGGATAAAAGAAATAATAATATATAGTTAAAGTTAACAATAATTTGTACATTCAGTCTCTAAAACGAACAGGTCGTTGAATCTTTCTTCCAACATGTGAACATTTTTGTTCTAGAGGTTTATCTTTGGTAACGTCCGGTGTATCCGCTTGCACAGGTACTGGTGGTTCTGGATGCTTTTCATCGGCGGCCAAAATATAAGCAGGTTGAAGCCGGTCAATAGAAATGTTAACTTCTTTACCTTTTATACAGACTAGGAAGTATTTCTCAGTTTTCAGAATCACTTTGAAGGGTCCTTCATATGGAGGCTCAAATGGCTTCTTGACTCTGTCTGTTCTTATGAACACATGGGAACACGTTTTGAGATCCTTATGTATAAATGCTTTGAATTTATTTCTGTGCCTTGTAGTTTTAGGTTTGAACGACTGCATCTGCTCTTGTAATTTGTGCAGAAACGTCTCTGGCGTCGTAGAAATAGTCGGATCATCAAAAAATTCTCCAGGGAGTTTTATGGTTTTTCCATAAACCATTTGTGAGATTGAATGTTCAGAATCCTCTTTTATAGCTGCTCTGAGGCCCAAAAGTATAGTTGGAATAGATTCTGTCCATCGAAGAGTATTGTGTGACCGTATAGCTGCTTTCAGTGTCCTATGAAGTCTTTCGATTTTGCCATTACACTGTGGATGATATGCAGTTGTATGTTTAAGTTTCATTCCCCAAATAGCTGCCAAAGTTCTAAAAAGTTCGGATGTAAATTGCAAACATCGGTCTGTGATGACTTCGTAAGGTACTCCAAATCGGGTTATCCAACCTTCGTAAAATGATCTTGCCACGGTTTCGGAGGTTATATCACGTAAAGGGATAACCTCCATCCAACTAGTAAAGCGATCTATGCAAGTTAAACAGCAAACAAAGTCATTAGACTGTGAGTAAGGTCCAATGATATCAATATGAACTGTGCTGAATCGTTCATCCGGTTCTTTGTAGGTTCCTAATGGTGAGTTAGTGTGCCTCGTAATTTTGTATTTCTGGCAACCGATGCATGTTTGCGACCATTTTCTTACGTCTTTCCTAATGTTTGTCCAAATAAATCTTGATGTCATTTGTTTCACTGTTGCTTTGATACCTGGATGGGCTAAGCCATGGATTTTATCAAACATTATCTTTCTAAATATTAGAGGTAAAAAGGGTCTAATGGTTGAAGTTGAGGTATCACACCAGAGAAGTTTTCCTGACGGAAGTGGATATTGCTTAAAAGCGAATAAAGTATTATTGTGTAATTTGTTAAGCTCTTCACAGTCAATTTGTTTATCTGCAATTGTATCATAATCTAACCCGATTACGGATTCTATCCTGGACATCGAGTCTGCAACAACGTTTTCATGTCCACTGATGTGGCGTATTTCTGTTGAATACTGCGATATATATTGAAGATGTCTCAGTTGTCTAGGCGAAGCCTTTTTGTTTTTCTGATTAAAGGCAAATATAATTGGCTTATGATCGGTGTATATAATAAAATTCTGTCCTTTTAATATATGTTTAAACTGCTTAATTGAGAGATAGATTCCTAAAAGTTTCCTATCGAATGTGCTGTACCGTGTTTGTGTTTCGTTGAGTTTTTTTGAAAAAAATGCGATTGAAAACATTACTTGGCGAATTATTACGTGGAGATATTGCTTGTTTTCATCTCTTGTCTTGTAACTCTAAGAGAGCTACAAATTGGTGACCCGAAATAACAATATTTTCTGAATCAGGAGAACGAGCAAAAATGGTTGATACTGATCCCGCCCAAAAAGGAAGCATGGAGACAAAAGTTGACAAAACTGATTTGAACCTGGAAACAAATCATGTCCGGGTCACCAATTTGTAGCTCTCTTAGACAAGACAAGAGATGTTACAAGACAAGAGATGAAAACAAGCAATATCTCCAAGTAATAATTTTTATTACTGCATGCAAAGAACAAACATATTGACTACAACAGAACTGCTGCTCAACTGCTTTTTTAAAATCAGAATCATAAGCAGAACAACAATCTTTCGTTTACAAGAATTTATATTCTTTTTAATTGGTATTGCCAGGTTTTGATGTAGAGCCTTTAAGAAAAGAAAGATTATACTCAGCATTCATAGATGCTTCTAAGTTATATTGACCGCTACAGATCCATACCTAAAAATATGATTTTCTTTATATAAATAACTTTTAAATTGAATATATCTTTTAAATTTTCGCACGAGATTGTGACATCATGGTAATTTTCCCTTTCCAAAAATAAACAGATTGTATTTCGTGCCCTTCCTGTTAAAAAAAAAAAAAACAGATTACATCAGGCCTCGAAATAGATTTTTTAATACAAGTGCACCTTGTGCACCTAAGTTTTTAAAATTAGGTGCACTGCGTGCACCTAGTGGGAAAAAAATTAGGTGCACAATTATATTTTCATGTGCACCCGGGTATTTCGAGCCCTGGATTACATTTCCTGCCTCTTTCAGTGGAGAGCAAAAAATAAAAAAACCTTTTGAAAGGCATTGTTTAGTTCTTTTTCGTAAAAGCTGATTCGTTAAAGGTAGATTAAAAATTTCAACGGATTTGAAATCTGTGGAAAATTTTACACCAGAATATTACCTTATATCATGGTGTTGGTTTGCGACGGCACGGGCAATGCCGGGTCTCTAATATTAAAAGAGGACGTATTTGTTTGTCTGTTTGGAATTATTTGCAATTTTTGGGTCATGGCGAATTTTAAAATTCAATCCAGAAGATTTTAAAACGAATTTAATAGTTTTATTCTCTGTCGCTTTTTTAAACACGGAGAACTTTTTCTACTCGTGTGACCTTTTAGTCAGGGTTTGGAAACATGCCAAGTTTTTTCATCTGCAAAACGAGGAAGAAATTATTTTTTTCATTAAATCTTTTAACTGAAGTTAGTTCTTTTTTCTATTTCCTAGACTGTTAAAGATAGAGTAAAAATTTCAACGGATTTGAAATCTGAGGAAAATTTTACACCTGATTAATACCTTACACCACGGACAACACCGGGCTAGCCACGCAGTGGCTAGTATATATTATTTTTAAACTCACCTTTTTGTTATTTCTTTAAAAATATATATTCTATTTATTTTTGTTGAATGTATTAAGTTTTATCTCACCTGTTTGTTTACATATTTCAGGAGGCAAATGTGATATTTTTAGAAGCTCCTGCAGGTGTTGGATTTTCTTACGCTGATAACAAGAAATATGACACTGATGACGATACAGTTTCGTATGATAACTATGTAGCTCTGCAGCACTTTTTTGAAAAGTTTCCTGAATTTAAAAAGAATGACTTTTACATTACTGGAGAGAGTTATGGTGGTATTTATATTCCAACTCTTTCAGTAAGAGTATTAACTGGACCTGCAAACATTAATTTTAAGGTAAATAAGTTCCTTTAATTTCAAATGAATAGTTTGTATATCAATGTAAAATTCGATATAATTTAAGCATACACTTGTTCTTTAATTTCATTGTTTGTTAAAATTTTATTTTCTTACAGGGGTTTGCAATCGGAAATGGTTATTTAGATGTTGGAAACCTTACTAATGCTATAGTATTTTTTGCATACTATCATGGTCTTGTTGGTCCTCAGTAAGTTTCCACATTTTAAAACTACATCTACATCTAATTGCTGTATGAAACTATATGCATATGAATGCATGCTCATTTAAATACAATTTTGGTAATCCCCAAATTGGATCAATGCACAAGCCAAAAGTTTCCTTTCAACTGATTAATTACTGCACACTCTGGGGTTAAATTAAATTAAATAAAGTTTATCTGGGTGTTCAGTTAAGTCAGTAGGTCTTAGACTTTTCAAAATCACAGAACACTTATAACCTTGCAAGATTTTCGTGGAGCACAATCGTAAAATAAAACAGTATATACATATATTTTATATTGCATAATAAATAAAAATCCCATACATATCAGTAAATAGCAAAAAAAAAATCAATAAACAAAATTTAAAAAAAATTGTCACAATTTATTTAATGGTATATTCTGGGCCTGATGACTTTTACAGATGTTTGGTCTCTTATACATGAAATAGCTACTCTAATTTAAATGTTACAATCAATCAATGATTATTATGAATCATAACATTTGGAGTAATCTTCATAATAATATTCATAATTTGGTTTGCAAAGCAAACCAAATTATGAATATTATGAACTATGGTTTGCTTTGCAAAGCAATGCTGCAGGCGACGCCGTGATGGCCTTGTCAGTGTTAAGTTCCAATTGCTTGTAAAAATATAAATATTTAATTAAAAAAACAAATCAAATGCAAGGTATTGATCTTGTGTAATTCCGCAGTTCGTTGCATGTTCATGAAAAGTCATGTACTCATCGAACTGATCAGTTCAGTGCTAGACACCATTGGGTGAGTGTATGTTTGGGGAGACCATCACATTCACAATAACTGAGCAAGTTGAGCAGCAAATTTGCATTAAGATTTGTGTTCAATTTGAATATTTACCCACAGAAACTTTAAATCATTAAGAAGGATTCCTAATAAAAAGCTTCAAGATTGGTCCTGGACTGTTGCCAATAGCCTGTTGTGTTGCTCCAGTGCAATGCTAAGTAAATAAAAGATGCCCAATGAAAGATATCTAGCTCTCCTCACCCTAAGAAAGCTAAAAAAAATTGTAGCAACATCAAGACAATGTTGACTGGGTTTTTTTTGGAGAAGGTGCTGTTTATCACTAATACCCTCTTCCAGGTCAAACGGTTAATAAGGAGTACTATCTTGTTATTCTTCACTGACTGAGATATGCAGTATGAAGAAAGTGGTAACAGTTGGCAATAGGCAGATTCATCAAAATTCACTCTCCAATTTATCATGTCTTGTAAAGAACCTTTTGCAAAACATCCCAGAGGTGGCTCATTTCTTGTTCAACCGTTTCTACCTGCCGAATATAATATACATAAATATACCTACCAAATTCATGCACCAAAATCTGCCATCCTTTAAATCTTACCAACATTCACCCACATTCTCCAAAGGTTCGCAATTATAATCCTCCGGCTGCGTCCTGTTTATAAAATTAATCTCTTGCTCTCTGGCTGTGTCCAATGCTTTTATTTCTCTCGAATTGTTTTAGCTCACTTAAATTATTCATTATATATTTTATCTAATTCTAAATGTTCGCTTTTTGTTTTTCCGGCTGCTTCCAGTTTTTCTCCAAATGTTCGCTTTTTATGTCATTTGTATATAAACCATACAAATGTTCGCTTCTGTTCTATTCAACTGGCCTTGTTTGCCTATGTTCTCTCTTTTTGAAAAACAAATAAATCCCTCGTGTATCCGTGTCCGTTGTGTTGTGGTGGTCAGCTTGTGCCTTCTTTTGCCTGCGATCGCTGATGGTTCTCTGTACATGCTGGGAATCGAACCATTCTTCCCAGGGATTGTCTACCCAAACTCTAAGCTTTCTGGCGATTTCGATCACTGAGGGTCTTGAAGCCCTCTGCCCTTAAAACGTTTGGTTTTTCAGTGTTAAAATCACTTGAAAGGAAGAGATTTCAGACAGGATGCAATTAAAAAACACAATGAATGAGATGATAGTGATTCCAGCAATGGACTTAGCAGAGTTTTTTATCAAGTCCTAGGTACAACGTATCTTGTTTCTTATTACGCGACAAGATACCTTCCGGACGGACCTAAAAAAATTGCAAAAAGACTAAACAGGGTTTGGGTTCCACGTCCTCTAATTTAGAAGGTAAAGGAGTTAGGAAAATACCACGTGTTAGTTTATCTCTTAAACCCTACTTAATTTGTTTCAGTAATTTACAGTGATTATAGAAAGCCCAGGATTTGATGCTGCAGCATTAAAATGGCTATTATTGCATTAAGCATTAATGTATATTTTGCTGATGCAGAAGCACCTGGGCTATTACTTCTCGCATGTTCTCTCTAGTCTAATGCACATCTATTAACTTTTAGAAAACTATATTTTCATTTATCCTAAAAGCTTACTATCTTTAAAAAGGAAATAATGTATGTAATCAAATTTATCAAGATATATTTTGCTCTCTGAATTTATTATTTTAATGCGAAAATTGAATTTTTAGGGTATGGAGTGATCTATCTCAGTACTGTTGTGGAGGCCATGCATCACAGGAAACTTGTAATTTTGCCAACCCTACCACTCGTAAATGTTCAAAAGCAGTAAGTCTTGCCTCTTTCTGTATCATTTCAGTTTTTAAAAATGTACTAATATTTTATGAATGTATGTCCTACTATTTAAAAAGCAAGCCTGTGACAACTGATCACTTTTTATCCTCTAGAATGGTTAAAGTTAAATAAAATGTATAAATACTTTCACAAGAAATTGCTTGTGCACAGTAAATAAATATGAAATGACAGAGATGCAAGGAAACAAATAATGCAAGCGATAATATGTGATAAAATAATAAAAAACCTAAGTGATATTTGTGTACAAAAACTTCATGAAAATGCACATGAGCTAGTGTAATTATGTTATTAATAAGTATTTTTATACATTTGGCAACACCAGTAATGTGTTTGACTTTTAGTTTCATTTACAATTATTAATGGAAAGATAGTTTTGAGCTGCGAGTTTAACTGAATTATTATATTTTGTATTACTGGGTTTTTTAGATTATTACTGAGACTAAGATGTAGTTTTGTATTGTAAGAGTTATTAATTGATTTACTATCCTGAGTATATAGAATTGTAAATATTCAGGAACAATGAATCATATCATTATATAAATTTTTAGCAGATTTAATAATATAAATTGCTCTAACTAGATATTTCAGTATGTAAACTAATTTCACCTTGAAAAAAATAATTAAAAATAATTAATTTTCTTAATCTATTTTTAGTTTAACTTTCACATATGAAAATTTCATTAAGGAATTAAAATGCTCATTTGTAACTTCTATACAGCTAAAACTTTAATAAGATGGGTCTTCTAGAAGTTCACTGTTGTATTTATGTTAATTTTCAACTCGACAAAGACTAGTTTTGTCTTTTTTTTAGCTGAACGTTAGTTTCCATATGTTTAATGCTCTAATGTGCTGTAAAATGTTCTAATATTTTGCAACGAATATAGTTGAATGTTTTTATTTCTAGCATTTTTGTATCTAAAAATTCTCCCTTTACATTTGTAAAGGCAGACCAACCAGTATTGTGGTTAAGGTGTTATAGCCTCTAGATCGGAAGGTTTCTGGTTAGAATCTGGGTCAGTGCATGGATATTTGTAAGTGTATGGTGTAGAGGCGGCTGGTGCACCTTAAATCTGTTGTGGCCGAAAGTCTTCACGTTGGATTGGTGTAGAAGTTTGGAGAGTGGGGTGCCATCTCACAGATGTTGCCTTGTCATCTGACTGTGGTTCTAAATTACATGGCGATACACCAAATGGCTTAGGCTGGTACGGTGATAACTAGTTGAATATACAGAGATTGAAGCCGACCAACTGGTATGGTGGTTAAGGTGTTAGCTTCTAGATCGGAGTGTTCCTGGTTCAAATCTGGGTCAGGGCATGGATATTTGTAAAGCTACAGTTTCCCAAGAAAGTGGAGCCGTTATCTAGTAGCCGTTATATGTCAAGATGCCGCGTGCATATTTAGGCAGTCGTCTTAACAGAAACCAGAAGTGTCAACTTAGACGAACAGAATATGGTGGAGAATGTGCAATACAGACGGCTGTCGTGGTTTATTTTACACGAGAAACAAAACAAAGTGGCCTTTTTATTCTCTAGTTCAAGTTTCTAACTTCGGGATCGTTGAAGATAGATTGAAAATTTCAACAGAGTTTAAATCAACGTAAAATTCTACACCTTATCAATACCAAAAACAGATTTATTATTTAATTATGTATTAAATAATTAATTTTTTGTTAAATAATTAATTATTTATTAAATAATTAATTATCAAGTATTACTTATTTATCAAGTATTAATTATTTATCAAATAATTAATTATTTATTTATTTATTTAAAGAAGTCACATTTAAGGTATCAATCTGGTGTAAAATTTTCCCCAGATTTCAAATCCGTTGAAATTTTCAATCTATCTTTAATGATCCCGATTTTACAAAAATGAACTAAACGATGCTAGTCAAAATGTTTTGTTTGTTTTGGTTTCCTCTGCTCGAATCATTTGGCGCAGGAAATGTTAACGTTACAAGAGAAAAAACGTTCCCCAACTGTTTGAGACCGCTATTACAATTGTCATGCAAATGGTGGCTCCGTAATTTTCGTTACGTTCACAAACAACTGTCTCTTGGAAACCTACACCATCTGTTTGTATAAACAACATTTTAAAGACGTCATCCACAGCTACATTAAGGCTGCTAGATAACAGCATCGCTTTCTTTGGATACTGTAGCTTTAGCATATGGTGTAGAGCCAGCTGGTGCACCTTAAATCTGTCTGATTTCTGAAATCTGATTTTGGCGACTTTTTGAATTTTAAAAAAGGTCAATGAAAGTTTAGTCTTTTTTAAAACTAATGGTAGACAGAAAATACCTTTTACGGTTTTGTAATTTTTTTACGTTATATACACGTACCAATATTTTTGTACAGGAAGAAAATTTTCCAAGGGATGCCAATTTCGATGTTTTGGTCCCTAGCTGAGGGAAACTTCAGAAAAACACAAGAATCTGGTTGCTAGATTGTTATGAAAACCATATTAAGAAAATATTTAGTTTTCAAAATTTAAATTTCTGTACATGGTCTTCATTTGTTTCATACTTGATTAGTACATTTTGTGTTTTAGCCTATTCATTTTGTTTTTTAACTGATTTTTTTTTGTTTCTATTTAAAAAAAAATTATCCTACTACTATTTCTTATGGGCATTAGCTGTGGCAGCTCTGCATAAAAAAATAAAGGGCATAAGTTTTTTTATAATTTTTATATTCAGTTAGAGAGAGCTAATGAATATACCATCAAGACTATATATTTAAAAACCTATTTGAGTAAAGTAATTATATAATGTTCAAGTAATTTGTATCAACTTGTTCAAACTTCATTCATTATCTATTTTTAAGTCATATGTGATTGCGCTTCACAGTTAGATGTCTTGATTAGGTAGTTCAATCTATGTTGCCCTAGAGCACCATAATAATGGGCTAATAGCGATGTTCTGGGATCAATCCTGAAGGGAAAGATTCGAAGACAATGTGTCGTAACTTTGAACCACTGTCAGATGAACTGGAACTCTTAAATTCCACACCATGCCAGCATGAAGAGATTTAGGGCCACAACAGATTTAACATGTACCCCATGGTCTGGTTGGCCTTTGGTTGGATCATGTTTCAAACTTACAACCCTCTGGTTGCTAATCCATGACTACTAACTGGGCTACTGTGGCCCTCCTTAAATATGGTAGGACTAAAAACTAAAGTTCACTTTAAAAGTTAAACTGGTAAACTGATAGATTTTCAGTTACCATTTGAAATTTTTTAATTTTCTTATAGAGTGCATCTGAGTTAAAAATTTATTTTGTTAAAATTTGTCTTTTTAAATTTGCAATACAATTATATTTAGTACCAAGGTAATTGGTAGTAAAGAAAATATAGATGTTTCATTATGTTACACCATAATAATGGGCTAATAGCGATGTTCTGGGATCAATCCTGAAGGGAAAGATTCGAAGACGATGTGTCGTAACTTTGAACCACTGTCAGATGAACTGGAACTCTTAAATTCCACACCATGCCAGCATGAAGAGATTTAGGGCCACAACAGATTTAACATGTACCCCATGGTCTGGTTGGCCTTTGGTTGGATCATGTTTCAAACTTACAACCCTCTGGTTGCTAATCCATGACTACTAACTGGGCTACTGTGGCCCTCCTTAAATATGGTAGGACTAAAAACTAAAGTTCACTTTATAAGTTAAACTGGTAAACTGATAGATTTTCAGTTACCATTTGAAATTTTTTAATTTTCTTATAGAGTGCATCTGAGTTAAAAATTTATTTTGTTAAAATTTGTCTTTTTAAATTTGCAATACAATTATATTTAGTACCAAGGTAATTGGTAGTAAAGAAAATATAGATATTTCATTATGTTTTATTTTTCTGCATGTAGGTTTCAAGTGTAAACGAAATTGTCAGCAATTCTGGTTTAAATATTTACAATTTGTATTCTGACTGTGCTCCATCTCAGGATAAGGTTTCCAGATATGCAGTTGACAGAAGAAACATTCTTCGACATCTACCTAAGGCAAATATTCTATATAATTATTTTTTAATTCATACTTGAAGATGCTGTTTTAAAAACAATTATGAGCTAAATTTTTTTTGATTAACCTATAAAATATAAAAAATTTTTAATCAGAATTAATTAATTAATTGAAACTTTAAGGATCACTCATGTGTTGCTTGATTTAAATAATTCAACCCATTAAAGTATCAAAATCGTTATTTCTTTTTTGTTATATAAATATTTATTTAGTTTAATTTATATTTGTTATATATATATTAATTTAGCTTTATTACATCTTACGGTTACTGAATATTTTATTACATATATACACGATATTCATCCTTAAACAAATTAGTTTTGAAATTCTCTCCAAATTTTTTGATGATATATAATGTTGTAGATATGGTAAATTTTGCTAAGGCAAGAGAATGAAGATCTAAGTAGGAATAACTGACTGTCCCTTGCAATTTTGAATAAGTATTTTGCATGGCAGTTTTCGACGCAAAGACAAACCACCAAGAGGGTTAAAAGCAGTAATTTTTTGTTAGATAATATCTAGTATATTTATTTTTTACTGCAAAAATAAAGACTTTTTTTTTAAATTCCATTTTATATTTCATTGCATTAAACATGTTTTGACTAGTTTAAATGAACAAATTAATTGAATTTTAAAAAATTTCATGTTACTGGTTAATTGGTTTTAAGAAATGATGAACGGAAATTATATAATTTAATATTTAAGTGATTTAAAATTAATTCATTTAAAATACATAATTTACGCCATCAGTATAATACCTGGCACAAAAAGTTTGATTGTTTATAGATTGCTAAAAGAGAACGAAGTATGTTCCTCAACACGTTGATATTGTAGAACATAATCAAACTACGTAGAACAAATTTTTATAAGAAGGCAAAATTGATTAATGTGTCCACAATCCAATCAAGGAAATATGTTTAAATATTTGATTTTTGATACTTTGAAAAGCATGCATCAATTAGACTTATGACTTAAGACAATGAAGTTTGCTTCTGCAAAATAAATAGTTTTACGATATCTTTTTTGCTGACTTCTATATTCTAGGTATACAAATATAATGATGATCCACCTTGTATTGATTCGTCTAATGTTAAGAAATGGCTAAACCAGCAATCTGTTCGTGAAGCTCTTCATATACCAACCCATGTTCAGAAGTGGGACATTTGCAGGTTGGTGTACATATATCATGTGTAATCTTAGTTTTGTTAGTATTAACCCTCCAAGTGATTTCGATAAGATATTCGTCCATCAAGATCTGATCAGTTTTGTTGATATAGCGAGATATATCGTTAGCAAGATATTGTCATTGATGATGAGGACATCAAGTCGTCAGTTTTCTTCCAATGACAAGATATCTAGTCTATCAAGATCTGATTATGGTTTTTGACAATGACAAGATACTTAATTTAAACCACCAGAAGGTTAAAAACAGTTGTTTTTTGGACAGCTAGAATTAATGTGTGTGATATTTTTGTGCAGCAATTTAAATTTTACTTAAGTACAGTAATTTTTATCTTAATTTAAGGTTTATGTTCTGTTTGAATGGTTGTTTTGCCTGATTTTAATGATTGTTCTTGAAGTTTCGTAATTTTGATAAAGCTGTGTCTTACAAAGAATAATTTTTCTTTTATTTGGGTTTTATTCTTTTGTTGTGTATAACATTTTAAAATATCCAACTGAGTTAATTATTCCTCAAATGAGTCTAAATTCTGCAAAATATTTCTTGTAAACAGAAAACACTAGAATTTTTTCATGTCATGTCTTTGCTTCTGTCAAGTTGGTCCAATACATTATTACAATTAATTTTATTTAAGAGTTCTAATATTTTTTTCTCTTGTATGCAGTTTTTAAAAAACTATGCATACCGATACTTATGACATAATTTTATTGTAACTGATGTTTTTGGCCTTTCCAAAAAATTTTATAATGGATAAAAAGTTTCTCATTTTAAGAACTTAATGTTTATTCTTAGTTATTCCACTTTCCAATTTTGTTGTTGCTGTTTTTGCATTGATTCTCCTTATTTTAAGCTAAAATTTTGCTTTATATCGAGTCATCTCAATCATCCATGTAGATTTTCAAGACCAATATTACTCTTAATTTTTCCACAATTGCTACCTTTATCCATTACAGTAGGAACCTTTTTTACGGAGCCAATGTATTTCAATACCATCTAATGCTAAATAAATAGAAATAATAGAATCATATCTTGAAAGTAGTAAAATACATTTTCTATATAAATATCCTTTTAATGACATGTTTTGAATTGCTTAAATTCTTTTAAAGTCAAATGTGTGTATTTCTACTTACAGATGTCTTTTGTTAAATATTTAACATGAAATTAAAATTAATTTCAATTGCATTCATCTATTTCTTTTTGCAAATGTCCCTTAAAAAGCAAATTATATTAATTTGTCTTTGCACTTTTTAGTTTAGATGTGGAAATTGGTTATAAAAGGATATATAACACAATGAGGCCTCAAATCTTGCAATTGATGAACTCTGGAAAACTTAGAGGACTAATTTACAATGGGGACGTTGACATGGCTTGCAATTTCTTGGGAGATGAATGGTTCTCTTATGACCTTGGAATGAAGGTAAAGTTACTTTTGATGAAAAATATCAAACCAAAGTTCCAAAACGACTGTATTAAAAAGTATTTTAGAATAAAATAATTGGTCCCGCATTAACTATTTGAATTGTGATTTATATGATAGTTAATTTCAAAGGTAAGATTTTTTCATTCTTCCTATTATTTTCATTACAGATTTAAATAATTAAAATTAATTTGCATTACATATTGTCTTTGTAATTCAAAGATATGGAAGAGTTGGATGAAAGTGGACTTTAGTTTTTATTTAGCTTAAATAATTCATATATACATATTTACAACTTAAATGATTTGAGCACTGTAGCTCTGATGACAAAAGATGGTGTGTGTATATATATTATCTATACAAATCTACACTATTTGACCAATCCACTCAAAATTTGGTACACTTATACTTTAGAACACTGCAAAACAAACTATTTCTTTCTTGTCTTGTCCAATCTGTATCCATAAAAATTGGTACACAGGTAGTCCTAAAAGTGCCCCTTATGTATTAAAAAGAATGTGTGTGTATTTTCCATATAAATCTGTACCGTTTGACCAATCCATACCAAGATTGAAAGATTTTACTCCTGTTTTCCAAAGTCTGCCGTTTCCTCACGTTGGGTTGGTGTGGAAGAATATACTAAAAAAATAATTACCAAAGTCCGCCGAAATTTGGATTTCCAGGAGGAATGAATTTCTAATTAATGCCATCTGAGACCAAATAATTACTTAGAACTTGAGTTCTGATTGGGCTCCTACAAAATTTGTGGCATGGTCATTGAATAATGTGGTGTATTTACCTCGACTAGCAAATAATCTTTTTAGTGATGCAATAAAGGATTCTGAGGTTAAATCACTAACTACTTCTAATCGTATAGCCTTGGTGACCATGAACACAAGAATTGCTACATAGATTTTATGAATGATGCCTTATATCTGACCTTTATATTTGACAAAAAATGGGCCACACCTTCGTTAGTAAATGGAGAACTAACATTAACCCTTTCTGCATGAGGATTACCCATAAGTTGTTGAAATATAACTGGCTTATTTCTTACACATCCGACACATTCATGAACTACTTTCCTAGCTAAACTTCTGCCTTCTACTGTCACTGGGTCTAAAGAACAACTTATGTGGTTGTCCAATTCGTTAAAAAAATTTGTGGGCCATACCACCACAAGCCAAGAATTTGAAGTTGATTTGGAGATACACCTCTGGACACAAAATCGGCAGGGTTGTTCTTCGAAGTCACATGTTTCCACTGAGAGTCCCTTGTTAGTTCTTAAATCTTTGCCACTCAATGGCTGACAAAAGTTTTTAGCAAATGGCGAGGCTTTTTTAGTGCAAGAGCAATGGTCGAATTAGACAACTCCACAATAGCACAACTCCTTCAAACAGCCTCTTAAGGGTTTTTACAACTTTAACCATGAGCTGTGATAACAGCACTGCTGCATATAGCTCCAAGCAAAGAATTAATACTGTTTTGATTGGGGGAACTCTAAACTTGCCGCACAATAAGTAAACAGATTTAGTTCCACTGGAAGGACTCCATTTCTCATAAACTGCTGCACCATGCAGATGTATCTGCAAACCTATGAATCTATATATTACCATCTTTGGGAAAGTGTCTTGGAATGGTAAGATTTTCTAGAGTAAGAAGTTAAGATACGAATTCCTGCCACTTCTTAATGACCTCTTCAGACCTAATCCCAGTCCAATTTTAGAAGCCAAATATTTTAAATAAACACTTTTGCTGTCATTAAGGCTGGTGGTATCAGTCCCTAAGGGTCGAAAATTCTAGCAATTTCCAAAAAAACTACTCTTTTGGTGTTGGAGGTTGCAACTGGAAGCGTATTTTGAATGAGAAACAGTTTGTATTGGACTGCCTCAATACACCCAAGGCGTATCTTTTGAATCCTCAAAAGTGCAATGCTTACTGCCAAAGTTTATATCCAGTCCAGCATCATTCGCATACCATTTGGGGAGAGTCATTCTACCTCTATCTAGTAATTGCTCTAATTGTGACTGCAATTTCTTAAAACGTTCTAAATTGTGCAATCCAGTCAAAATTTCGTCGATATGGAAATCTTTCTGAGCGGTCGCCCCTGCTTCTTGAAAGTACTTCTCTTCATCATCTGCTACTTGTTTCAAAGTTCTGGCAAAGTAGGGAGTACTTGCAGTTCCATACGTGACAGTACAAAGTTTGTAGACCTTGACTGGTTGTTCTGGACTTTCCTTCCACAAAAATCGTTGTCTCTTTGTGAAGGATTAATTAGAATTTGTCTGTACATTTTCTCAATGTCTGCATTAAACATATAGTGGTGTTTTCGGAATAGAAGCTTGATTGAAAATAAATCCTGCTGTGCTATTCCTCCATTTTGTTGTAGTGCATTCATGGAGATCCTATTGTTAGTTGCTGCCGATCCATTAAATACAGCTAGCAATTTTGTTGTATCTTTCTCGGGTCTATACACTATGTGATGCAGAAGATAATAACAAACATCAGGTTCCTGATCCTCAAAACTTCAATCATGTGTCCCACATGCTCATATTCATGGATGAAATATGTGTACAGAGATTGCATGTTTGGATTTAGCAATAATTGTCTTCACTAGAGGCCATCCTTTTTGATTCACCCACTTTATCTGTTTTCAATGCCATTTGTACAATATACCAACCATCCGGGGCACTGGAATGAGTTTTCTCATAATGAATTTCACAATTATCTTCCCTGCTTAAAATTCTGCCGCTTGGTTCTACTGATTTTAATTCCAAAAAATCCAGGAGAGTTTTCTCAATATTGTCAAATTCCTGCAAATGGCTGCAATAACTTTTAACTCCCTAAATTTGGAGTAGTAATCGGACAAGAACTATTAGCCACATAGCCAAATGCTGTTTCCTGAAAGATTAACCTGCTTTTCCCGGTTTGAATATTCCAGAAAAATAAATGTAAAATAACAGAACTTTGAAAATAATTATGAAGCATTGTAAATTTGAGAATGATTTCTTTTGTATTGGAAAGTCAGTTAATATTTTTAAAAATCTAAAACCTGAATATTATTGCTATTTATGAAACAACTGATGTTAGAATTGTATAAATTCTTGTTGTAGGTAACTGCAGAATACAAACCATGGAAATTCAATGGCCAAATTGCTGGATTTGTGAAAAACTATGGAAAACTTTCGTTTCTAACTATAAAGGTAAGATTTATTTTGATCAGAATGTCAAGCATGAGTAAAATTCCAAGGGTCTCAATCATTTTAAGTTGAAAACAATCAAATTTCTGACCAATTAAATTAGTCTCAGTATTGTTTTAGCTATAAAGCTTTTCATATGTTTTACAGCATTTATTGCCTTAAAAAATTTAGTAAAATAGTCTAGTGCTAGTTGATAGAACACACTAGTAGAATCACTTGACCTAACTTGGGTTAGGCAAATTGTAAAGTGACCACAATAATCCGCTTTGTAGTAAACTGTCAACATCATTTAAGAGTCGGTCAAAATAATTTTTTAACTGTGTTTCAACACCTTTGGAATTTTTACAAGTTGGCTCTAATCGAATACATGCATATCTATCCAGAAAAAAATTTCAGGTACACTGCATTCCTGTTGTATGACAAAAGTATGGAAAGTGACTGAGGAAAACACTGATGGCTACTACAAAAGTCGAATTTGAGTGGAGTGTTTTTTTGGAATGACCTTTTGCTTAAGTTTGTTTCCTGTAAAATTGCTTGAATTCAATTTGTAAGGATGATGAATCTACAGTAAATAGTCTAGCATTCATACTTTACCTACCACTATTGTTTTCATTGAGACCAGGCATGAAACTTTTTAAAGGAAGGATGACTAACATTTGATTAGATATTTATGATTAATTTTTTTTTAATGTGAATACATTTTTTCTTAAAAATTCTATTTAGTGGCGCCTGCAAAAAAAACTTATTTAAAAATTGAATGTTTTTAGTACAAACAATCAAAATCATTGCCATTTAAAAAAAATTGTAAGTCTTTTTCACATCTTTATTTTAAAAGAAAATCACTGTTTTCAGCAAACTTTTAATAGGTATAATAGATTGCTTATATATAGTTGCAACTCGCAATGTAAGCAATCTTTTTTACCTGTTGTTCTTTTTAATATATTTCAAAAGTCCTAGTTCAGATTTTTCAAACATCAATATTTTTTCACTATTGGTGAATTTCCACTTAATATTTACTTTACTCTAACTTGCATGAAGTTTTAAATTTAATCCTTTTTGGGGTTGTTGCCTGTGATGAATAGGAATCGTAGTTTATTTTAAATAAATATTTATTAAATTTACAATCACAGAAAATAGAAAGTAAGAAATCAAAAGTCAGCGTGGTAAATTTTGTTCTAAAGATATTACTTCATGATTCTATTTTATCTTATGATCTCCCACAGTTGCCATAACTTACAATGGAAAACAAAACAAAATTTAAATATGCCAAATTCATTTTGGGTGAAACAAATCAGAAGAATAATATTACTGCATGTGATCAATGTACACAAGTTTTTGTTTCGTTCAGCATGCACTTCATTTTAAAGCACTTCTTTCAATTCAGATATTCAAATTTGAATGGAATACTAATCCTAAACTAATACTAATATAATTCTAAACCGCTTACCTGTTTAGAATAATAATGATGATGTTACTTGCAATTAAGAGTTCAACTTTAAATAAAACCAAGTAATTTTATTTGTAACATAGAAAGGAAATGCAAAACTTGTGGGAAAGGAAACCTATGTCCAAAATTCAAATGCTTGGAATAAATTTGGTTAGCACCCACACACAGGTTTTGTGTTGTATTTTTTATTTCTCTTCATAAAATGTATTTTTACAACTATAGGTTGTTAAAACAAGGATTTGCAGGAAAGTTGATTGAAAGGTACACTTGCTGCCCCGAAAATGAAGTACCATTTTTTGCAATAGAGAACCAAAATAACTAGTTTCTACCTTCCTCTGTTGTGTTACTTTGCTGCAACATTAACATACCTACCACTAATGCAAAATTGAATGTTTTATTCTTTTTATATCGTCAGTCCCAAACATTCGGAGGTAGTTTATATTTCATGGGCTTAAATTAAAGTATTAGAATTCAAATTCTTTAAAAATAATTGCTTTTCCAGCACAATTTGAGTAATCACTCTCCTCCATATGCATCCCATCTTCTCCAAAACTGACAAATTAAGGTTAATTTAAGTATGGGTATTCAGCTGTTTTAGCATCAAATTTAAAGCATTGGCCAAAAAAAATTTAAATAATGAATTCCCTATGTTAACATATGTTTTAGAAAATGTGTAGCATTGAAATAATTTTGAATAAAATTGATGTGATAACTTCACAAAGGCAGATGCATAGAACAGGACAAACTGACTGACGATACAAAATTCAATCACTAAATGATGGAGTACTCACAATATGCAAGTTTCATGAAAATATACCCAGTGCAAGCACTAGCATATAGACATACAAAATGCTGAAACCCCTAATTTGGCATTAAAATGACCCAAACAGATAAATAACTTGAAATGAAGCAATAGTATTTCATGTACAAACGCTCTTTTTATTGACATAATACTTCATAACAATGTGTTGAATTTCATCATATGGTGTTTTAGCATTTTGCAATATGATTGTAACCAATTTTTACGCATTGCAATATTTTTATTACAACGTCAGGTAAAGTTAACCAGTATGTGACATCCAATAATAAAGTATTTGCACCTTTGTTGCTATTACTATGAACATTAAAAATATTGAATATATTTCATAAATTTTAAGTAATGAAGTATTAAGAAGTTTTGATAAATATTTGATTGTAAATTATGCTAAAATTGAAGAAGGTAAATTTGCTATACTTTTGATCTCATAACCCGAAACAAATTTATATCAATGGTCAGTATCTCATTTGCTTTTTGTATTTGTTTCTTGTGGATTATATAATTTTATTTTTAGATTAAAAAAAATTACTTTTATCTTCAAAGAAATACACTCAAGCTTGTTAGTTTTCCCAAAATTTTAAAAATGTCACAAATGAAGTTTTGTTCTTTTTATTACTTATTTCAGTGTAAGTATGAATAACAATTGTCTATATTAACTTCAACTTTTAAGGTTATATATGTCCATTGTCATAAAATATAATTGTATGGAAAATTTACAAAAATAATTGTTTATACGTTCTCTAAAAATTTCAAGCACTTGAAGGAATGCAATCCAATTTGAAATGCAAAAATATTCTAAAATGTCAACAAAATATTTCACATTTTTTCCTGGTACTCACCTTGCAAAATCTAACTCATTGTTTTATAATAAAAACTAAAGATTTGGAATTGTTTAAAAAAATGTTGAAAATACGAATTGTAAGCAAATCAATTGTGATTGAATTTTAAGCAAATATAAATCACAAGTGTGTCTAATAAAATACATATTTAATTCTCCATTTCTTAGGGATCTGGACACATGGTTCCTCAAGATAAGCCTGGACCAGCTTTCAAAATGATATCCAGTTTCTTGAGCAATAGCCCTTATTATTGATTGATCTTGGAAGATAGTTGTTTAAAGACATGGTATGTTTTGTTTTTATAATTGTAATCCTATTGACCATCAAGTTCAACCACTTAAATATTTGACCTGGGTAGATCAGAGTAAATAAACTAACAATTTGACTGCAAACTGTATTTAGGTTTAATGACTCAAAAATTTTATCATTTACAATGGCAATTTTTGACAATATTTTCAACTTTGAATGCAAAATTAGATATTCTATTTGAAAATATAATATCAAAGCTGAATTGCATTGCAGTATTTGCGTTCTTTAAAAGATGCGAGAGTAGACATTCCATTCCATTCCAACTCACTCTGGACAGACAAACAAATTGATTCACCTTTAATAAAAAGTCGACCAACCGGTCTAGTGGTTAAGGTGTTGGCCTCTGGATCGGAAGGTTCCTGGTTCGAATCCGGGGTCAGGGCATGAATGTAATTGTGCTGTCCTTAGTTAGGGGTAGTGATGTCGCCCATTGGGTGCCCCTTCACAAATGACCATCGCTTTCCGGCCTTGCAGTGGCCTATGAATAGCAATCGAGTGCCCGCCGTAATTTAAAAAAAAAGAAAGAAAAAAAACCTTTAATAAAAATGAAACTAATACTACTTTATTACTGATTGTACTGTAAACTTAAGAAAAGTTTTAGTGCAAAAATAGAGCATAAAAGCTTATTTGAAAAACAAATGCTTTAATGCTTAATTAAAATTGTTGTTTTAGTTTAATTAGTTAAGAAAAATTAAGAATAAATTATTAATTTCTATGTATTTTAATTCAAACAGTCTATTTTATGCAGTACATAACATTCAAACATGTACTAAAGTATTTCATTGTTGTGTTTTTAATTTTAATTCTGCTATCATTTTATAATGGTTTCTCCATAATAGCTTTATATACAGCACATTGTACAAAGATTGGTTAAATGATTTATTTTATGGGAACTGATAAGTTAGCTATTAAAATAAACTTTTTTAAAAAGCAACTGTTCATTGTAAGTTTGGATTCTTAAAGATATAATTGGTACCCAAACATTTTGTTGATATTTTGTGCTCATGATTTTGAATAGGCTTGATGCTTATTTTATCTTGTGTGATAATTTTGGAGTTGTGTATAATATACTCTTAGTTATGCATAATGTTATTTCATTATCTATTAGTACTTGAAATACATTTTGTAAACAGCCACCTTATACCTCCAACTATGTGTAAATTTTCTTTAAATAATTGGAAACAAAACCCAAACTAATTTGCAAGTACAGTAAAATTCTACACAAAGCATATATATATTTTTTAATTCTCAAAACAAGTTGCTAGTACATCTGTTAATGACATCTTTTGAGTCTGAAGAAATTATGAAATGAAGACTAATTTGGGCCTACCTTTTTAAAACCTATTTTAACTTTGAAGTTTTGACTTCAGCTTAAAACTAGAGCCATGTAACAAATCTGGAGAAAAATAAATGAATTTTATGTTTTTATCACTACATGTTCAATTTTCATTCTAACACAACTTATGCTAGTGAATTCATCCAATTTTTAACTAAATGTTTTGGCTGAGCATTATGTTTGATTATTGAAATTATTTTTCAGGCATATCAATCCAGACAACATTGTGATTGGTGTGATATGAGACAACTGTAAAATTTATTACTTATGAACTTTCATTAGACTAAATTAGTCTTTTTATGTAAAATATATTTGTTTTGTTACTCATCTTTTAAATTGTCATCTGTTCAACGAAATTTTATGTTTTAGCTACTTAATTTTAATTTTAAGTGTAATTGAAGTTTGTTGGCTGTAGAATTGTTTTAAGTATGGAAAAAATGTTACCAATGAAAAAATATTTTCTAATTTGTGTCTGTTGCTTTATTGTATGAAAATAATTTCAGATTGTTGCATCTGTAATCAATATAACAATTTATCAGTGTGTAATTAGCCACTGACCCCAAAATTCTAAGTATTAAATAATCAATAATTAAAACTGAACACAATTCCAGTTTTTAATATTGAAATAAGCACATATCTAAAAATATTGTATCATTTTACCAAACATCTCACCAAGGGTTTTTAAAGCCATCAAGACAGCTGTGTTCCAATACAATAATGCTAGCATACATTTATCGAAAATGGATTATATAATCATATCATATCTACTTATTTTTTTACCACAAAAGTCATGTAAGGTATCAACTTTAGACCTAAAACAAATTGTGACTTACATTTGGCATGCAAGCACATCTAAGTTGTAATTTAATTATAGTGAAGTATTTATAGAACAGCTTTTGTACATTAGTTTACATAAGAGTAATACTTAATTAAACAAAAAGTATATTTATAAGGACAAAATTTATAAAATTTTTGCAAGCAAATCCAAATATTTCATTTACTACACATTGCGAAGACACTGACAATATATTTACTCACCCCATGTATCACATAACACATGGGATAAATAGAAAGAAAGGTAAGAAAAAAATCAACAAATTCCAGCTACTTCAAAATGTCTTGATACTACCAAAAGTGTACATAATGCCTTCTGGATAATTCCGAAAATGGTCACAGTCCATGCCCACCATCCCTCTGCACAGGACACATTTTGAGCTACCATAGATACAAAAATAATACAAGTGCTTTGCCAGGCAATCATTCCTAGTCCCTAATCTAAAATCCACCACTGCTATGTAGCAGGCCACAAATGGATTCACTAATTTTTTGTTTTATGACACTTGATTTCTACTTTCAAAAAGTTTTATTAAATATTTGAATTGCAGATTCCAGATGTGGATCCTTATTTTAATAATGTAACACTTATTCAACCTTAAATATTGCACTCATTTCATTAATTGTGCAGTGATCAACGATTATGAATAGATCCCCTAAAATATTGAATAAATGCAAAAATCTAAAATTCTTCCAATGCCAATAACCTGTTGTGTTTCTCCAGTGATGTATTTGGTAACTGCATATAAAACTATCCAGTTCAATAGAAATTAATATATTTAGTAGAAAATATAAACTTGGTATAAACTTGTAACAAAAAAGTAAAAATCCAAATATGCCTTTTAAAATGTATAAAGCTTCACTTATAACTGATCTAGTGGTTATAGCATTTGTCTACCGCTCAATAGGTTTTCTTCGTTCGAATCTCTTTGTACAAGGGCTGTTCAATAAAGAATGATCATAATTTTTTTTAAGGTGATTAGAAAATCAAGAAAAATAAAATTCATATTGAATGTGTAACTGGATAAGTGGAGAATAGATAGCGCAAGTTCCACGGTCATAACGTCATTGCTGAGGCATCGGTAGCCGGTCAAGAACATCTTGTTTTACTTTCACCTTCGGCAAAAATGGATGTGATACGCGAAGTGCAATACACTGCATTGAAATATTGTTTTCGGCTTAAAAAATCGTCAGATCTTTCAAAAATCAATGTCTTGTGTGTTCCTCATCCTCCATATAGTCCTGATGCCATGAAATTTTTTTCGTTTCCCCAATTTGAAGAAATACTTGTGGGAAAAGAGGTTTTTATCATCACAGGCAGTGGTAAAAGTTGCGTAGGCGATTTTGAAGGACCTGCCAAAAAATGGCTTCCAGCATGAGTTTGAAGACTGGAAAAGAGGTGGGATAAGTGCATTGCATGTAATGGAGAGTATTTTGAGAAAGGCCATAAATATTTGGAGAATTAGTACAGAAAATTATTTTTTATTACTTTATGATCATTCTTTATTGAACAGCCCTCGTACATGCCTGAATGTTGTGAATCGGCATTATTAGGACTAGTGGCTTACCCAATATGTGCTACTTTCTCAAGTAGCCATCAGTTCTCCTCTATAGTGCAGTAGACCAAGCATTTAATAATATATGTCTCTACTATTATGAAAGGAAGTGGTTTTTTTTTTCGTGGCCGCAAAATCCTGACGATTCTATGGCACTTACAGCAGTGAGATTTGGCACACAGGTCGTCCAAATTTTTTGGGTAGCGACGAATTTTAAAATTTAATCTAGAAGATTTTTAAAATAATTTAATCATTATTGAATGCTACAGCATAGAAGAGATCACATATTCTTAATTTATTGCTTTCATTTCCATTTTGATCGGAGGAATAATTTTTCAGCCAGGCAATAAAAACAATCTCTTAACTGGAGTCAACTAGTTCTTTTTCTATCTCCTAGACCGTTAAACATAGAGTAAAAATTTCAGCGGATTTGAAATCTGCGGAAAATTTTACTTTTAATTCATACCTAAAAATATGATTTTTTATATAACTAACTTTTAAATTGAATATATCTTTTATATTTTCGCACGAGATTGTGATGTCACGGCTACTTTCCCTTTCCACAAATAAACAATTTCATTTCGTGCTGTTCGCGTTAAAAAAAAAAACCATTCCTGTCCCATTTCCGCGAATGAGAGCAAGAAATTTAAAAAAAAACTATTGACTGGGATTGTTAAGTTTTTTTTTCGTAAAATCGGAATCGCTAAAGATAGATTGAAAATTCAACGGATTTGAAATCTGCGGAAAATTTCATAATAGATTGATACCTTAAAATATGATTTTCTTTATATAAATAATTTTTTAATTGAATATATCTTCACCGGATTTGAAATATGCGGAAAATTGTACACCCGTTTAATACCTTACATCACGGCGTTGATTGTGGTGTTGGTTTGCACGGGCAACGCTGGGCTGCATATTACCAACCTTTACTGGAATAGAAGACATGGGGAAATTTTAACGGGTTTTGAGGAGCTTGGTAAAATTTAAATCTCAGGATTCTTTAGTTCACAAATTCTATACTGGTAATGGTGTACACTCTGATTGTAGCTCAAGAAAATAAAAGCTAAAATTTGAATCATTTGTCAAATAGGCATAAGTAACTGTTTACAAAAAGTTAAATGTAACAGTTTAGTACAAGTATTGAACAAGTATTAGTTAAATTAGATGACTGGTAATGACACATCCTTTCCACAATTGGTGTCTTTAGCTTATTCTAGTTTTAAGTTAATTGTTTGGTTCCAAAAGTGATGGCACTGATAATGAGTTCACAAGAGGAAAACATCCACTGCAATCGAAATTCATGCTTTTGCGTATGGCAGCACATTTCCACACATTCAGAAATCAACTGATCAAAGGTCAACTGTCTTTAACAGGGAAGCTGCACATGATATTCTTTAACGATACAAATAATGAATCAAAATTATTACTAACACCATTCACTACAACTTAAGGTATAAAAAAGTCATGATTAAAAAAATAATAATTGGATTTATTTTATTTTAATCAGATTTTTTATTCGAATCTGATTTTATGATTTTTATTCATTTATTGTATGTTCATTCCCTTATATGTTTAAACCAATTGGGAATCAGACTTGCAATTTAGTGTAGTTTCTAGATAGTATTGATATGAGCGTTTCGAAAATATAGCAGGACAAATGTCTGAAAAATTAAACAATTAAGATCATTCTTGCTGCTCTTTATTTTTATTCTATTGCATGATATAAAAATCCATTGCACTAAAATTACAATTTTAAGAATGAACGCTTTAGTTAGATAATGGTAATTTTTAACTAACATTGTACTAGAGCATATTGACGACGGTCAGATGACCACTTTAATTAGAAAAGTAAATTTTAAATTCAATGAATTTTTATAAATAATTATCAAAATTTTTCCATCTTTGTCAATTTCAAATGTGTTCTACTTGTTAAAACTATTTTGAGTTGAACTGTTAAGTTTGAAAATTCCTTTTACAAATACAGAAGTAGTGGTGGTAAAATGGCTTTCTTGTTTTCTACACAAACACCCAAATACGAGTTCCCCATTCCAAAGGATATCTAAGGTACAGCCATAAAAAAAAAAAAAAAAAAAAAACACTCACCTGTTCGCAATTGCACAATTTACATCGCAGAACAAAATGGAAGGTAGCATCGATAGGGATTAATGTTATCTACAAATATCAATACTTAAAATTTGTTTAAGGGTCCGTCTTCATATGAAATTGGGTGCTTGCTCCGATAATTTCAATACGAACCTCCATCTTTTATCACACATTTGGATTCTACACACAATTTCAGGCGGAAATTAAAAAAAGTTTATCAATTCTATTGTATTTGTCACCGATTTGTAAGTATTTAAAAATTAGATCTAATGTTAAATTGGTGTTTCACGTTTTTTGTTATATTTGCTACAAATATTAATTTGTCTTGAAAATTGTTTTTTTTCGTCTTTTGCTATCCAAAATCCCAAACACAATTCATAAACATTTTAATTATCAAACTAAATTTACTATTTTTTATCAATTATGAAATTAATATTCATAAAAATTATGAATAGAAACATGGGCAAATTTTGACACCATGTGATTCAACTGTTACTGAAACATCGAAATTCCAGCTCATTACGTGCATAATTAGTAGTGCCATGAGACTTTTTGCAAAATTCGATGATTATTATTATTATTGGGGATTGTTCACAAAGTGCAAACAGAAATTTCTGCCAACAGATCCTGGGATTCAGTCAGAATGGATTCTGACTTTGTCACTTTCTTAATGGACTCTATACCAAGGCACAATTACACGTCTTTATTCATATCTATGTGATTGAATTCCGAAAATTTATACTCTTTCGATGGTTTTTATGGATTTTCTCTGTCAATTTTATGCCGTTTTACATTATTTTTTCATCAAATCCACCTGAAATTTTGTGTTGAATCCAAATTTGTGATAAAAGAGGGGGGTTCGTATTGAAATTATAGGAGCAAGCATCCAATTTAATATGAAGACAGCCCCTTAGACAAATTTTAAGTATTGATATTTGTAGAAAACATTAATCCCCCATCGATTGCTACCTTCTGTTTTGTTCTGTGATGTAACTTGTGCAATTGCGATCGGGTGAGTCGGGTTTTTTTGACGGCTGTACAATGTTTTCGCATAGGAAATAAAAAAATATCGTAAACTTTTGTATATAGATTAATATTTTGTTTTCTCAAATATGTAGAGGTTCTTTCTATTTAACCACAGTGGATACTTGAGGCAATATTAAATACACTAGGAAGTGAGAGGCAACCACAATTCGTTTGCAACATACTGAAAACAACAAATGTAAACTGAGTAACTAAAACTGACGGAAAACACTTTGAACAATGTATGGGCTGGTCCCAGGGGCGTATATAAGGGGAGGGCCGAGGGGGCCCGGGCCCCTCCCGAAATTTTGACTAAGCTCAATCATGGTAACTTTTTATTTTGAATTTTTTGAAATCGAATTTGTATTTCTGGCGGAAACAATTTTCTTAAAATTTTTTATTATTTGGACACATTTAAAACTAAACAGAGAAGTTATTTCGTTTCCCGAGTAAAGTAAACATAGTGGGCTGGACACAGGGATCACCAAAATTTATGATGGTTGATGAAAGGTGTGCTGTGACCACGTGGTTGTGAGAGTGCTACTTAACAAGGAACATTTTCTTCTTCCGCTGCCTGCAGAATCCAATGGACACCCCCGACAGTTTTACGATTTTGCGAGGTAAAAAACCCCTCTGTCTAGCTTCCCAAACAACCTCTTGGGCATTTCACTTGTTTTACGACCCCAGCCTTAGAAATTATAATGTTGTGGAACGAACGACCGTTAACCATTCGTTATATATGCCTATTTTCAATAATAAAAATTTGGAAAGGAACAAAATGTATTTGAAACGTTTTGGGTAAAAAAGTTCTCAATTAAAAAAGAAAACAAAATTAAAATTTTTATTCCGTGTTCTAGTTCTATCAGTCATAGTTAGTAAACTAATATCCAGATACTCATACATTAAACAAAGAAATTTCTATTGAGATAATAATTAAAAGTAAATTACCTATCCATCAACTTTAAGAGTGGGCCCCCTGTATATAAGAACGAATTATAGAATATTTTAAATAAGTAAACAAGTTACTTTTTTCCAATTAAAGAAATGCATATTTCACTATAAAAGTAATATTTAAAATTATATTTCTCAATTTCTAAAAATACATTTAAACTGTTCTTTTTTCTAATCTGTGTCTGACCTTCTATTCCTTTTAATATCCATACAGGTTTTTAGTCATTATTATATACACTGACATTATTTAAAATGCATAACTACCTATTTTTAGAAATAAATTTTAAACAATTTGAGAATTTCAAATTGTTGTTGGAAATATATTGAATTGTTATTATTTATTCAAATTGATATCCTGAAGTCCTAAATGGCTTTCGAATGTTTGCTTCCCCCAAAATTAATACATTTGTACGATGTATACTAAATTGCTTTCAATAATATTTGGCACCCCCCGAAATAAACTCCTATATACGCCACTGGCTGGTCCTATATATGTAAAAAAACTTAGCTGTTACTGATCAACAAATTTGTGAGCAACAACTTGTTTCAATGAGCAGAGAGAGATATTTTTTGGTCACTTGTCATTCCAACACACCTAGGTATCTGAACCCCATTGGTCCCCCAAAAAAGTGGGAGGTGAATATTTACAATGAGTAGCCGAATAAGTTGTTTAAAGAAACACCCACAACAGGATGCCTAGGAGCCCTTCAAAATGTTTCTGGTAGAGCCCAGAACCCTAAATATGAAGTAAAAGTATTGCAAAACAAATACAAGCAACCAAATCGGCAGTGATTCGAAATCTCTTTATTAGGTTGCCTAAGTTCTACGAGCCTGAACTCCTTGGGTCCTAATACTTGTATGGCTGAGGACTGGCATCATGAGGGATAAATATACTGGTATTAACTATGATTTATGTAAACAGAATAAGAGTTCCGAAACACTAGTATATGAAGCAAATGGTGTTTTACTTCGGCCTCCAATAATTTCTGGAAGTTGTTGCCATTGCATATCAATCAATACTTGTTACCTCAAAGGAAGACAGTAATTTTCAGTTTGAAAAGGGGCATTCAGGTGTTGCTGAGTGGAAGTAAATTTATATGCATTAAATAGCTTTTAAATACTACAGAATTTATATTTATATGCTTAAAATAACTTGTATTCTGACATTATTTCATGCCACAAATATACATACGACATATTATATGCCACAAATGCATAAGTAACTCAAAAATTAATCACAAAGTATAATTCTGAAACCTTTCCACTTATGAGTTAAAATATTTGTATATTAAGGCTACAAGTTGAGTTCGTTACAATTATGTGATTGGTGGTGTCATTGATGTATTGTTTTCCCTTCAGCTTTAATTTTACAATATCGGTCCCTGCAAGAAAATATTTTTGTGGTAAAGCAATACAATAAAACTTTACTTGTAATCCATGAGTGTAGCTCAATGCTGCTTGGGAAAGTATTCAATATGCTATTGCAAAATAAAAGTTAAAATTTCTGGTGAAGTATATTATATTTTACAGTGTATAAATTTCACTACAGAATAATATAATATACAGAAATAGTTTCTGTATATTATATTATTCTGTATTCAAATGTGTATGGTCCCACATTTGACTCCTAAATGAAAGATCCTAGTGATGATGCCACTGATACCTACTTATCTTGATATTAATAGAGTAAAAAGTTATATACTACGAAATATTCAACTTTGTAAACATGTGTATGACGGCAGAAAAATAAAATAGTCTTAAGTATATTTTTCATGAACAGAAATGTTATGTTTTCAATAAACCAGATCCAACTTGAAGGAATAGCCCATTGTGCTACAGTAAAAAAAAATATGTCTCTACCTACCAATCTCACTCTAGTCAACATAAGATATTTTAAAATACAGGAACTTAAAACAAGTGTTTCTTCTAACTATTATACTGAATCTGATCCAAGTCATTTGAGAAAAAAAAAATTCAGGTTTCCAAAGGCTATAGCCAAGAATGAGTATTTATGAAAAAAGAAAAGGGTTTATATTTTTCATACAGTAGTTTTAAACCTGCTCAGGATATATATATATATATATGTAACAGATCAACAAGGCACCTTGGGTTAATGAAGCCTGTACACACCTAAAGGTGTATCCCCGAGGTGATGAATTTTGAAAAAACTATATACACATAGAGAACGATTTTAATTTTGTTAAAATATTTAATTATATACTTGATCAAACCAAATAATAGAATACACAGAAGTAGTGAAAAAGATTAAACATATCCCATTGATCTAAAATTTTCCTTGGTTGAAAAACAATAAAAAGAAAGTCTTCATAGTTATGTGGGTAATTCTATGTGAAAAAAGTGGCCACAGATTTTTATGAAATTTGGTACAGGGGATTGTTTATGCATAAATAACGGTATTCAAAATATTTTGGTATAAAGTTAATAGTTTCAGGATTTTTAAGTACAGTAAGCAACTTTGATTCTGTTTGTTTCTCAAAAGACTTAACGTGGACAATATTTTATATTTTTGTAATATGAAATTTTGTCTTTTTATCTATTTGGAAATAACAATTTTAAACTATACATTGAATCTAAAAATAAGTAGCAAAAAATGAAAACTTGTGTTAATTTTGTTGTTTTAAAAATATTTTTATGAGGAAAAGGAATTAATTTAAAGGCATCTTAATTTGTTACTCGACTTTTATTTATTTCACCTTCAAAATTATAAAATGATGATTTTTCTCTCAAAACAAATCGTACAAAATCAAATGAAGGAAAGCTCTGATGAAAATGATATTTTAGAAAAATTTAGTTTAATGTCTTACTACCAAAAAAATTAAATATTGTCATTAAAGTACAAGTAGACTACTGGGTAAGACCTGTGACAAGTTATTATTTTCCAAACTTTTCGGGATTTTAAATACATATATCTTTAAAATTAGATACTGTATGGGCTCAATAGCACTTAATACTTACAAAATGTATTTTAAAAACACAATAGTATTTAATGTTTACATTTCCTAAGTATCTAAGCAAATAAAAAAAAAGACTTCGTTACACATTAGCCTTCAACTGACTAAATGATTATTTCAAGGATGGAACAATTATTGGATATAGCAACAAAAAAATAAACAGGTTTACCAGAGTAATTTCAAATGAAATTTTGTGTGCTCTATGATAAATATTTCTTTCTTATATTGCATTTTTATACCAATAAAGTTTGTAACTGTTATTAGCCGCAATAAAAAAAATTTCATCTCGCTAAGAATGTACCTGGAGTGAAAGTAAACAAAAGGCAACAGTTACAATTTCAGGATATAGCAGACAATTTGGTCAACAAATTGTCGTTTTCCTTCAGTTAACTATGAGGGTCATTCTTGTGAAATAGGAAAAATTGGCTTCTTAAAATTTTTTCAATCAAAGGTTTTTAAAACTTTATTTTTTTGGCCTAATAATTTTCTACCATGTTCATTAAGTAAATTTAAAATATCAGCAATCTAAATTATTAACATTTTGTTAAGGAAAAAAATATTTCAAAATATTGGAAGGCAGGACAATGACGAGCCTGCCAGGACAATGATGAAAATAGAAACAAATATATAAATTTCTTGTTGAACATTTCATATGACCATGTATTTTTAATTCAGCTGATTAAGTACATAAATAAAATTACTAGGAACATGACACTTCAGGAAATTATGGATTCCCGAATATTTAACTATTATTAGAAAGTAGGAACATCGTGGATAGCTATTACTGCAACTTTTATGCTTTTTTAACAGATTACGTGTTTTGCTGTGTGGTGTTAAATTACTGCAATCAATTCTCAGCTATTTTTGATCTGTAGTATTTCTTTTTGTATTTTTCCATTTGCCTTGTATATTTTTAAAATTTTTCTTCCAGTTTCTTTATACGAATGTAGGTCTCTGCTCTATCTCTTCTAACTTTTTTCATTAACTTTTTTTCTTAACATTATCATCTCTTGTTGTGTCTGGGTTTGAAGAACCTGAAAGTTGAATATCTATACCACTTTCATTTGATTTGGGTAGCTAATTCTATCGGATGACAATTTCTTGTTCGATAGAGTTTTGAATTTTCTTTCCTATTTTTATAATTCCCCTTTTCTGCCTCGAACTCATTTTAGCTATAGGCTTTACCACTTTTTTCTTCTTTTGGTTAACATATATTTCACATGCCTCTTCAATTTATCTTGTATCAAACGTTATGGAATTTTTTTTAATATGCTCCTGACGACGTTTCTCATCTAACCTTTTCTTTAACAACATTTCCTCATATGTTTGTTTCTTTTTATTACTCATATCTGTACAATATATGGGTCCATATATTGTTTACAACTTATAAAAAAGAGCATGCGATAAAGGATATTTAGTAATATCTAGACATTTTTAGGTGCAATGACAAAAACATTATGTTTTAAATAAAAGAAACAAATAAGTTTCAAAATTTCAAGCCCATTATAAGGTATTTTACTATTAAAAAAATTACAATGGATAATAAATAATCAAAAGTTAAAAGTAAAGAATATATTTGTCTTCAGTTAATAATTTAAATATTTATAAAATACTGAACACAAAACATCATTTTCCTGTCTTGACATCATTGACTTGGTATGTTAAAGGCAGGACAATGATGGCCAGGATAATGATGAAATAGGCTTGTTCAGGGCTTAATGAATGAACCCTTAAAAATTTCAGTTTGAATTTCACACACATTTAAAAAATATCTTTTATACACTTGATAATAAAAAAAATTAAAAATTTACTACAAACATTTAATTTTTATCAAAGCCAGGAAAATGATCTTCAATAAACATAAACCTAGAACTCTGAACTTGTATGTGCTGACCAAAAAAAAAGTTGACAACTTTTCAAGATGGCAGTTATTTATTTAAATAATCTCAACCCCAGATTACTTGAAAAGTATTCTTCTAACTCAGTGCTGTCATCTATTAACTGCCCACATAATGATATCTGAGATGCCAGGAAAATGATGATATTACTTGGGACAATAGTTATTGAAGTTACTTTTGGAAATTTTTGCAATATTATTTCCATTATTGTAACTAATAACCTTTCAAATGTATAAAGAATCGGAATAAATTATTTACAAGAATATATAAATAAATATTAAAACCCTAATGAATGAAGAAATTGTAAAATTTCACTCAGGGACATGCCAGGACAATGATATTTTAAAGTTTTAAAAATGTATAAAATAAAAAAATATGTCATTAATTTTCTAATTCTGTAGATTATAAAAGTGATCCTAAAGTATTCTTGAAAGTTGACAAAATCTTCAGAGTGATAGAATTCTATAAATTTTGAAAGGACATGAATTTTGCCTATTTTGCAAGAATGACCCATGAATTAAAATTTTTTCTTACCTTTTTAAATGTTTTTTTCTTTGATAATGAATATAAATTAGAACAAGCACTAAATAACACCATGTTATTTGTCATAAAAAGCAATTTTAATAACCTCCATTTCTAGATACCAGAGCAATTTTAAATTTTTAGCAATTGACAAAATTTTTGTTTATAGTTCACCGATTCAGCAGTGACAGCTATTACATTTTCTTTCTACTTTTCCTAAGAGGCCTTTTACTAAAGAATGGAATGATATAAAAATCTTAAATTTGTGTCAGTAACTTATTGAAACATTGGCTACTTCTATGCTAAAAAATCTATATCTGCAACCTTGATCTGTCAATAAACAAAATATAAATGTCTGAAAAACAATTTTATGCAATTTTTCATGAAAGCATACTTTTTAAAAACTGAGTTTTATTAATTGGTGATGTCAGTCACAGCTGATTTGTTCATTTTGCATGTGACGACTCATGTATTAAATACAACGTGATTTATATTGCAATTCATATTTATTGTATAATTTGTAATTTATATTGAAAATACTTCACAACAATTGGTGCAAGTAGATCATATATACATTTTCATTGGGATATAATAACAATTGTTTATACATTTCATAATTTTCTCATTGTTGAAAACGCCAACAAGAAAAATGTGGTGTTCAAATGATTAAGATAGATAAAGAATCCATACACTGCAGTAGTTTATCAATGATTTTATAATTTTTTAAATGGGAATAATTACCTTTCTTTTATTTACATTTTAGTTTTAAGGTTAATTAGTTCAATATTGTTTTAATGGGCAAATTGGACATTACACAACAGCAGTTGTATTGTTACAATATGAAAACTAATAAGCTGTAGTGTATATGGGTTAGTCAAGTCCATTTTAACACTTAAGACTAAAAATTGAGATTAATTAAATGCATAAGTAAATTTAAATTAGAGGTGCACAACCTGCGGCCCGAGAATCATCAATTTGCGGCCCACAAACTAATTTTGACTATTAACTTCCACAAGGATTTAAGTTAAGAAGCAAATTGACTGACAAACATTTAGAATCAGTCTTAAGAGTTTTCACTAGCAGTATTGAACCTAACATACCTAAATAAATTAGTTAGTAAACCTCCATATAAGCCATCCCATTAGCAAACTGTAACATAATTATTGTTTATGCTATAGAAATTTTAATATTAAATATGTTTGATGCTGTAATTTTTATTTATAATTTTACTGATATCATTAAAATTTCTGATACTCATCTTTATTGCTCATTGAACTATTACTGTAATATTAAATTTATAACCTAAAATAATTTGCTGAAGTACATATGACGTTCTTGAGACACATTCTTAAAAGTAATTCTAAATGATTAATCATTACAAATGTTTGTTAACTTCTTTTTTTTATACTATTCACAATATCATTCATTTAGCTCTGTAACAAGCTCCTAGATTTTTTTAAGAAAACATTTGTAAGTTTAATCTTAATAAATATAAGTTATTATTTTTTTACTATACATTTTAAGTGTACATAATTATTAATTAACAGCTGTACATAATTGGGTAGTAGCACTTTCACTGTGTCTGCTGTAACTTCATTTGCGACCCCCCCATGTCTCAATCAACGGTACGAGTGGCCCTTTTCCCAAAAAGGTTGTGCACCCCTAATTTAAATCAATCATTAAATCTGCAAGCTGAATCATTCCAATTTTCACCTAGTATGTCAGACAAATTTGGAATAGCACATTCTGGAAAGTCAAATCTTTGATAAGATTCATTTTTATCCCCTTTTTTTAAAGTTTGATATACTTTAGACAGCTTTTTTATTTCATCAGCAGCATTTTTTGAATTATAAATTAGATTGTCTGTCAAGAAATCAAATGTTTCAAACCACTCATCTTTACTAGTATATGCAATGGCACTTATGGATCCAGCAGTTAACGTACCATCAATTTGAAATTGATATGGCTTCTTCACCGGACTAGATGACTGATTATTGCTTACAGATGCAAGAGCCTTTCCTGATGCTGAAGATTCCTCTGAGGAACTGGAATCATTTAAATTGATTTTCTTTGCAGTTTTTACATCTTTTACACTATCTTTTATGTTTTCCGTACATGCTTTCTCATAAAGAGCAAAAGAAAAAGAGCTTAAGGTTTGTTTGCCTGAATCAGACTTCATGGAATTTTCAGGACTACCCGAAGCATCAGAATTCTTTATTTGCGTTACCATCCCAGTAAATGCTGAATTTTGGGGATTTAATTTGACTGTATTGGAACTGGTTTTCCCCATTAATTGATTGCTGCTATTTGCTATAGATGTGTCAATATTATCAGTTGCAATGGTATTAGTGGATGATTTTACAAATGTAGTGGGTTGGCGATAAACAACTTTTAATAATTTCGAAGATGTTTGACCTGAAACAAAATCTATTGTTTTTGATACATTGTTACTAGTTGTTGGGCTTACTTCAGTTTGATTAGGACCATTTTCATTCGTTTTTTGCTTTTTAACTGTTCTTACCCTTTTCTTCGGTTTGTATTTATAATCAGGATGCTCCAGGAAATGAAGCTGACGCAAGCGCTCAGCTTCTTCTATGAATGGTGTTCTTTCTTCTACTGATAAACGAGTCCATCTTAATCCCAATTGTTTACTTATATCAGCATTGTGCATGTCAGGTGTGTTTGTAAGGATTTTCTTTCGTTCAATGTTACTCCAAACCATGAAAGGATTCATGGGTCGCTTAACATGAGTGGTAGGTTTCTTTACCCTCTTAGCAATACCAGATGGAGAAACCACCTTGATATTGTTTGAAGACAGGTCTGAAGGCGAAACTTCATCAGCATCAACAGTAACAGAAAGATCCATTTGAATACTAAAATTTGTTCGTGTTAATCCATTAATACTCGGGATAATGAAGAATTCAATCAAATTTTAAAATTTGATGAACATATTTTAATTTTCAAGATTAGATTTTATATTTGTTTTAATTTGATGAACTCTCAAACTTATTCAAAGTTCATCTTTTGTTCTTCAAAGATGTTCTTTCTCTTTTTCTTCGAAGAAAATCTTCAAAGTTCATCTGGGATGACAACAGCTAAGCAATCTTGATTATTACTTTCAAGATACACACAGAAATTGTCAATCGCTGCCACTGGATTCATCGATGGCAAAGAATATTCAACTTCAGTTAAGGTGCATTGATTCAAGTATTTGGTGGGAATCTTAATTTACAGAAGCAATGAATGAGAAACAGAAGACAAATACAAAAAAATCCATAGCCACAAGGTCTTGAATCATTAGTGAGAATAAGAAATACTTATAGTTTGCACTTTCTTTACGAACATGTGTCGCGCAGTTCCTGCGAGTTGTGTAGTAAGTATTGTTTTTATTTATTCGTGTAAAAAAAAAGGTGGGAAAGAACAACCTGTTCTTTTTACACCTGTTCTTCTAAAAGAACGATAACAGCCTATTCACACTTTTCACAAAAGCCTTTTCTCCGTTCTTTTTGATCGGTTCTTTCCCGTTCGGATTGATTACGGACCGTCATTAATAGCCCGTTGTTTTTCTACAGTATGATGTCAATTAAAATACCAATCTATTCTTTTTTAACAGTCCGTGTTGTGTTTCTCCAGTATGACGTTTTTAAAAAAAATATCAATACCGTTCTTTTTGTGTGGAAGTTTGGAGAGTGTGGTGTCAGCTCAGGTGTCGCCTCGTCATCTGACCGTGGTTGAAATTACGTGATGTTGTCCTAACTTCTTTCCCTTTAGGATTGATCCCGGACCGTCGTCTATAGCCCATTGTGTTGCTCCTTACCTACCACTTCCATTCTTTTTGTCAAAAAAGCACACAGCAATTTTTTCTACTCCAATTTTAATATCACGGACGGAAGGGGAATTTTGCATAAAAGGTTCTCTTTTTTAAGTTTCTTGAAAATTTTTGGAAATAAATTTTACTAAGTTTGAAACCGTCATCTGACCGTGACTCAAAATTACGTATTGTTGTCCTCAATCTTTCCCTTCATGATTGATCCCGGACCGTCGTCAATAGCACGTTGTATTGCTCTAGTAAGACGTTGATTCAAAAATTACCAAAATCACCCGGATGGTTATCAATAGCCCGTTGTGTTGCTTCAGAGTGACGTTAATTTAAATACCCGCTTCATTCGTTTAAGTAAGTAAGTAGGTGGTAGGTATTTTTAATTAATGTCATATTGGAGCTATACATCGTAGTATTAACGACGGTACAGGATCAATCCCAATTCTAAAGAACCGAGGACAACCCCATGTAATTGTTGAGCAGATTGTTTCTTCAAACCAATTTCGACGCTTTCTTTCACAAACATATTTTTTCCGAAATTTATATTGAAAATAAAGGGGATTTTATGAAAACGAAATCAATATCTAGAATAAGTATTGAGTTATCAATCATCAATCAATGTCTAGAAAAGAAAATAGCAGTTTTCTTTTGTGACTGTGACGTCACATTTAGCTGTTGTATGTAGTCGACATGATGCACTTCTATTGACAACCCTATATCAAAGTTATACATTTAATCACCCTTGTCCTGGATTTGTTTAACGTTTTCAAACATTTTGAAGGAAGAAAGCTAAATTTCTTTCTTTTGTGCATTATAAAATTCAAGAATTGGAAGGTTATTCAAGAATGTATTTACGGGTGCGGTATTTGTGTATTTTTACTTTTTTGATATTTATCGAAATATAGATTGCAAATATTTTGACATCCTTCAAAAATTGACTGCAATTTATTCAATTGTTCTGTTTTGAACTGTAAAATAACATTATTGTTTTCAATTTCATGTTCTTAGTCTAGTTTTTGTATAAGTTGCCTTGCGATATGCACTGTAAACATTGTCATTCACTCAGCAATCTATACTATGATTGTACTTTTTTGCTTTGTTTATGCAATTTTGTTCTGTACATATCTGATTTCGAGTGCGTGTTAATTTTCTTGTTTACTTCTGATATTTTGTTTACTTTTAACCAGTCTATCCCCTGCAAGCAAAATTACCTAAAACAAATTGGAACACCTTCAAAACAAGAAATATACAGCTTTGTGATAAAAACTTGTTCACAATAAAATTTCTTAAACTTGTTTGTGATTATTGAATATTATTATTGTATATTTAAAAATCTTGTGTCTATTTTAAATCCTAAGCATCTTCTACATTCCCCCTTGAAACTACCCTTGTCTGTTTTACTGAAGAAACTTAAGGAATTTTAAAATTCTGATAGTTAATATTTTATTGTAGTTAATATATTATTAGTTTTATTGTAGATATGATAAATGGCTGTAAAATCCTGATGAAAAATCACTCTGCCTTTTGATGAGGTACTGTGCAAGACTTAAGTAAGTAGTTTTCAGTTAAGTGTTAAAATTTTAGTTCTTTTATAATTCTGTACCTTTTATTTCGGTGTTAGACAACTTTGCCCTTAAAAATGTTTTGCCAAAAATTTGGCATGATTGATTGATTGATTGTTTATGATAATTTTGATTGTACATTGGAAGTTATGACTTGAAATTGTTTCAATCTGATAATCGAACGAGTTGTCTCATTTTAAGAAATTTTTTGATGAAAACAATGTTAGTAATTTTGTTGAAATTGTACTAGTTTTAGTTATGAGGGAAATTTAGTTTTTCATCACATTCCTCGACTATATCAAAGAAAGCAATGATAAATTTTGTTGATAAAATTGTAGATGTTGCGTTTTTGTGCTTGGAAACCAGTTATTACAAGGCTTAAAAATCAAATCTTGAATTAAAAGAATCAAGTCTACTTATTCAAGATTAGTTGCATTATTAATAAAATGGTTAAGTTAATTGCATATTTGTAAATGTTTTAATCTTATCTAATTGATAGTATTAATAATACATTATAAGTTATATGATGGAATATGACAATTTTTACTGTAAACTTTTAATGAATTAACTTTCTAAGTTTAATCATACCATTGAGTGAACTTAAAATTCTTATGGTAATTTTTTATTGATCCTTTAAAGGAACGTTTATTTTATCTCACTAGGGTTAAGGGTTAAAAATATATATTTAAAAGGTATACTCTTGTCTGAATTGCTGTTGAATGCATTTATATTTTTATAGGTATTCATATATTTTTTCATACACTGAATATTAAAAATCCTGCATACAACACATACTCATGGTATCTGAGATTTTTATTGTGATTACCTTGCTTCATCCTCCTTCAGGTTTCAATGTGTGCAAAATTTATAATTACAAAATATATAACAAATAGGTCAGTAAATTTTTTTGTATTTGAAACCTATTTCAAATTAAATGTTCCCACACTAATATCTTACCAGCTGCTAGGGCATCGGCTAATTCGTCAGAAAAATTCTTAAATTGATTAGTAATGACTAATCTATCATAGCTAATATTGCTAACTAGTCATGCATGAATTAAATATTTTTTAATGAGCTGAGTTTGCTATTAATAAGTTATAATTGCAGGTTAAAAAGATTGAAGTTTTTAGGTAAAATGGTCCCTGCTATATTTTGTACTAAGTAGCATCAAAGCTCCTTAATGGTTGTCGTAAAAAATGTTTATTCTGTGTTTCATTACATTTGTAACAATCTTTTAATGTCATCATGTTCCAGGTAGTTTTGAAAATGGCCTTAGAAGAGACTAAAATAATTTATCACATTGACGATGAAGACACTCCATATTTAGTTAAACTTTCAGTTCCTCCAGACCGTGTGACATTGGGTGATTTCAAGAATGTTCTTAACAGACCAAATTATAAGTTTTTCTTCAAGTCAATGGATGATGACTTTGGGTGAGCTTTATTTGCTTTGTGTTCTGAATAGTTCTAAATGTTTATTTAAGAGAAATTTTACAGTTTAGACAGTGTGTTCATTGTATACTAAGAAATGTGCATGTTGCAATATAAGGTTGTTTTATTGAAATACTAATTTCACAATAGTTTTAGATATTTAAAATTTAGAATTTGAATCTATCTTGAATATGCCTATTATGACATTGACAGGTGAAAATTTTTCTCAAGAATTTGTTAATTCCTCTGATTTTTAATAATTTATTTTATTCTGATTATATTGAGTTACAGTGAAACTGATTAACTGTTAGGGTTGGGACCATGAAGGTTAATCAAATAGATGGTTAACGGAAAAACCTTAAACAACTTGCCCCCAGCCACTGCATATGAGTTAATGATAAAAAAATGCATGTATATTGAACTGGAAATACACAGTACATACATGTATTTTATTTTACAGAAAAACAATATGCTATCCGTAAAAAAAACTACTTGTCCAATTACACAATTTACATCACAGAACAAAACGGAAGGTAGCAATCGATAGGATGAATGTTTTCTACGGATATCAATATTTTAAATTTGTCTAAGGGGCCGTCTTCACATTAAATTGGGTGCATGCTTTGATAATTTCAATACCAAGCTCCATCTATCACAAATTTGGATTCTACACGCAATTTCAGGCAGATTTGATGAAAAACGGCGTAAAATTAACAGAGAAAAACCATTGAGGGAGCATGTAAATGTTCTGAGTTCAATCACATTATAAATATTAATAAACACATATAGTGGCCGTCACAGTCAATGACTTGTTGCAGGCACCTCGGTATGAAGTCCATTAAGATGGTGACAAAGTCAGAATCCATTCTGATTGAATCCCAGGATCTGTTGGCAGAAATTTCTGTTTTCATTTTGTGAACAATTATAATCATCGAATTTTGCAAACAGTCTCACTACGTTATTAATTATACACGTGATGAGCTGAAATTTGGAATTCCAATGTTTCAGTAATGGTTGAATTGCATGGATTCAAAATTTGCCCATGTTTCTATTCATAATTTTTATGAATATTAATTTCATAATTGATAAAAAATAGTAAATTTAGTTTGATAGTTAAAATGTTTAGAGATTGTGTTTGGGATTTTGGGTAGCAACGGATGAAAAAACAATTTCCAAGTGAAATGAATGTTTTTAGCAAATGTAACCAAAAAACGTGAAACACCAATTTAACATTAAGATATCTGATTTTCAAATACTTACAAATCGGTGAAAAATCCAATAAAATTGATGAACTTTTTTTTATTTCCTCCTGAAATTGTGTGTATAATCCAAATTTGTGATAGTTGGAGATTTGTATTGAAATTATTGAAGCAAGTGCCCAATTTAATATGAAGACAGCCCCTTAGGCAAGTTTTAAATACTAGGGGGCTCCGCCCCCTGCTTGCTTACGCTCGCCAACCCCCGGGGATTGCTACGCAATCCCATTTGGTTTGCTTCGCAAGCCAACACTCCTTTTACATATGGCATTTGGTTTGCTTCGCAAACCAACATTCCTTTCGCAGAGTGAAACTATCTGAATAATTCGTATTATCCTGATTTCACTTTCCAGTCCATGACGTCACATCGAAAACTTCGCCACCTGCTCGCTTACGCTCGCCGACTCCCCGCAAACCAAACGGGAACGTTTGATGACTTGTTGCAGGAACGCAAGAAAACGTTTGCTTCGCAAACCAATACCTCTTACGCAAGTGATTTCACTCTTTTTTACTTTAACACTTAATGCACCCTAAACTAATAGCCGCATGAGTAAAAAAATCTTTTGCATCTTGTTCCCTGTACTATTTTAAGTAAACCCTGTTAATCTCCAAACTTTACGATGTGTACTTTGTACTTTCTCGGTAAACCGTCTCAGAACAGAGGGAAAAAAGCGAGCCTTTTTCTTCGCCAAATAAAAAGAAATCGTTTTTATGGCAATTGTTGCTACGATAAATTTGATATCTGGCAAACCCGATAGTCAAAAATACAACCCTCCGCGAATTTGCTCCGCGAAATAAAAAATACGAAATTTGTGTCACCAACTTTTGATTGCATCGAATTTATTTATGAACCATTTTTTAAAATAATGGTTCCGTAAGAAAGAGTATAGTCTGAGGTATACTGCACTATTTTCAAAATAAAAAACTACTAGTAATACGATATAGATATGACAGTTTTAGTTAACGGTTGTAACAAAAAGTAGCGAAAATATCCAAAGATTCGGAATTTTGTATGACCAACTTTTGATCGCATCCAATTTAATTATTAGCCGATTTCAAAAATAATAGTACCGTAAGAAAGAATACATTCTGAGGTATACTGCGATATTTTAAAAATTAAAAACTAATAGTAATAAAATATAGATACGGCAGTTTTAAAAAAAAATAACAAAAATGTCTGGATTTTTCCCGAATTTCAAAAAAATATTATCAAGAACCAAATTGAAATTTCAAAAAAAACTCGACGAGCTGCAAAATTTTACGTTGAGAGGTACTCTTTAAAAAAAACTCATGGCTGAAGACTGAAAATTTGTATGTGTTTTGCTCACTCGTGGAAGAAATTTCGCTTCTTCAATTTTGACGCTTAATAAACCCTAAACTAATAGCCGCATCGGAAAAAAATCTTAATAATTGCCCAGGGAATACGATGAAGAACAAACCATGTTAATTTTTTTTTCTTTCGATCAGTACTTTCTCGGGAAACCGTCTAAGAACCGAGCTAAACAACACAGTTTTCAATCCTGTGGCGTCGGCGGTAACATTTTTTTAATATTGAGAGATTGATATTAATAGAAAACATTCATGCCTATTGATTGCTATCTTCCGTTTTGTTCTGCAATGTGAATTATGCGATCACTTGAGTCGTTTTTTTTTTGACTGGTGTACATGTAGACGTACATACTTATTCAAGTTTTAAAATAGTCTGTCATTTTCTGTGTCTATACTAATAACTTTTCATATTTATCCTCATGTTTGATTTTCTGACAATATTTGTTTTTTGATATGATTCTGCAATTTGTAATAGCATTTATACTATCATTATAGACTCTTAACCACAATACTTTTATTAGTGGTCAAGATAATTGATTAGTTCTTTTTATGTGTTTTTTTTTTGCAAGAATGTATTAAATAAGAGTTTTGTTTGCTGTATTTTTTGCACTAAAGTCTTAGTTGCCTTGTGCTTGGCACAGTTTGACCCAAATATGACCTATAAACAACTGTCTTTCCAATCTTGTCAAGTAACATTTTAGGGGTTTTATCATACAAAATAATTTTATTGTGTACTAGCCACTGCGTTGCTAGCCCTTGCCCATGGTGTTGGTTTGTGAAGCACGGGCAACGCTGTGATGTAAGTTATTAATCTGGTGTAAAATTTTCAATCTATCTTTAGCAATTCCGATTTTACGAAAAAGAATTAACAATCCCAGTCAAAATGTTTTTTATTTTTTGCTCTCATTCCTTGAAATGGAATAAAACAGGAAATGTAATCTGTTTTTTTTTTTTAACGTGAAGGGCAGAAGATACAATCTGTTTTATGGGACGTCACAATCTCTTGCAAAAATATAAAAGATACATTCAATTAAAAAATTATTTATTTAAAGAAAATCATATTTTTAGTCATCGATCTAAAGTAAAATTTACCGCAGATTTCAAATTCATTGAAATTTTTACTCTATCTTTAACAGTCTAGGAGATAGAAAAAAAGAATTAAGCGAGTCCAGTTAAAAGATTAATCGTCTGAGCGTTCTTTGGAATGAAAAACTTGTCTATTATTGGTTGGTTCCATGGCTGATGGCAAGGTCACGTGGGTAGAAAAAGTTCAGATTAGGGACTTTCTTCTTTTCTCCGGAAAAAATGTGTTGGAAGAACAAGCCAGAGAATAAAACTATTAAATTCATTTAAAAATCTTCTAGACTGAATTTTAAAATATGCTGCAACCCAATAATTACAAAAAATTTGGACTACCTGTGTGCCAAATCTCATTGCTGTAAGTGCCATAGAATCGTCAGGATTTTGCGGCCACGAAAAAAACAAACTGACAAACACTTCCTTTTAATGTTTTGAAATACTAAAATTTACTATGCTATTTTTTCATCAAGCATTGTAACTAAAATTACTGGTTTAATGGCAGCTGTAATTCCTTGTTGCATTTGTAAAGTATACAAAGGGCATTCCATAAAAACTGAGAGTGAATTTTTAACGTTGTGGCAACACCACAAAACTAAAAAATAAAAGTGCAGGCGATTTTTTTTTTTTTTTTTTTTTTTTTTTTTTTCAGACTGTTAATTGTACAATTAATAAATATTCTAAATGAAGCAGACGATTTTATTTTCCTAGTTTTGTGCTTGTTTAAAGAACTGCTTTATTTTGCCCTACACAAATAGAGGTGAGTGATTCAAAGTTAAAATATAAAATGCGTTCTACCATAAAATTTTGCTATCGTTTGGGAAAAACAGCTCCAGAAACAGTTATGTTAATGAAAGAATCTTACAAAGACAAATGTTTTGACGAGTCTACGATTTTTACGTGGCATGATGATTTAAAAAAAGGACGTTTTCTGCAGAACTGGCTCCTAAGCCTGGCCGAACAGAAATTGTTGTGAATGATCGAATTGTTAACACTGTGTGGGCAATCTTGCAAGAAAATTGGCGAATTACGTGTGAGTAGATAGCGGCATCAACTAACATTTCGAAAACGTGGATATTTCGCATTCTATGCAACAATTTACAGCTTCGCCATTGTTCCAAATGTTCCATCACCTTACTAAAGAACAAATGCAAACAAGAATTCCCCAATGTTGTGAGTGGAAACAGATGCTTCAAAATGATCTGAATTTCCTAAAGACTGTAATAACAGGTGATGAAACTTGGGTGCATCCTTTAGATCCCTTTACCAAGTCCAAACAAATGTATAGAAACACACTGATTCTCCACCTCCGAAAAAAATCAGACAAACCAAATCTGCTGGAAAGGTCATGATAATTATTTTCTTTGACGATAGATAAAGGTGTAATCTATCAGCATGCTGTGCCTCCAAAAACTACTGTGAATGGTGAATATTATATTTAAGTTTTGAAAATTTTGCAAGAACACATATCGAGAAAGCGACATGAACTAGTAGGGAATTGGACATTGCATCACGATAATGCTCGCCCGTATGTCGCTACTTCTGTTCAGCAATATCTTAGTTAATGCAATATTAAAATCATGTCACATCCCCCTTACAGTCCAGATCTCGCACCGTGCAATTTCTGGCTGTTTCCGACATTGAAGGAGAAGCTCTGTGGTAGAAAATTTATTCCGATTCTGAAGTTATTTCAACAGTGCAGGGTTCTTTGAAGCAGCTTCCAGAAAAAGACTTCTCTACTTGCTTTGAAAAGTGGGTTGATCGCTTTGACCATTGCATATCATCTAAGGAAAGGTATTTTTAAAAAGAATAATATTTTTTTTCTGTAAATATAATTCTTGATTTTTTATGATTTTACTCTCGGTTTTTATAAAATACCCTTTGTATAATAAGAGAGAGAAAAAAAACCAGCTGATATTACTACCTTCAAAACTTGTATAGCATAAATTGAATCCTGTATAATTATGAAATAAATTGTAATTAAACTGCTTTGGAATTGTAGAGTTGTTAAAGAAGAGATCAGTGATGATAATGCAAAGCTGCCTTGTGTTGGAGGAAGGGTGGTATCATGGGTAAGTACAATTTATGATAAGATTCAAGAATGTCTTAAATTCAAAATAGATTTAGAATAAATTACATGTCAATTCCTAATTTCAGCTTGTCACGGCTGAAGGAAGCAGCTTGTCTGATAGCACATCTCAGTGTACCGACACAATGTCTCAAAGATCGGAACTGAGGTTACCTCTTGAAAGAACTGTGGGTATAGGAGACAGCAGACCACCATCTTTTCAGTAAGTTTCTACATGCAGTATCTTAGTAATAAGGAAGAAAAACTTACTAGGGTATTAAAGTTAGATAAAATTGTTGATATAGTCATTAAATTTGATTAAAATACAAACTTCAATTCAAGATAGCAAAACCAAAGAAAATGCATTGAATGGTTTTTATTTTAATACATTCATTGCATTGAAAATAATTATTACCAATTGTGAATTAGCATTTTTTAACTAATGATTATAATGCAAACAAATTTTGTGTTTTCTATGATTTGGTAAACTTGTATTCAGCCCTTATCTTCCCAACTACTCTTTGAAAATTAAAACTGCTAGTCTAATATAGATCTAGAAAACTGCTAGTCTAACTGTCAGTTAGTTCCCTTGTAATATTTTTGTGTAAGTTATGTTTCAAGAAGAAATGTATAAAGATCTAAACTTTTCTCATTTTTTAATTCAAACATTGAATATTTTTCAGTGCTCCTGCTCTTGATCACAGAGACATGGGCGACACTTGTACGGAAACAGAATCTGTCATAAGCTCAAGAAAAGGTTTCTTTCGTTTCATCGTTTATTTATCAAATTAGGGAATTTATCATATTACCTTTCAGCACTAATTCTTAATTATTTTACAGATCTCCATTCGCATATGCATCGTTCTCTAAAGCACAGGGATAAACATTTTCATGATGATCATGGTAAAACTGCCTTTATTAATTAATACACTTAATTAGTATTGTTCATTGAATGACACATTTTTTTGTATTTAAACCAATTTGTATTTACTTATTCCCTTTATAATTGTCAAGTTAAGCTTGAAAGATCAATCATTCTGTTTTCATTTTTGGAGGTGATTCATGTGCATGTTTTTTAGTTCCTTGTGGTTGCCCTCCACCTCGAATCAATGGTCATGCAAAACCCAACCACCCTCATATTCACTCTCGCCATAGAAGTGGTCATGGTTATGAGTCTTCCTCTATGATGACTAGCGATATAGAAAGCACCAGCTTTCTGGATTCTGAAGAAGAAACGACCAGCAGGTAAACACTTTTAAATTTTTCTAAAAATATATAATCTTAAAACATTTAATAACAATTACTGATAATACTAATGTGATAAAAAGAGATGTAGGTAATAGAATGTTTACAATAGTTTTATTATCTATGTCATAAAAAGTCAATAAATTCAAATAAAGACTAATTCAATAATATCACAATGAAGAATTTCAAAATACCATCAAAATAGAAGGCTTGTAGCATTCACTTGTGTCCTAATCCAAGTTTTCTCCATTTTCCCACCCTGTAGAATAATAGCAAACAAAAAGCTAAATCAGTTTTCAGTGGTTGATTTTTCATGTCCTAGGAATGCGAGAATTTAAAGTTGATACTAGTTATACTTTTATTCGATCACATGGATGACTATATTTGACAGTTCTTGAAAGATTTAAAATGTTACGTGTAGAAAAACTAACTTGTAAATTCAGAGTTCATATTCTAAAATGAAGGCTATTTAATTTTACTGTTACTTGTACATACAACCTGCTATACATTAAAGTAACTTAGTTATTGAGTTTACTATTAATGTTGTTAATTATGTGTTCTAGGATTCATTATGCTAATATCTTAAATATAAGTTACAATGTTGATTTGATACCTGTAATCATAGCTTCACACAGGTAGTGATAAAATCATGTTTTTTTTTTTAAATCAAATTTATAAAATTTTACTCACATTTTTATGATTTTAACCCTCCTGCTGGTTGTCTATAAGGTATCTTATTAACAAAACTGACCAGTTATTGATGGATGAGATAGCTTATCATTAGCAGAAAGCACTGAGCAGATCTTGATCTTGTCATGATAAAAAGAATGGACAGTATATTCTATTAATAAAATTGATCAGATCTTTTTTAAAGACAAAATCTCTTTTAATTTAATTAATTTTTTGGTCTTAAATGCGTTAGATATAAGACATCCAAATCAGTGTAGTTTCTAAATGGTATTGATTTATGTTAAATATTTATAAACAAGAGCTAAGAAAATGTAGCAGGTGAAATATTTAAAAGATTAATACAATAAAAATTATTCTTAGGCCTTGTTGCATTTATTTAATTTGAATTCTATTTCATGATAGAAATCTAATACTATTTAAAATCCTATATTTAAAAATAAGCATTTTATTTACGGAGATAGAATTTAAGATTAAATAAATTTTTATAAATTGCATAAAATCAGTTTAAATTTTCTGAACTTTGTGTTACCTAACTTAGTTCTAAATAACTCGTGAAAATATTATTTCCACAAGTACAGAAGTAGCAAGGGTTGAAAGACTTCTTGTATGTCTTTTTCTTCTATTACAAATATTAAAATCTAAAGGATTTTCCCCATTCTAAAGCAAATATCTTAAACAGGGCAATTTTGTTTCCCTATGTGTCAAGACTTGTCAGACATGAGACATGCAAATCCTAGTATCTAAATGGTATTGGATTATAATTATAACATGTCTAAGGGCTTGGTAATTCTTTATTAGATGTAATAAATTTCTTCTTGAAATGGTATTAGTTTAAGTTTAATCAACCCTTCCATTGGAAGAGTAAATTGGATTGGCTCTCATGTCTAAAACTCCATCTGCTAATAAACAGATTTGCGAGTGACACTTGCTTTCCGTGAACAAAAAATAAATATTTGTTGGTCAGTTACCATTTCATACCAACATGAGCACTAAATTCTAGGGTTCCAAACTCTTTGTCTTTAAAGCAGAAGTAAATATTTTCGATGAGATACCAAATTTGCCAAAAACACCCACACCATGAATGCCTGACCAATAAATATTGCAAATAAGTTGACAATATTTGTATGATTGATATAAACAAAATAAAGAGATCAGAACCATTTATGTAGGAAACAAACCAATCCTCAAGGTGTCGCCACTTTGCATCTCAATGAATACAATTATAATTAGTACTCTAAGCCTGTTCTCTGTTTTGAAATAGGTCATTCTTGGGGCATTACTGAGAACAAATTTTTAAATTTATTTGTTTTTCATGCATTCTGTCCCAGGTTATTTTATTTTAAATATTAAACTAAAAAACAAAAAAAAATGTAAAATGATTTAAATCTTGATTAAAAAAATAAAATTCACTTGATTTAATCAATGATTGTAATTTGATTAAATCAAGCTGATTTAAATTGGCATTCCCTGATTTCACACAATATATTAAATTTATGTTGTCTTCAGTTTGTTGCTTGACTTCAATCTTTCTTTAGAATATCTACTACTACAGAAGAAAGTAGTGTGTCTAGGATTCATCCTAGGCATCGAAGGAGGCGGAGAAGACACAGAATGCCACCTATGAGCAGAGTATGTTATTATCTTTTCAAAAAATTCTAAAGTTTAACTGAGCCGTATAAGGAGTTCAAATGCTGCTTTTCTACTGAACTGATTCCCTGTATTCAGCATTATATTTGAATTAAAATTCATTTTTTTATTTCAGACTTCATCTATCAGCAGTATCACAGATTCTACCATGTCTTTAAACATAATTACAGTCACCCTGAATTTAGGTAAATAAAAAATGCTTTAAAATAATGATTTTTTTTTTTTTGCTTCATTTTTACATTCTTTAAGTATATTTTCGTAACGTAACAAGTCTCAAAATATTTGATTTAAATGAAATCTACTTGAATAATTTTGAAATTTTTTTAAAGATATTTGAAACTATGTAAAAATAAAGTTTAATTTTATTTTTAACTGATCAATTATGTTTACGTTTAATTCCTGTCATGTGATTATTGCAATATTTCTTAATTCTTTGTAATTTCATCGATTTTTTAATGCTATGAATGTAGGTCCAATCTATATAAATAAGAATGGAGTGTTTGTTTGTACATTTAATATTTTCAACACATTTTAAGTTTTCTATCCGTTTTGTGTATTGATGCAAAATCTGCCTTGCATGTTTGGTGTCTGTCTGTCTGTATGTTTGTGCCCTTGCTACTCCAAACGGTTGCATATATTTTCATGAAACTTTGCATACTGTGAGTACTTACATTCATTTAGTGACTTGATTGCATAAGTATGTCCGTCTTCCCGTTCTATGTTAGATTGTGTGTTTGTACAAGCATAACACACACATTGAGATTACTGAATATTAGGGAAAAACAATATTCTACAATGTACCAGAAACTTAATATTTGTTTACATGGTACAGTGATATTTTGTGTATTTTTTCACTCAGAATAAATTTTGCTTTTAAACTTTTTGCTGTAAGCTGTGACAACTGCGAGATCGTAAGATAAAAAAGAATCACGAATTTATATCTTTATAATAACTTTTTTTCTTGCCAACTTTTAATTTGTGTTTTAGTTTGGTTTTCTGTTTAAAATATTTATTATTTTAATAAATTGTTTTTTCTTTTCATCGCACCCAACACGACCACAGTGTATTTGATTTAAAGCGGCATGTAAGTTAGAATAAAGCAATTTTTATGTGGAATTTTGCCACTATTGAAAGAACATTAATGTTAAAAATATCCAAACTAGGACTTTGAAATATCAATTATTCTTCGTAGCAACAGGTCATCGCGGCTTATTTTACGATTTGATTTACCATTCAAAATGATTAGGTTACCTTTGTGTATACTGAAGACATTCAATTTTAAAACAAGGTATTTTATTATTGCAAGAGCCACAAAACTGAATTTTCAATATAAACGTAATCGCTTTTAAAAACAAACTTAGTGTTCCTTATCCTCCCTTGTAATCATCTTTTTAGTAGTGACCTTAGTGTCTGTCACCTTTTGTCAATTTGTACCATTAGCAAGGGTGCGATATATGTGAAATGTATTACATGGATGGGCATGCATGTACAGGATTTGTGGCACAAGTAGGTTGTAAAAATGGTGTTACTAATTATTTTACACAAATTATTTTCATTTTTCTACGAAAGGAAAGTTATTTTTCTGGTCACTTTCAACTTATAGTTACCCAATTCAACCTGAGTGAGATTGGGTATTTTGCTAGTGTTGGATAATTTAAAAATTTGTGCTGCTTTTGGTAAATTTTTATAACAAAGTTATGAAATATTTTCATTTTGAATCTTGTATTGACGATAAAACTCAAATTTGGAATGCAGTCAAATGTGACTAGTTTTAAAAGATTTTGCTCCATCTCTTAGTTATAAAAATTCTCAAAACAACTGTTAAACTCCACAAATCAGTAAGTTGGTATGAAAAGAATTTTACTGGGTTGTCGTTTTGGGACTAACAAACTTCTACTTAGTTTACATTAAGTAACCACCTAGGGTTTTTTATATTTTCTGTTTCGCCAAGCTTTTCCATGTTCACCAAGTCTCAAATTATTTACTTGATGAGAGACAAGCTAGAAGTTCATTTGAACCTGTGGCACCTTTTTACATTTGTATAATTTACAGAACATTTTGGAATTTATATTAATTTTTCTCTTTCAGATACTGTAAATTTCCTAGGTATTAGCATAGTTGGGCAATCAAATAAAGGAGGAGATGGAGGCATTTATGTAGGCTCGATAATGAAAGGGTAAGCTTTGATAATGTTATACTTTTTAAGGCCTTGCTGTTTTGCATCATTATAGTGATAAATGCTTCAATTCTCAATTTACAAGCTTATTAAAATATTTGTTTAAGTGTCCTTGAAGTTAATCTTAAATCAATACTAGACAGCATTTATACTTCACTGCTTATAGGAATTCCTTGTTATGTATAGAAGTATTACAAAATATTGTTCAAATTAAAAAGCAGTCTTAAGGATCCAAAATGATAACAAAATCTGGAATCTAGCTGTCTGGTATATATTTGGTCACATTTATTTTACAGTGTAGACTCTTGTGTATGTAGTTTCTGTTGCTTTCCTTACTAATGTAACTAGTAAAGAATACATACAGGTATATTTTTAAATAAATTGTATTTCCCAGTAAAATTGACAGAGAGCATTTCTTGTAGTTGCAGTTGTAGAAATTGAACCCAGTAATAATTACTTTAAAAATCGAAAATGTTGTATTCATGTAGTTGAAAATTGGAGAAAGCATTGCGAGTATAAGGTTCTTCAATAAATGATATGCAAATGCAGTCCAGTAACCATAATAAGACCAAATAATCTAGCACATCTCATTTTTAATTCCATTTAATGTTAGTGATTTCTTTAATAGTATGAATTAATGTTTTTTCAATTTTTCCATCTTTTTAGGGGAGCTGTTGCGTTAGATGGTAGAATAGAACCTGGTGACATGATATTACAAGTTAATGATATTAACTTTGAAAATATGAGCAATGATGATGCAGTTCGAGTCTTACGTGAAGCTGTACAAAAACCTGGGTTAGTTATTCTTTCTAGAGAAAGAAATAACTGCTGTTCATTCTTACTTAATATTGATTTATTTCCATGGATATTGTCTTAGAAAATTATACTTTAAATTTACTAATTATTAAATTTTTAAACTTTATGTTTAAAATTTTATTTTGAAATTGTAATATTTCTATAAGTATTACAAATGCTTAAAAATTACTGATTGGTAAAATTTCTTTCTAACTGATATTCCATGTTTTCTTTGTGTACCATAAATTTGAGTGCTCTAAATCCATTAAATTCAGATTCTTCATTCATAATTTTATGACTAATTTGTTCCATCACTCAATAATACTACACATATGGATGTGCTGCATTGCAACATTAGATTTTGCAGTCTTACAAAATATCTTAGTCTCTCCCCTCATAATATTTTCCTCATTAAAATGGATATCATCTTATTCAACAACCTTTATCCAATTAGAGTTTATATATACGGTTTCTGTAAAATGTATTGGCTTTTAAAAAGCCTGTCCACCTCCGATTTTATCTTTGCTTTATTTTTAAACGGTTTATTTTGCATGTGGTTCCAATAAAAAAATAAGGTGGTAATCACTTGGGAAATGCCATGGTAGTAAGGTGAATAAGACAATAATTCAGATTCTAAAACTCCTATCAAATTGTGATTAACTTGTATGAGGTTTGGCTTTGTTCCACATGAACCTCATTTTTTTTCATCAGAGCGGTCTGTTTTTCGAAGGTAGACCTTAGTCATATTTGTTTGACCTTTGGAAAGAAATTGGTGCATGATACTGCTTGAAGTGGCTGTAGAACTAGATCCATATATTGCATGTCAACAAGCAATCCGAAATTTGTTTATTATTATAACAAGAGATAACTGAAGAGTGGATGGTATGCCTATGAAGGTTAATGCTTCTGTCTTATTCTGTGGGACCCATTTACTGAATGCCTTGTCAAGTTGATGCATATACAAGCTGATGGTTTCATCATTTCAAATCTTACTCATTATTATCAGGTCTTCCAGAGCATGATGTATGCATGCAAAAACATGAACTATGAAAATGTATTTGATAAAATCAATTGCAGTGATTTTTACCAGCAAAAACTTTGGTTACCATATACAATTATTGCAAGTTCTTGAATAAAAAAAGTTTATAAAATAGTAAATCTATCACAAGTATGTGAAGTTTTTATCGTGTGTATCAATTCTTATATATTACTATATTTGATTTAAGTTTTATCGTCAAGTTTTACTAATTGTTAAACTTTTTCTTCTAGTCCCATAAAATTGGTGGTTGCAAAATGCTGGGATCCAAATCCTACTGGTTATTTCACAATACCCCGAACAGAGCCAGTGCGTCCAATAGATCCTGGTGCATGGGTAGCACACATTGAGGCAACAAGAGGTAAGAAACTATTAGTTGTAATTTTATTAAGGTACTAACTTAATTTTATTTACATGTATATTTCTAGTTATTTCATTGATTCAGAAATTAAAGATGTATTTCTAAAATTGAAAATAAACTTTTTATGTCTATATGTCAAGATAAAATAAATTGCTAGTAGTGAGATTAAGAAACATAACATATTTATATTTGGAATAATTAATTATACAACTCACAATCACATGACAAAAATTATTTGGAGCTTATACATTAAAATAAGATGATTGGGATGGTAGTAATAAAATGTAGTATTTTGCTAGTTTGTATATATTGTTGCATATAGAATGTTTGACAAGCAGTAAAAGTTGAAGATTCAAAGCTGAGCTTTTTGTTCAAAATGAAAGATCCTTAAAATATATGTTGGTCATTGATTCTACCAGGGGATTATAATTTAATTTACAGAGATTTCAGAGGCAGACCAATCTGAGCTGTTGTTGATCCATCACTTTTAAAGCCCTTATCTCTACTATTATAAAATAAAGTGTCTGTTTGGGGCCGCAAAATGCTGATGATTCTATGGCACTTACAGCAATTATTTGAAATTTTTGGGTCGTGGTGAATTTTAAAATTCAATCTAGATTTTTAAATGAATTTCATAGTTTTATTCTCCATTGGTTTTTCAAATGCGGGGAACTTTTTCTTCTCATGCGACCTTGCCGTCAGGGTTTGGAATCATGGCAAGTTTTTTTCATCCGCAGGACGCTGAAAAAATTATTTTTGTTCGTTTCCGCTTTGATTTTGCGTGATTGATTTCCCAGCCAGATGATAAATCTTTTAAATGAAGTCAAAGCTCTTTTTTTTCTGTCTCCTAGACCGTTAAAGATAGAGTAAAATTTTCAACGGATTTGAAATCTACAGAAAATTTTACACCAGCTTAATACCTCACATCACGGTGCTGCCCGTAGTGTTGGTTTGCGGGCGCGGGCAACGCCGGGCTAGCCACACAGTGGCTAGTTTAAAAATAATACAGGGCTGCTCTCTACTCAACCTGGATTTCTTCATCTATGGTTAATCTTCGCCCTTTGATCTTCAGTTTTGTCTTAAACTTAGCTTCAGCTCCCAACACATAGGAGTCTATCCTTGCTTTCAGCTTAAAAAAAGTAGTCTGCAACTGTCCCAAATCACTTCTTGAACATAACAGGTAATGGAAAGTTAGATCCAAGCCTACAACCATACCATAAAGTTCTATGGAGCTAAACTTGAACCAGGCCATCAGTTTGATGTTACTTTTCTTTACTTTCACTAATTTATAGGTCCATACAAATCGTTTTACAAGCTTGGCCTTAGATGTTTGTTGATCCAAGATTTTTTTATTAGATTGATAGCTAATTGGTGTCTGGGTTGTATACATGGACCTAATTTTTCATTACCTGTTTAAAGTTCAAGAAGCAATTTGAGACAGTTGTGGACTGCTGATGGAGCTGAGAGCAAGGATCAACTCTTTTACTGAGTTGGAAGCACAAAGTGTATTGCAAGCTATCCTATTTTCAGAATGTTGAGTAAATTTGGCAGCTAATTTACTAACTAATTTCTATGATCTTATGTCTTTAGTAGAGCTGAGCAATTTCCTAATAAACTTACGAGATGAATGTAGCAAATGTGAAATTGAATGGGTATAAGTTCAGAAGTTTATTGACTGTGCTATGGATCTTTTTGAATAATAAGAAGCGTTGTCTAAATTTTAATCTAATTTTCCTTTTCAGCTGCAGATTATCCCCTGAGGCCTCCATCTGTTAGCACTTTAACTTCGACCAGTTCATCAATAACTAGTTCCATACCAGAGTCTGATAGTGAGTTTTATTTTTCGTATCTGCATACATAAACACATTTCATCACTGTACTTGTTTATTAATGTCTTATTTGCATTATATAATTACAGGACCATACCAGGAAAATACTTTGACTGTAGAATCCGATATGATATCTATTGTGAAGGCCATGACAAATCCAGAATCTGGTTTGGAAGTAAAAGATCGAATGTGGCTGAAGCTTCTTATTCCCAATTCATTTATTGGTATTTTCTTGTTGTATATAATACCTTATACTTCACATTGTTTTGATTTGGTATTAGTAATGTATTTGATTTCTACTCATAGGTGCTGATGTTGTGGATTGGCTATTCAATCATGTACAAGGTTTTCAGGACCGAAAAGATGCAAAAAAATACGCCACCCTATTACTTAAGGCCGGTTATATACGTCATACTGTAAATAAAATAACCTTTTCTGAACAGTGCTATTATGCATTTGGAGATCTCAGCACAAGTAAGATTTGCTTGTAATCTCTTAGTTCTATTAAATATTTTGATCAAATTTAATCACAAAATACTGAGTGTATGTTGTACTAAAATATCTTACTTGAAACTGAAGTTTTTGAAATTAAAAGTATTTTTTTGTTATTATGTAGCTTCACAAAACTAAATGCTAGCGATTTTTTTATACATTCTTGCAATTTGATTAGAGAATTTTTCATTCTTACTTAATGTTTCCTTGTGTAAACATTGCCATTCCCTTTTTCCTTTAATCATGGAATCTTTCAATATCTTTCTCTACTTTCTTGTCCAAAATTACTTCACACTGTCCCTTGTGTTTGTTGCAGCTTGGTCAAGTAGGGTCCATGCGCCCCCCCCCCACACACAAAAAAAAATCATGGAACATTTTACTTTTCTATTGGATGGCCACATTATTATTCTTATGTGACTTGTATATTAATTAGCTATGCAAATAATGTAGCAAAATGCCATAAAGTGACGTAGACACACAGAATTACATTGAAAATTTGCTGTTAATGATATTTTCTTTTGGTAAAAACTAAACATGATCTGCTCCATTATTTTACACCTATGTTGATTTAGATTTAAAAAAAGGTGATAAAATAATGGCATCAATTATAAAACATTGATTTATCTCTAATGTAGGTTTGACTTAAATACTCATGAAATGTATGTAGATTTAAATAGCTTCATTGAATAGAATTTTTTCCTTCGTTTTTAAGTCTTGATTTCTCTTCTAATATTAGAAACATCCACACATCCTTGGATATGTAATTAAAGTTTTTATTTGAAATGTTTGGAATCATTCTTGGATATTCCATGATAATAAGGGCTTTCTATTTTATTTAATGTACTCAGTTTATGCTCTATTTAGTTTCAGTCTATAATGTATTGTAATGCAGTCTAGTGCCTTCTCAAATGCATGACTGACCTCAGACTAGTTAAAAGTTTTTTTTTATAAAGATTAATCCGTATTTGAATAGTTTTACTTTATTTTGTATTCTCATTATGTAAAAGAGTAGAGCAAACAGAAAAGTTATTATTTTTCTTAATTTTAAATCAGGCAAAAGGGTATTCATTGTGCAAAGCGATCAGTTGAAAATACTTAGGTCTGGAGTAATTATGGTTAATTAAAAATTATGTTTTAAAATTTGCTCCCAACTGTTTTGTCTAGACTTTTAGGCTCTGCAATATTGAGTCAATTTCTATTTACCTCTATAGATATATTGGTTTTATTTAACTAATGGTACTTTTTGTGAACAGACATAGCTGCTTTGAAACTAAATGAAGATGATTCTGTGAGTGAAGCTGATCGTGACACACTGGGACCGCTGCCTCCTCCTACTGGTCCTTCCCCTTGGGGAAATCAATTGCCTTATTCTGGTAGCTATATCCCTCCAAACACAGGGTTCATGCCTTTGCCATTCAACTACACAAATGAGAATAATAGTAGTTGTAAGAACTTTGCACGGGAAGGCAGCGTCCATAGTGGATCAGGTACCCAATTCAGTATCTATTAGTTTTGTAGTTCTGTGTGTTTGTGATTTAAAATATTTTTATATCAGTGGCATTATTTGTATTTGTGTCATTTACATTGAGTGAAATAAAATAAGTTGTAAAGTATTATGATTTTAAAAAGTATTTTTGTTGAAAATTGTTTGTAAGGTGTAATCATGTCAATGATTTTCATTATTCTAAATTGCACTTGAGTGCCATTTTTGTTATAAAAACAAGAGTAATTTCTAATTAAACTTAAATTTGTACTATTACTGTAGCTGAATGTAAAGTCAAACGAAGTGAGTCGCATAACTGGAGCTTTAAGGTAATACCCTTATTTCATTTTTTGAAGCCAAAATAGAAAGAACTATCTCTTGATACAAATTAGTTGCAACACTTTCTTGTTTCCTTTTTAACCCTCATCACTCCATTAATATAGAATGCTGACCTGTTCTTGACAGCATTACTGCCCATTTGTGTGACGAGAGTTTAAATTTTTAACTAAGTATTTTCTGTTTAAATTTCAACTGTGTTATTTGAATAGACTGAATTTCTGTGTTTGAGGAAATAGAATAAATTGAAGTTCTATTAAAAAATATCTAAGGAATTTTAGATTAAGAAAATACAATGATATAAAAGGTAGAGCCTTCCTTGTACCATAGTAAGGAAGGTACCTTTGTCACAAATGTAGTTGTATTTTTTATTAACTGAAATGAAAAGAATATTATTGAGTAGAGAGTGTTGTGGAAGAACCTGGGCTGTGCTGGTCCTCTATTTCCTGTATGGCTATAAGTTTTCCAGACTTAGAATAGACAGGGACACATTGATTTGAGTGTGTGTGTATGACACCAATGGAAACACCTACTTCTTCCTTTATCCTAAGAAAGTAATCACAGCACATAGGAAGTTTTTCTATTTTTCCAAGAAGAGTCAAGAGTTTACAATTTTACTGGTCAAAGGGAGTTTGGATGTAAGGCATTATTTTAATTTAAAGAGGTTATTTACATTAGTGTTTATCTAAAAATTTGTTTAAAAATTTAGTATGGCTTATAGTCTATCATTACCAATTAGATGAAAGTCATTTGAGGATTTGCTAAGTATAGCTTCATTATTAATAACTTCCAAAATTTTAGAAGAATTAAGGGCTTATTTATGGAAGTGTTAACTAATTTCTAACACCCAAGTCTCATTTTAATTTTCCTATAGAACCATGGGTTATCGCAGATTGAACTGAGTAGGAATTAGAATTAGATTTTAGTTTTTTAGTATCAATCTGCTGCATATCCCCAAACATGATTGGCATAGCTGAATACTGGCCTGAGTATAGTTTTATGAATGAACACATCCTGTTTTTAATGGAAAATTTACAGAATATCTGGTTTTTTTGTATCATGTACCACTTTAAATAAAATTTGACAATTCATGTAAATAAAATCTCTGGAAGAGTGTAATAGAATTTAAATCTCTACTGGAAAGACAGTATTTTTTACCAATGATGCCACTTTTGTTTATGTGTTGTAAAATTATATAGGCAGTTCAAATTACCTTTAGTAAACCCAACAGTCCTAGCTCAAGGAAAAATTCATCAAGTGTTATTTGCTCAAGTTTATGAGATTGATATTTAGGTTTACTACTGATAGTTTTGATTTCAGGCACAAATTGAGTTTACTTATCTTGAAAAGTTGATGTTAAACTCATCCAAATCTAGCATTCATTAAATTAAGAATGGAAGCTATCAATGGTTGAACCTTGAGTCATGGAATTTTTCTCATCTAAATGAAAAGTTTTATGGTACAATTTTAAAATTGTCCACGTAACTTATCAAATTGTACAATACTTTCCATTTTATGGGTCACATATTTATACAATTGTAATGTAATTTTAAAGGTGGAAGTAGTAATGGAGGAGATTTGATGCAAGATAAGGAGAGAAAATCCGGTAGTCCAGGTGGCAGTGACTCTGAAGTGGCCAGCCAACGAAGTTGCCGTAGAATCCCGATTCCAGTGGAATGTGGAGGGGCTGGGAGCAGTGGTAGCGACCGCAGTGCCAACACTAATGTCACGCAAGATGTTCCAAGACTGGATACTATGCCTCCTGAACTTTCTGGTAGTTCTCAATCTTTTCGAGCAGCTATGGGAAACCCTTGTGAATACTTTGTGAATGTCATATGAATATATATTTTTATTCAAATCATATTTTAATGTTTAAAGCTTTCATCAAAGGGGATTTGTTTCATCGAAATTTAATATTTATTAAATCTCTAACATTTCATCTATTACAAGTTTTGTGTCGCCAAACTTTTATACGTTGAAAGAATCAGTTTTCTTGTCCCAAAACGAAGCTTTCTTCAAGAATGCAGATATTCTGACAAATATAAACTTTTATGTTTGCTAATACTTCAATTTTGTTTTTCTTTTTTTAATTATTAGAGTATTTCCAATCCTATTAACTTCTAGTATTCAACCAATATAAAATCAATTTAAAATATTAAGATTGAATGTTAAAATAAATGCACTATAATGGAATACAATAATATATGTAATGGGAATTCCAATTTAGTTTGGTAGTTGAAAATATGATGAATGGCTAAAACTCATCATAGCTATTCAAAAAACTTTATATTAGAAACTTTATTTTCATTAAATACATATACCTACCAAAACATGCTTATAGTTTTATCTTTCATACACGACTATAGAAATACATTCATACAGTTATGGTTCTCAAAATTTTCATACTGCATTTATTTAGTAATTTTACTTATATTTTTGTATTCACCTCAAAAACTGAATTAGTTTCATTTACTTATGAGTTATGTTGTGCAATTCTTTATTTCCTGTGACTAAATTTAAAGCCATTGAAAAATCTTTAGTTAATTAATTAAAATGCTTTTAATTAATGTAATTCATTAAAGTTTGCCTTTTAAGATCTCATTAGGTACATTTTCAAATCTACCATACTAAATTATAAAAATAATTAATATTTGGCTTTCAAAGATCCTAACTTCTGAATTGGAACTGATAATTGTAAATTTTTAAAAATCATTTTACAAGTGTGCTTTGCAAGTATTTTGCAGATCAGTGAAACTTGCTGTCACTATCATGACTACTTTAAATATATAGCATGTTTGATTATTTTAGTCAGTAAAAAATTTTATGGCTATGAATCGTCTGTTTTTTTATTATCTAATTTATATAAATGTCAGGTTTCAATACATGAATAATGGTGTTTAGTTTTGGTAATTTTTACATTCACCTATGTGATTTTAATTATCCTCCAAAATGTAGGTTTTATAAAAAACTAGCAGTACCTGCACAGCATTACCCTTGACAGCACTATTGTCATGTCCTCACTAAGAGTGAAACAATTGAAAATATTAAAAAAAAAACAATAATTTTAAGAATGAGTCGCACCTCCACCCGACATGACACAGGCATATCAGTATACTCAACCAAATGTAATAAGTTTTAATGAACAAAAAATTTCCAATGGAAAGTAATTAATTTTAACAAAGTAATAAGCTTTAATGGAAAGTTATTTGTTTTAACAGAATGGGTGGAGCCTGAAAACCACCAAGTTAATTGAAGTGGTGCACGTGCAAAGAGTGGAAACTTGGTGTGCATCTAAAAGAAGAACCGCATGGGGGATCTAGATTAAATTTAAAAATTCAAGCCTTAACATGTTATATCAATTTAGATTTTCTAAAATATTAATTATATTTCAAAATCCATTTTCAAATTAAGGTAACTAAAATTCTTTTCCACAGTGGATAACCTCAACACTTGTGCTAGTGTTTTCTTTAAGCATTGTTTATGTTGTCAAAAATGACGGTGAAAAATCAAATCAAAATTGAGTATTATTGCATGTCCTGTGCTGCTTTTGAGCGCAATTAAAATACTCAACATATGTGACAGTATAATTTTCTAGGTATATTTTTTGTTTATTTATATGCATGCAAAATGTATGAAATTGAATGGGAAAGTATGCAAATAATGTACACTTTCATTATGGCAATATAAGTTTTAGTGATCTCTAATTTGTATGTAATTTTAAGCGATACTATATTTCTGATTAACATTTAGAAATGAGATCTAGGTAACAAATTAAAAGAATTTTTTTTTCTCTTGTATATATTGATAGTTATTTTGTTTTATACAGTATTTTTTACCTTTTTAAATATTGAGCTTTATGAATTTTTGCAAACTTCTTTTTCATGCTGCTTAATGTAGTTGAGGATGATATATTGGAATACCGCTTCTCTGACAAGGGGATTGTATAATTATCAAGTCTTCTCTCTCAGCCTGAAAAAATTTTGATAACAGTTTCAAGGTCCAAGTATAAACTTGTACAGTTCTAACATGTGTATTATAAGTATTGCATATAATTTCTGTGGAGTTCATATTATTTTTCATTTTCTTTGTAAGTATATCTTAAAATACCTGATATAGTTGCATGAATATTTTAAGAAAATTAACAAGTAATTGTTATTTTCTTTTCTGTATTTGTAAAAATTTGTATCAGTGTAAAACTCTTACTAAATTTTCACTCTGTCAAATTATTTTTATTTGATATCTGACCCTTTTAGGATTAAGTCATGCCTGCCAATTTCTATAAAATACCTAAACTATATTTTCTGATATGATGGCAGAATGCATCTATGAAACTGGATTGACTTTTTATGTTTTGTTATAAGGCAAATATTTCAATTGTTTCCAAACTAGGAAAACCACTTAGAAGTCCCCAAAAAATTGTTTGTGATAGCTTAATCTGTATTTAATAATTTTTAAATACCTTGTGTTCTAATTTGTGACGTAATTATGTTGGAAATTGAAAATACACGGTGTAGATATTTAAATTTTTATCTGCACGAAATAATGTGCAAGTTTAATGAAATTAGTTAATGTTTTCAAGGAAAAGTAGCTTCATGTTATGTTTTATCATGAAGAAATTTAAATTCAGAAATGAAAGATCTTGTGTTTGGTGCTACTTGTCTGTTTTTGGACCGTGTACCATAACCCAGACAACCAGAAAATATAAGCTATTTTGCTAGTGTAGGTTTGAGTTATGCAATGCATCTGATGCTTTCAGAATGCTGATTTGATGGATGTTGGTGGGCATGTTAAACCTATAATTACATAACTAGATATTTGAGAAAAATAATTAATGTTCAATGTTTTATATTTAAAAAATCGGCCAAAATGTCACTGATTAAATTTTTATCAGATTTTAGAAAAATTGTTACAATATGGATCACATGTTTTAATTCCAATTGAACTTTCAGACTATTTCACTGAAATTTACTTCCAATATACATAATTGAAAAATAAGTTTTAAAATTTTTTGAGAAATTTATTTTAATTGGATCCCAATATTTCTGCAATATAAATATTTAAAATTACATGCTGTAGATCTCCTGAATCTCAAGTTTTATTTATTTTTTTTTTATCATCTCAATCTTAAATGAAATCAAAGTTGTTTATTTTCAATAAAATTTGCTTCTGAAACAAAAAGGGTCTAATTTAAAGTAAAATAAGATTTAAAAAAAAGTATATCTTTAAAATTTGCAAATTTAAGTTAAATTAAAATCTTGCTTTCACTTTTTGCATGATTGATTTTTCTGTTTTATCCAATACTCTGAGCTTAATCTTGCATATCATAAAATAAGTTTTCAAGCTCTGAATGTTATTAGTTCAAATGTTTTAAGTGATTATCAAAAATTTTCTAAATTTGATTGTTTTGAAGTAAATCCAAATATAAAAGCATTAAAGTATAGTAGACATGCAATATCAATATAAATATATGGTTTCAAATCATGTGAAAGAATGAAGATGAAACACTTTTTGTTCTTACAACATTTCTCATTAAAGTTCAAATTCATTAAATGTGTATAAGTACTCATCTTTATATCAGTGGGTTATACTGTTTCCATTTCCAGAAATGAGTTTCAATATTTCAAGTAGTTTTTTTTTTTTTTTTTGTCATGAAAGGGTTTATTGTAGCAACTCATTCATATCAAATTATGACACCATATATTTGTTGCGTTAGCTAAATTAATCTGAAAGAATGAATGCATTAAAATTATGTTTATTACTCTACTAAACTAGAATACAGACAAACCAAATTTTGTGCATCTACTTTGTTTATCTAGTCAATAAACACTGCTCTATACTTATAAAATACAATGGAATTTTGAAAGAAATTGCTTTGGAAATTTTAAAGGCTATGTGGTGAAAATTAACAAGTCTTTGTAAGTTATTGATACAGATATATTTTCCAAAGAAAATCTGTGCAATGTGAATGTTTTCTAGGGGCACTGTAAATATTATCTCAACCAAATTTTTAAAGCCAATCCTTTGCTTTATTTTCTTTGAAATGGTATAAAAGTTTTTTTTAAATGTTAGAATAAAAGTGTTTTGTCTATATTTGCATTTATTTAAATGTAATATTTTTTACAAAGCCCAATCTTTCTTTTGCTTTCCAAGAAAAGCCTTTGTAGGTATGTGTATCATGGAAAAAGGCATTTGTATAAATAAAACATGAAAATGACTCTTTTCCTGCAGTCTTTTATTTTAAATTTGTCAAGTTTTCTGCTAATTTATTTTACTTTATTTTCAATTTATCAACACAATTTTTTGTTGTATTTGACATGTCTTTACAGAGTTGTATTGCTGTTGGTCAGACATTTTCTTGAAAAAACGTTTTTAAATTTGCTAACTGTGAAAAAAATCCTGTACTTATTACATAAATATCAGCAATTAAAATATCCCCAAACCTTGTATCACAATTATATAAACATTTTCTACCGAATTCTTTGTAAATTAAACAAGACAATAAAAATTATATTTCTTTAAATTAAAAAAACAGCGTGTCTACCAGTCATGAAAGTCACAAATTCAGAAAATGGTCACAAAAAGCATGAAAAAGTCACGAAATTAGCCTCTCAGTCACAAATTTTTCCTTTTTGAAAATAATGGAGGGACGAAATGTTTAAACTTTTTTAAAAAACCCGTTTGATACCAAATGGACTTTTGAAAATGGTTAAAACGTCACCGGAAGTTTGTTTAAAGTCATGAGCGTCAACTGCTGTTGTTTCTGCTGACATGTCAAGCATATTTTCCGATGCTGTTTCCTAAACAATATTAGGTGATGTTGTTTCCAAGTGAAAAACAAACCACCGTTTGGATTTAAAAAACGATCTTCTGTCCCTGTAATGAATCAACCTTTTCCATATGAATCGGGTCATTTATCTATATATACAGGATTCCCACGGGTCGTAGAAACAGCTTTTTTTGACCTTTTGTTTCCAAAAGTCTAAGGACTTTTTTTACTCAGTTTCCGTCAATAGTCCTTAGAAAGTGCTTATTTTCAAATGACGATATTTTTTCACAATATTTTTGACCTCTTTTTATCGCCTGATAGGCGTTAAAACTGCTTACCAGTACGGTGTTAAATACGGGGAAAAAAACACACGATCGATTGAAAAAAAGCAAGGGAGGAAAATATTTTCTTTGAAACTCATTTGGTCTCCGATCCAGTCAAATTTCACCCTGACGTATGCAACTTGCAATCCTTTTAGTAAATTAATAGTTTGCCTCTAATTTTATTTTATTGAAACCTCCGATGTGCCAATAAATGTACTAAAAACTTATACAAATTACTTTTAAGGGGAGATTGAACCCAAAATTGGTTTATTACATACCTGTACTTAAAATTCTTTAACACCTTGCTGCTAGCGGATGTGACTAAATTTTTTAATATGAATTCCCCAAAGCATAAGTGTGTAGCTTTTTTTTATTTTATCTGCCTTATACTACCATTTAATTATAAAACATATATACTGCTGTTTGTAAAAAATGCAACACCATGAAGGAGTCGTCAGAATTAAATGAAATTTTATACACAAACGGCTTGTAATAGTACAAATAAATTTTCAAAGCAATATCAATTGTCCGAAATCAGTATTTGGTGTAGCCACCACGCGCTGCAATAAGTGCTGCTATACGACGTGGCATAGAGTGAAACAGATGTTGAATGTCTGCTTGTGGAAGGAATGGAATTTAAACCTTAGCTATTTTTTAAAACCTAAAGCATATCGCATCCCGGTAAAAAAAAGTGACATAACTCAAAAAATAAAAATTTTGATGTTATGTCATTTAAAAATATGTATGAGGTGCCCCAGCATGTTCTATTTTATTCTATAAAATATTTATATAAGTTACTACCATATAAATACTTACCTAAAATTTAAAAGAAGCTTGTACTATTTCAAAAAAGTTTTATAGTATCCTTTAAATGATGTTTCCCAAATTCTGCAATTTTGAGTTGTGTCACTTTTCTTGCCGGGGTGCGATATGCACTTTTTTTTTATCTCAATGCAATCATAACAGCAGATTTTCAGATATTGTTGCGTTAAAAATGCTTAAAATATTCTGGTTTACTCACTGGATTTGCCATTTTTATGATGAAAGCAAGTTGTTAGTTGGAAAACGTATAATATGAGGGGAACTTGTACGTGCTTGTGATTAAAAGTGTTGGTAATAGCTGAAAATGCTTGTCTGCAGATTAATTTCACAGCTGCTCATTTTGGCAAGGAAGTTGTGCAGACCAAAGAAGAATGGAATTATGTGCTTTTGCTCCACTCATAATATTATCACAGTGAAAACAAGAAAAAAATTCATGGTATGCCCTGACATGTGTGTCACGTGCGATCCCATAACATAGTATTGGAAAGCATTTTTAAATTATATCAATGGTACATTTAAACAAATAACACATAGCAAACGTAGAGATTTTAAAAAATCACTGGAAAATAGTAATTGGTTTTATATGAAATTTCAAGATTTAGGTTTGAATTTGCCCGACCTCGCCCAAAAGTAATTAGTTCAAAAATGAAAATTTAATCTATATTAATTAACACTCGAGCGTTTTCATTAATATTTATTTTCGGTTAAGTCTGTTTAGGCTTCACTCTTCATAATTGTTAATTGTTTTTATTTCTAAAGGTTAAGTTGTGTTGAAAATTATTTCAGTTTAATCGAATTAGAAATTATTACTGAGCACTCTGAAAATTTGGCTATCGATTAAAACTTACCATTGAAGTGAGCCTTTTTCCTCGTTAAATTATATAAAAATCGTTGCTATGGTAAATTTGATATCTGGCAAATAAGTTAGTCAGGAAATGTAACCTTCATTTCTGTGAAGGAGAATGAATGCTATCGCTGCGCGATCTAAAAATACGAAATTTGTATGACCAACTTTTGATTGTATCGAATTTATTTATGAACCAATTTTAAAAGTAATTTTACCATAAGAAAGTATATTCTAAGCTTTCACGTGGTACTTTCAAATTTTAAAACTAATAGTATTAAGCTACACATGATAGTTTTAGTTTTGTGTATCGGAACTTGCGATCTTAAAGCCCAGACATTTTTATATTACTAACTTATTATCACATCGAAAAGTTATTTATTAATCAATTTCCAAAATAATTGTACCATAAGAAAGAGTACATTCTAAGGTTTTCAGTGATGCTTTCAAATTTAAAAAATAAAGTATACGCTATAGATATTACAATTACAAAAAATTGACGAAAATTTCCAAATATATTACAAAATACGTACGACCAACTTTTGATAGCATCGAATTTATTTATTAACCAATTTAAAAAATAATTGTTTATATTCAAAAATAATTGTAAATAGAAAGAGTACATTCTAAGGTTTAGTGCGATGTTTTTAAATTTAAAAACTAAGAGTAATAAGCTATAGATATGACAGTTTAACAAAAATGGACCGGTTTTTCCCTAATTTCAAAAAAAAATAATAATAATACCAGGAACCAAATTGAAATTTCTAAAATAGCTCGACGAGCTGCAAAAATTCACGTTTAGAAACTACACACTCTAAAACATCACGACTGAAGTCTGAAAATTTGTTCGTCTTTTGCTCACTCGCGTTTGAAATTTCGCTTTTTCACTTAGACAATTAATAAATTCTAAACTAATAGCCGCATCGGTAAAAAAATGTTCTTTTTCGTGTTCCCTGTACAATTTTGAACAAACCATGTTTATTTCTTAATTTTCTGATCCGTACTTTCTCAAAAAACTGTCTAAGAATCGAGCAAAAATAACCCCGAGTTTTCAATCCTGCGACGGCGGCTGCGGCAACGTTTTTTTAATATTAAACAATAATTTTTTTTTTTTAATCAAGGGTTAATTAATGAATATGTATTAATATAAGTAATTCATGTTTAAAAATTAATATATATTAACCATATTACTACAATTAATTATAAATGATTAATAGATATAAATAATATTTATATAATTAATTTAATCTTCCCCCTTTTTACTGTGGTACAATCAAAACTTTTTGGGATGATGCCAGACATATTAAGAGTCTTTTTAAAAGAGTAAGTGCCTTCTTAATTTTCTTACTTGTGTAAAAATTAATACAAAAACCATGGCCTTTTTGGCAAGATCTCGCAAATGTGATCTAATTGTACTTGTGGAGGAATTAAATCTAGCTCCCCCAGTAAATGCAGAAGTAGTCCAGCTAACCGATTTAATAGTAAAGGATACTAATTACAATGAGGAACTGGTTAAAGGTCTGCTCGCGAGAATTACCAGTGAACGTGAGGAATCGACTGAAAGGAAATTAGAGGAAAAAGAGAAAAGGGATTTTGAAATTAAGAAAATGGAGCTTGAATTAGCTTTGGCCAAAAGCTCAACGATAATAACAAACACTACTAAAGATCCAAATTTACTAAAATTAATGAACAGATATGAAATGCAAAATGATATTAGTGTTTACTTAGGTCTTTTCGAGAGACAAATTAAGTGAATGTCAATCGCTAAAGAGAATTGGGTAACGTATTTATAAGGGTTATTGCCTCTGGAAATTGTTAATGTCGTATCTCGAGAACTGGAGATTCACTCCAACGACTATGATTATATCAAAAAAGTATTGTTGAATCGTTTCCGTTTAACTCCCGAACAGTTTCGTCAAAAAATTTTCGACCATCGGAAAGATTCGGCTTCTTGGCGCGACTTCGCGTTTGAAATAAATAGTTTTTTGGTAGAGTGGATCACCGGGTTAGAAATCTCAACTTTCGATAACTTAAAAGAGCTTCTTGTAGATGACCAAATTCGACGAAAACTTCCAACTGATATCAGAGAACACTTTGTAGATGACTTGCCCAAACTAGTAAAAATAGATGATTTAATAAACAAGTTAGATGACTATGAGTCTCCGCGAAATAACCTAAAGAGTGCGTTTAGTCCTAAATATTCTAGTCCCGATACAAGAAAGCCTTTTGCCCAAGGCAATGAGAGTAACAGATATAACAGTCGTAATACTAATAATAGAGTCCCAAATAATTTTTCACAGAATCGAACACAAGAGAGGAAAAATTTCTATAACAACGAAAGAAAGCCAACACCTATAAACCAGGAGACTTGGTTGCAATACAAAAAACTCAATTCGGAACTGGAATGAAATTACGTCCTAAATTTCTTGGCCCTTATCAGGTGACCAAAGTAAAGAACAACGATAGGTACGATGTTCAAAAAGTTGGGTGCCATGAAGGCCCAACCCTAACTTCAAGACTTTATAAAACTGTGGACTGTCATATAAATTTCCTTTATTAAATTTAATTGAATATTTTCATTTGATATCATTTTAATATTTAAAAAAGAATTGTGTTTCATTTAGTAGCATTGTGTTTAAAAAGTATTGTTTCATCAATTTATGTTTATAATATAGTAGAAAATATTTGTTTTTGTGTATTTTAGTATTTTTCATGTAATTGAGGTTTGTGCTGGTTCTTGATGTGGTCATAAGGCTTGGTGAAGTCTGTGAGGACACAGGACCAGCAGGAGGGCCGAGTGTAGAATCGGAAATCGCTACTCACGAGGAATCATGTTCATGACCTCAATACACAGCAATATGAGTGCTTGCACTTGTAAGGCTCCAGAAGCTAACGCAAATGAGCGGTTTTATGAAATCTATAAATGTGTGTTATCCCTGAATGCGGGTCGATTCTTTTTCATGAAGCTGAGTGCTTCAGTCGAGCAGATTCACTCGCTATTGTCCGCGGGTGGCGTTCCCGTGACATTGTAATCCAGAAATGATGTTTGATATATTTCATTGCATATAATTCACAATCATTTAGAAGAAGTAAAAAAATTGATCAAAGTTTAACCGTGTTGTTCCGACTATTGAATCATACCCCAACGAGCCAATACTACAAATGGGGGTTCGGTGTCGACTATATGTGCTAACTTAAGTTTTTCGATTTCTGCTAACTTAAGTTTCTCGGTGTCGACTTCTTTAGCCTTTCTTTCTTCGACGATTGAACTCATTAAATCTTTTATAAATTCTGGGTCTTGTTTGAACGTATCATTTTTCTCAATAATTTCTTTTAGTTTGATTATAGTGGCACCTTCCGGTACAATTTCATCAATTTCTTGAACAACCTTCATGAGGTCTTCTTTCTTTTTATTTTTATACATGCTTAAAATAAAGGTTTGGTCCTACCTTAGATTCTTGTTTGGCTTCTGTTTTGGCAACGTCGTCTGTTTGACCGTTGCACTGGTCACTTTCGTTGAGGCGGGGAGATTGTCATTTTGCTTCCGTTTTGGCACGTCGGTGAGTTGCACTGAACACGTTCGTTGAGGCGGGGAGATTGTCCTTTTGCTTCCGTTTTGGCACGTTCGTTGAGGCGGGGGAATTGGCCTCTTGCTTCCGTTTTCTCTGCGTTGTTGTTCTGTTGACTGGACACGTTAGTTGAGGCGAGGGAATTGGCCTCTAGCTTTGGTTTGGCTGTATAATTTCTTTCGTTGCTGTCAGTCCAAGAGCTGTTCATTTCGTTTCACAAAGTTCAGAACCGGTTGAGCCCCCATTTTCTGGTTCGGGTATGTCTAGGGTGTTGATTGATGGATGAAGACAAGAACAATAATTAAAACAATAACTGTATTCTGTGATTGAGCATACAGCTTTAGGCTCTTAAGCCTAACTAAAAGAGATATCAAAACGGAAACATCGATGAGAGCTTCGCTGCTGGTGACTTCGCTCTTCACTACTCTGCTCTGATCTGTTCTTTGCACCTGCGCTCCGTGTTATATACTCCGTGGCGCTGGCATCGCTACGAGTGTCGCCGCTGTGCAGATGGTTTGGTGGATGGGGTTTCGAGTATGGTACACTCGTCCATCCTGACTGGTCGGTCCTCTGATCTTTGCTGTAAATTGAGGATCTGAAATATAATCAAAAGAAAAAGACAGGATAAGGGAAAACAAATATTTACAAAATCTCTCTTGCAGACACAAAACGCTTTCTGATATTGTTCATTCAGGAAATGTTCACTTCAAATTGTTCATTCAGGAAAAGTTCATTGCAAATTGTTCATTCAGGAAAAGTTTACATAAAATGAGAGAAAGAGAAAAAAAAAAGAACTAAGTCTTCTCCCAAGGTTTTATAAAGTCTGCACTGGTTGAAGTAACGCGTGGATCTTCGTGGATTCCCACTTTTTCCACATCATACCTGTCATTAGGTCTAACTTTCACCACTTGGTATGGTCCGAAAAATCGTAGTCGAAGCTTTAGTCCTACTCCAAATTGGGTTCGCTTGATAGCAACTTTGTCGCCTACACCATATGTTTGTGCTGGTTTTCGTCGCTTGTCGTATTGTTGTTTACTTTGTTGCTGCACTTTCAAAATATTAGCCTTAGCTTCCTCACGTAGTTGTTGGACATTTTGTAGCGATATCTGTATGTATTCATCTTGAAGTGCCTCCTTAATTTTAATGTCACCCTTGTTTTTCATTTTAATTCCCGTCAAAAGTTCAAATGGGGTGGTGTATTTGGTTGATGTTGATATAGTACTGTTGATGACTCGTTGCTCTGCGGATGTGTGCTTGAACCATTTGGTGGGGTCTTCAATTGAAAGTTTCGTTAAAAGATTATTGTCGCATGTAGCTTTTCCACCTGTCCATTACCTCTACATACACCTGTTGTTATAGGAATGTGTGTGATATTTTCTTCTTGGCAATATTTTTGAAAATCTGCTGATGTAAAAGCTGAACCTTTGTCAGAAATAATTCTCGATGAATTCCCAAATGTGTCTTGCTGTTGTCTTAATTTTTCTAACGCGTCATGTGATGAAGTAGATTTTACCGGATATATCCAAAGAAATTTTGTAAATGCGTCAACGACAGGAATATGTATTTGTAGTTTTTATGTGTTGATGGCAGTGGTCCTAGAAAATCAATGTGATAAGTGTCAAGTGGTACATCTCCCTTTGGGATAGGATGTAGTAACACTACTTGTTTGCCTGATTTTTTAGATGATAGTATGCATTGCACACAATTGGAAATGACTGTCTCAACCACTTTCCTCATGTTGGGAAAAAATAATTGTTGTTTCACCACATTTTCAGTTTTGTTTATATCAAAATGGCCTTTCGAGTGTTCAAGCTGAACAATGTGTTTCTGTATTTCTTGTGGAACTACTAAAAATTCTTGACCATTGACCATTTTATACAGCACGTCATGTCTTAATGTGTACTCTGAAGTTGAAGACTGTTTAAGCAGTTGTTTGATACTTTGTGTAAACTTGTCTTTTGTTTGTGCATCTTTGATTTTTTGTGTTAGCTCATCATGTTATATTACCAAAACTGGGTAACGACTTAGGGCATCGACGTGACGCATTTCTTTAGCTGGCCTATGGAGTATTTCGTAGTCAAAATCTGCTAAGAAAAGGACCCATCTCGCTATTTTCGGTGGTATATCCTTTTTAGACATTGTTTTTTGAAACGCCTGACAATCAGTAAAAATTTGAAATTTTGTTCCTACTAAATAATGTCGGAACTTTTTAAGGGCTTCGACTATCGGTAAAACTTTTAATTCGTAACTTGAATTTTTTTCCTCTTGGGGGGAGGGGGTGGGGGGGGAGTGTTTTACGACTCATATAGTGTATTGGATAAAAAATTTTATCCGAACCATTTGTAAAAGTATAGCCTTAAAGCCTTTCGAGCTTGCATCGCAATGCATTTGTAATGGTGCTCCTTGTTTGTAAAGTTTAAGTATGGCCTATGATGACAGGGCTTGCTTCAAAGCAAGGAAAGCCCGTTTCTGCTCGTGATCAAAGTGAAATGGCACTTTGTCCCGTAAAAGGTCACTAAGAGGTCTGGCTATTATTGCAAAATCTTTGATGAATTTTCGAAAATATGAACTTAGCCCTAAAAAGGTAATTGGTAATTTTTTAGTTAACGTCGTACTAGAGCAACACAACGGGCTATTGACGACGGTCCGGGATCAGTCCCTTAAGGGAAAGATCCAAGGACAACACCTCGTAATTTTGAACCACGGTCAGATGACGAAGCAACACCTGAGCTGGCACCCCACTCTCCAAACTTCCACGCCAACCCAACGTGAGGACTTTCGGCCACGACATATTTAAGGTGCACCAGCCGCCTCTACACCATACGTTTACAAACATCCACGCCCGAGCCCGGATTCGAACCAGGAACCTTCCGATCTAGAGGCTAACACCTTAACCACTATACCGGTTGGTCGGCATAGCCCTAAAAAGGATTGGACATGTTTAATTGTTTTGGGCCCAGGAAAATTCAGTACCGCTTTTGTTTTGGCTTCAGAGGGACGTATTGTACCTTTTTCTAGTATGTGTCCTAGAAAAGTTATTTTTCGTTGCAGGAAATTGCATTTTAAAAAATTAAATTGAAGTCCGTAGTCCGAAGCGACTTTGAAAACTTTTTAAAGTTTTGTAACCCCTTCAATTTCGTTTTTGGAAGGAATGATGATATCATCATGATATCATCCTGTTCATTTCGCTTCACAAAGTTCAGAACCGGTTGAGCCCCCATTTTCTGGTTCGCGTATGTCTAGGGTGTTGATTGATGGATGAAGACAAGAACAATAATTAAAACAATAACTGTATTCTGTGATTGAGCATACAGCTTTAGGCTCTTAAGCCTAACTAAAAGAGATATCAAAACGGAAACATCGATGAGAGCTTCGCTGCTGGTGACTTCGCTTCCCGTTACATGTGCTGATGCGTTAAACACTGGTCTAATTTGTGTTGTACTATTTTCTTTTATTACTGGCCTGTGAGGCAAATAGTGGACGCCCTTATGTTTATCACTATCAACATGTTCAATTATTCCCAAGCGTATCCAGTCCTTAAAAACATCACAATAAGCTTTAGAATTTCCTGCCGAAGCTTACTTCCGTTTTGTACTCCGAAGACATTTTTCTGCTAAACTCCTATTGTCTGGCAAGAGCGAATTATCCACGACCCAAGGCAAAATCACTTCGTACCTCCTCTCTGCATCGACACTTATTGTTTCATGAAAATGGTTTACAGTTTCGGTTTCCAATTCTGTTTTGGTTTGACTCAGAGTAGGGTCACCAATTCCCAAAATATCCAATTTCCAGAGTTCAGAAATGCAACGTTCTTTTACCAATAAAGACGAAATAAATAAAGAGGCAAGGGATTCATTCGGCCTTGTACCAGACATTTTCCCCATAAGCGTCCAACCCAATAAAGTCTCGACGGCCACAGGTCCTGATTGCACATGCTTAATTTTACCAGTAAACAATTTTCCCGTAATATCAGCCCCCATTAACAATTTAATTTCATCCCCCACCTTAAATAAATTACCTTCAAAATCACTAATCTTAATACTGTGAGTTTTGAGCTCTTTAATCCAAGGGCCAGAAGGGACCCGATCTATTTTAGAGCAAATTTGCTTTTGACTTAGTGTTTCAAATTTACACCTATAACTTTTATCAATATCACTTAATTCTACAAGATACTTTCTATGAACACTTTCATTAGTTTCTATGCAACCAAAAAGGGATTGCTTGAGTTTAACTTCACTTAGACTAGTGTAACTCATGTAGTCTGCTACATCATTACAAATATAAGATTGATAATACATAGATGATAGAGAACAAATAGATGATTTAATAAACAAGTTAGATGACTATGAGTCTCCGCGAAATAACCTAAAGAGTGCGTTTAGTCCTAAATATTCTAGTCCCGATACAAGAAAGCCTTTTGCCCAAGGCAATGAGAGTAACAGATATAACAGTCGTAATACTAATAATAGAGTCCCAAATAATTTTTCACAGAATCGAACACAAGAGAGGAAAAATTTCTATAACAACGAAAGAAAGCCAACACCTATAAACCAGGAGACTTGGTTGCAATACAAAAAACTCAATTCGGAACTGGAATGAAATTACGTCCTAAATTTCTTGGCCCTTATCAGGTGACCAAAGTAAAGAACAACGATAGGTACGATGTTCAAAAAGTTGGGTGCCATGAAGGCCCAACCCTAACTTCAAGACTTTATAAAACTGTGGACTGTCATATAAATTTCCTTTATTAAATTTAATTGAATATTTTCATTTGATATCATTTTAATATTTAAAAAAGAATTGTGTTTCATTTAGTAGCATTGTGTTTAAAAAGTATTGTTTCATCAATTTATGTTTATAATATAGTAGAAAATATTTGTTTTTGTGTATTTTAGTATTTTTCATGTAATTGAGGTTTGTGCTGGTTCTTGATGTGGTCATAAGGCTTGGTGAAGTCTGTGAGGACACAGGACCAGCAGGAGGGCCGAGTGTAGAATCGGAAATCGCTACTCACGAGGAATCATGTTCATGACCTCAATACACAGCAATATGAGTGCTTGCACTTGTAAGGCTCCAGAAGCTAACGCAAATGAGCGGTTTTATGAAATCTATAAATGTGTGTTATCCCTGAATGCGGGTCGATTCTTTTTCATGAAGCTGAGTGCTTCAGTCGAGCAGATTCACTCGCTATTGTCCGCGGGTGGCGTTCCCGTGACATTGTAATCCAGAAATGATGTTTGATATATTTCATTGCATATAATTCACAATCATTTAGAAGAAGTAAAAAAATTGATCAAAGTTTAACCGTGTTGTTCCGACTATTGAATCATACCCCAACGAGCCAATACTACAAATGGGGGTTCGGTGTCGACTATATGTGCTAACTTAAGTTTTTCGATTTCTGCTAACTTAAGTTTCTCGGTGTCGACTTCTTTAGCCTTTCTTTCTTCGACGATTGAACTCATTAAATCTTTTATAAATTCTGGGTCTTGTTTGAACGTATCATTTTTCTCAATAATTTCTTTTAGTTTGATTATAGTGGCACCTTCCGGTACAATTTCATCAATTTCTTGAACAACCTTCATGAGGTCTTCTTTCTTTTTATTTTTATACATGCTTAAAATAAAGGTTTGGTCCTACCTTAGATTCTTGTTTGGCTTCTGTTTTGGCAACGTCGTCTGTTTGACCGTTGCACTGGTCACTTTCGTTGAGGCGGGGAGATTGTCATTTTGCTTCCGTTTTGGCACGTCGGTGAGTTGCACTGAACACGTTCGTTGAGGCGGGGAGATTGTCCTTTTGCTTCCGTTTTGGCACGTTCGTTGAGGCGGGGGAATTGGCCTCTTGCTTCCGTTTTCTCTGCGTTGTTGTTCTGTTGACTGGACACGTTAGTTGAGGCGAGGGAATTGGCCTCTAGCTTTGGTTTGGCTGTATAATTTCTTTCGTTGCTGTCAGTCCAAGAGCTGTTCATTTCGTTTCACAAAGTTCAGAACCGGTTGAGCCCCCATTTTCTGGTTCGGGTATGTCTAGGGTGTTGATTGATGGATGAAGACAAGAACAATAATTAAAACAATAACTGTATTCTGTGATTGAGCATACAGCTTTAGGCTCTTAAGCCTAACTAAAAGAGATATCAAAACGGAAACATCGATGAGAGCTTCGCTGCTGGTGACTTCGCTCTTCACTACTCTGCTCTGCTCTGTTCTTTGCACCTGCGCTCCGTGTTATATACTCCGTGGCGCTGGCATCGCTACGAGTGTCGCCGCTGTGCAGATGGTTTGGTGGATGGGGTTTCGAGTATGGTACACTCGTCCATCCTGACTGGTCGGTCCTCTGATCTTTGCTGTAAATTGAGGATCTGAAATATAATCAAAAGAAAAAGACAGGATAAGGGAAAACAAATATTTACAAAATCTCTCTTGCAGACACAAAACGCTTTCTGATATTGTTCATTCAGGAAATGTTCACTTCAAATTGTTCATTCAGGAAAAGTTCATTGCAAATTGTTCATTCAGGAAAAGTTTACATAAAATGAGAGAAAGAGAAAAAAAAAAGAACTAAGTCTTCTCCCAAGGTTTTATAAAGTCTGCACTGGTTGAAGTAACGCGTGGATCTTCGTGGATTCCCACTTTTTCCACATCATACCTGTCATTAGGTCTAACTTTCACCACTTGGTATGGTCCGAAAAATCGTAGTCGAAGCTTTAGTCCTACTCCAAATTGGGTTCGCTTGATAGCAACTTTGTCGCCTACACCATATGTTTGTGCTGGTTTTCGTCGCTTGTCGTATTGTTGTTTACTTTGTTGCTGCACTTTCAAAATATTAGCCTTAGCTTCCTCACGTAGTTGTTGGACATTTTGTAGCGATATCTGTATGTATTCATCTTGAAGTGCCTCCTTAATTTTAATGTCACCCTTGTTTTTCATTTTAATTCCCGTCAAAAGTTCAAATGGGGTGGTGTATTTGGTTGATGTTGATATAGTACTGTTGATGACTCGTTGCTCTGCGGATGTGTGCTTGAACCATTTGGTGGGGTCTTCAATTGAAAGTTTCGTTAAAAGATTATTGTCGCATGTAGCTTTTCCACCTGTCCATTACCTCTACATACACCTGTTGTTATAGGAATGTGTGTGATATTTTCTTCTTGGCAATATTTTTGAAAATCTGCTGATGTAAAAGCTGAACCTTTGTCAGAAATAATTCTCGATGAATTCCCAAATGTGTCTTGCTGTTGTCTTAATTTTTCTAACGCGTCATGTGATGAAGTAGATTTTACCGGATATATCCAAAGAAATTTTGTAAATGCGTCAACGACAGGAATATGTATTTGTAGTTTTTATGTGTTGATGGCAGTGGTCCTAGAAAATCAATGTGATAAGTGTCAAGTGGTACATCTCCCTTTGGGATAGGATGTAGTAACACTACTTGTTTGCCTGATTTTTTAGATGATAGTATGCATTGCACACAATTGGAAATGACTGTCTCAACCACTTTCCTCATGTTGGGAAAAAATAATTGTTGTTTCACCACATTTTCAGTTTTGTTTATATCAAAATGGCCTTTCGAGTGTTCAAGCTGAACAATGTGTTTCTGTATTTCTTGTGGAACTACTAAAAATTCTTGACCATTGACCATTTTATACAGCACGTCATGTCTTAATGTGTACTCTGAAGTTGAAGACTGTTTAAGCAGTTGTTTGATACTTTGTGTAAACTTGTCTTTTGTTTGTGCATCTTTGATTTTTTGTGTTAGCTCATCATGTTATATTACCAAAACTGGGTAACGACTTAGGGCATCGACGTGACGCATTTCTTTAGCTGGCCTATGGAGTATTTCGTAGTCAAAATCTGCTAAGAAAAGGACCCATCTCGCTATTTTCGGTGGTATATCCTTTTTAGACATTGTTTTTTGAAACGCCTGACAATCAGTAAAAATTTGAAATTTTGTTCCTACTAAATAATGTCGGAACTTTTTAAGGGCTTCGACTATCGGTAAAACTTTTAATTCGTAACTTGAATTTTTTTCCTCTTGGGGGGAGGGGGTGGGGGGGGAGTGTTTTACGACTCATATAGTGTATTGGATAAAAAATTTTATCCGAACCATTTGTAAAAGTATAGCCTTAAAGCCTTTCGAGCTTGCATCGCAATGCATTTGTAATGGTGCTCCTTGTTTGTAAAGTTTAAGTATGGCCTATGATGACAGGGCTTGCTTCAAAGCAAGGAAAGCCCGTTTCTGCTCGTGATCAAAGTGAAATGGCACTTTGTCCCGTAAAAGGTCACTAAGAGGTCTGGCTATTATTGCAAAATCTTTGATGAATTTTCGAAAATATGAACTTAGCCCTAAAAAGGTAATTGGTAATTTTTTAGTTAACGTCGTACTAGAGCAACACAACGGGCTATTGACGACGGTCCGGGATCAGTCCCTTAAGGGAAAGATCCAAGGACAACACCTCGTAATTTTGAACCACGGTCAGATGACGAAGCAACACCTGAGCTGGCACCCCACTCTCCAAACTTCCACGCCAACCCAACGTGAGGACTTTCGGCCACGACATATTTAAGGTGCACCAGCCGCCTCTACACCATACGTTTACAAACATCCACGCCCGAGCCCGGATTCGAACCAGGAACCTTCCGATCTAGAGGCTAACACCTTAACCACTATACCGGTTGGTCGGCATAGCCCTAAAAAGGATTGGACATGTTTAATTGTTTTGGGCCCAGGAAAATTCAGTACCGCTTTTGTTTTGGCTTCAGAGGGACGTATTGTACCTTTTTCTAGTATGTGTCCTAGAAAAGTTATTTTTCGTTGCAGGAAATTGCATTTTAAAAAATTAAATTGAAGTCCGTAGTCCGAAGCGACTTTGAAAACTTTTTAAAGTTTTGTAACCCCTTCAATTTCGTTTTTGGAAGGAATGATGATATCATCATGATATCATCCTGTTCATTTCGCTTCACAAAGTTCAGAACCGGTTGAGCCCCCATTTTCTGGTTCGCGTATGTCTAGGGTGTTGATTGATGGATGAAGACAAGAACAATAATTAAAACAATAACTGTATTCTGTGATTGAGCATACAGCTTTAGGCTCTTAAGCCTAACTAAAAGAGATATCAAAACGGAAACATCGATGAGAGCTTCGCTGCTGGTGACTTCGCTTCCCGTTACATGTGCTGATGCGTTAAACACTGGTCTAATTTGTGTTGTACTATTTTCTTTTATTACTGGCCTGTGAGGCAAATAGTGGACGCCCTTATGTTTATCACTATCAACATGTTCAATTATTCCCAAGCGTATCCAGTCCTTAAAAACATCACAATAAGCTTTAGAATTTCCTGCCGAAGCTTACTTCCGTTTTGTACTCCGAAGACATTTTTCTGCTAAACTCCTATTGTCTGGCAAGAGCGAATTATCCACGACCCAAGGCAAAATCACTTCGTACCTCCTCTCTGCATCGACACTTATTGTTTCATGAAAATGGTTTACAGTTTCGGTTTCCAATTCTGTTTTGGTTTGACTCAGAGTAGGGTCACCAATTCCCAAAATATCCAATTTCCAGAGTTCAGAAATGCAACGTTCTTTTACCAATAAAGACGAAATAAATAAAGAGGCAAGGGATTCATTCGGCCTTGTACCAGACATTTTCCCCATAAGCGTCCAACCCAATAAAGTCTCGACGGCCACAGGTCCTGATTGCACATGCTTAATTTTACCAGTAAACAATTTTCCCGTAATATCAGCCCCCATTAACAATTTAATTTCATCCCCCACCTTAAATAAATTACCTTCAAAATCACTAATCTTAATACTGTGAGTTTTGAGCTCTTTAATCCAAGGGCCAGAAGGGACCCGATCTATTTTAGAGCAAATTTGCTTTTGACTTAGTGTTTCAAATTTACACCTATAACTTTTATCAATATCACTTAATTCTACAAGATACTTTCTATGAACACTTTCATTAGTTTCTATGCAACCAAAAAGGGATTGCTTGAGTTTAACTTCACTTAGACTAGTGTAACTCATGTAGTCTGCTACATCATTACAAATATAAGATTGCATACTGCCCGTATCGATTACAGCACGTACTAATAGTTCCTGGTTCTTATTCTCTAATCGTACTACCAGTGTTTGCAATAACACACTTGAAAAGCTTATTTGGTTATTTAACGTACTAGTTTTGATTTCATCAGTTTGAACCTGTGCCTTTGATAAAGGTAAATCAGGACATAAAACTGCAAAATGTCGGTTCTGACAAATAATACACTTATGTTTAGATCTACAGGTATTTGCTCGATGTCCTCTTTTTAAGCAAACAAAGCATGCATTTTTGGTTTTAACTATATTCTTTTTAGTATCCAAAGTCATATCAACAATTTCGTTGCAATTTTCGGATAAATGTGATCGATTGCAAAAAATGCATTGATCCAACTTCTTAATTTTTTCCGTATTTTCATTATGTACTTTTTTATCAGCATTAAACAATTCAGTAGCAGTGGGAACTGAAGATGATTTAAACTGAGAATTCTTAACGTACTTATTTGGTTTCTCAGAAACAAAAGAATTTCTAACAAGCTTAATGCGCTGATCGCTTTCACACACAACCTCAATTCTCAAAAATTCTATAATTGAATCCAAATCAGTCTTACCTGAAATCTCAGGTTTCAGTCCACTGTTTCTTTCCCACGCACGTAACAAATCCGTTGGAAGGCACGATTCCACCAGTGGGAATAACATTTCAGCGTATTTATCCTGAGTCAGTCCCAAGGATTCTAACGCCCGTAGTTGTGTCTGCAGTCTATCGTACAACGAAGATAACTCAATGTCCTTCTTATCACGTATAACTAACTGTAGCAGGTCTCTGACGTACACTTGTATCAAGACATTTTCTTTTCCAAACCTTTGCTTCAAATAGTCCACGGCTTTCGGGTAGTTAGTAGACGTAGCTGGAAAGCCTTCCACGATCTCTCTTGGTTTCGAATTGGGCTTCGTAGCTTGAATCAGGTACTGGAACTTGTCTCGATCATCGATCTTGGGATCTTCGTGTATTTTCTCGAATTGGGTCCACCACCCAATCCATTCCCTGGGATCTCCGCCAAACTTTCTCAGTTCAATTTCTGGTAGTTTGTAGTGTGAAGTCTGTTGAAAGGGGGACGTACCGCTGAAGAAACTAGGATCCCCTTCACCACACAAACCTGTAAGTTTTCTTCTGGCTTTCGTTTTCAGCGTAATAAATTTATCTTGATACTCCTCGGCCGCCAGGAATTCTGCATCGTAATCCTTCTGTGTGCAACCTTTCTCTTGGAATAGATTCAAAAATAACTCATCCGTTATTCGTAATTGGTTACACTTTTCGGTCAACTGTTCGTACGTAACTTCTATTTCAGTCAAATCCGATCCGGCAGAGTTCAGGTAGGTCTCCAAGAGGTTGGCACTTTACGTAAAAGTTCCTCTCATAGAACTTCGTTTCTGTTAAATAAAAGGTCACGATATCGACAAAAATTGCGTGATGTTCTACGACAACGTTTTCGTATTGAATACTTGGGACAGTTACGCCAGCAAACCACTCGCCTTAGGAGAAACAAGCCTCTGACTCAAGGTGATGTAGTTCTTCTCGAGAATGAAAACAAGAAAAGAACTCTTTGGTCCTTGGCTCGAGTTAAGGAACTGATTCCAGGAAAAGATGGTCATCCGCGTGTCGCCCGCATAACAACGGAAGGCGGAGAACTGATGAGACCAATCCAGAGACTGTACAATTTGGAAGTTCAAGAACCATTCCGTCCTGAAGACTCCGACGGGAACAAAGCCGTTCGTACCAGAGCAGGAAGAAAGGTGGTTGCTCCTGAACGTTTAACATTTTCCTAGACAGAAGTCCATCTTTTGAATTTAATGTGTAATCATGGTGTTTTAAGTGTTGATCCTGTTTTTACATTTATAGTTCTATTAATTAATATTATGTTTTTTGAGTATCGTTTCAGAAAACTACTCAAAGGTGGGAGTATGTTGAATATGCAAAGCAGTCTTGAACAGCAATTACGTGTTGGTTCAAAAAGCGCATGCGCCAATTTTGTATTTAATGTCTGGTACTTCCACATTTCTTCAGAGCTCTCAGATTGAGAACTAAATATTGTACGCGGTGGCGATTACGTTATGCTTTCTCTCGCCGGCCGACTGTATCTAATTTCCCTCGTTATGTTTCTGATAATAAACGTTAGATTTGTTTTATCCTCAGCGTTTTATTTCTACCCCGGACATCTTAATTGAGAAGATTCAACACATATCATATTCAGATCATTAGACAATTTCTACATTCAATGTGCAGATTTGAAACTTTAAAAAACTCATGCGCTTCTCATTCTACATCTATTAAATTAACGTGACAAGGAGAGTGATAAAGAATATGGAAAAAAACCCTCAGGAACTTGGATGTGCAATTGGGACGACTTCTCTGTAATAGTACTGACATGTCAGTGGTGTCAGTACCTACGAGAGCGTTACTGTAAGTAGGGTAGAAATGAGCTCCGTATACCTCTAAATGAGTAACTACTCATTGCAAGCTACTAATTTACATCAAGCACCCTGAACAATTGAAAATGCATTTGTTGTTGCATAGTAATGAAGTTTTATACAATCATTCTTAACTTCAAATCCATGTTTTTAGTGATCAGTATTTGTAGAATTTCGTTTATTCATAACCCTTTTATTGTCAGTAAGTACAAAGATAGAAACGAAATCTGCGTAATGAGAGACTGGAATGTTGAGGAAAACAATTTTTCATTAAAGTGTCCTCGTACGATAAAAATTTGAAGGAACTACCTTAAAAACTTTCCATATCATTGAGTAGAAAGATTAGGATATTTTACAAGTATACAAAATAAAAACTTTAGCTGATTCATCCCTGACTAACACGCTAAAACAATTCAATAAGCAATGATGGCTATTCAAAAAAAAAAAAAAAATCACAGTACATACTAAACATTATTTAACACGAAAAAAATTATTTACACATCGTTCGACAGATTATTAATTCTCAATTGAACACATTTCATGCATCATGTAATAGTATCATTTACATGATTATTGTCATTATCTCACATCATTGTTATATCTTCCTTCATGATGAAAAGATCAAATTAACTACAAAAATTTTCTTTCACATTTAATGCTTGAAATTAGAAATCGTTTCAATCGAAAAGTAAAGAATTGATTGCAAAACATTTTCTCAGAGCTTTGCCAGTGACGACAATGCACAACATAAAAAATAATTAGAAGGCGCGTGTAAGTAGGGAAAAAGGTCTCGACGGGTGATTGTGCGGTCAGTTTAAGGGGGACACCCAAGTGGTCTGAAGAAAGAGATAACTCTCCTTTTTCCGGTGGTGTCCTTAGAGGAGGGGTCCTATGGTTAGGTCGTTTTGTTCAACTTGTGTGTCTGAAGGGAAGTAAGTTGTAAATCAGAGTTTGTTTGAAGAGAGAAATGTTTTCGTATTGTAATGTATTGACGCATTCCTTTCGTTTCTGTGGTTTGTGGCTTCCGATTTCATTTGCAGGGTTGTGATTAAATCTCGGATTATCTGGTCTAGGTGAGTATCGGTTTTAAAATCCTCTCGTTGGGTTGTTTTGTCTTCGAAACTGTTCGTGTGGCGTTTGTCTATAAGGTTTTTCGAAAGTCGGTTGGCGTGTGTGTGTGTCACTGAGTGATTTGCGCTCTGAAGCGAAGTAAATGTCACATTCTTTTGCGAGTTGTGGTGGTCTAAACCAATTTTCGTCAGAGAGAATTGAAATGTGTCATTGTTTATCCCTTTCTAAAGTACTATAAAGTTTTTCCGAAAAATTAGTTCACATACAGCATATTTCTTCTGTTTTGGCTGCGTCGTTGTCTGCTGGACCGTTGCACTAGTCACGTTCATTGAGGCGGGGGAATTGGCCTCTGGCTTCTGTTTTGGCGTCGTTGTAGTCTGTTTCACAGTTGCACTGGACACGTTCGTGGAGGCAGAGAATTGGCCTCTTGCTTCCGTTTCGGTTGCTTCGTTGGCTGCTGGACCGTTGAACTGGACAAGTTCGTTGAGGCGGGGGAATTGGCCTTGCGCTTTTGTTTGCTTCACAGTTGCACCGGACTCGTTCGTTGAGGCGGGGAATTGGCCTCTTGCTTTGGTTGTAGAATGTCGTCTCACCATTCAGAAGTAGAATATCGTTTCTGTAGAATTTCGTCTCGGTTAAAGTCCAAGAGCTGTTCATTTCGTTTTTCAAAGTTCAGAACCAGCAGAGCCCCCATGTTCTGGTTTGGGTATGTCTAGAGTTGTTGATGGATGAAGACTAACGAATAATTCGGTTTTAAATCAATAAAAATATATTCTACGATTGAGTATACAGATTTAGGCTCTAAAGCCTAACTAAAAGAGACATCAAAAACGAATGCGTCGATGAGAGCTTCGCAGCTGGTGACTGCGCTCTTTTTATCTTCTGCTCTTCTTGTTGCACCTGCGCTCCGTCTTATGTACTCCGTGACGCTGGCATCGCTACGAGTGTCGCCACTGTTCAGGTGGTTTGGTGGATGGGGGGGGGGTCGAGTATATTGCTTTCGGAAAGTTCCGAAGTATCATAAAGATCTAATTTCTTTTTCATATCTTCACAAAAATCATCAGTATGCACATGATAAATGAAGGAATCTGTATCAGTATATAAAAGTTTTAAATTGTCTCCGTATTCTTTTTTCATAACATTATAGTGGAAATCTGACATAAATGCTTTTGAGATGTCGAGAATGGACATGCCTATACAAAAGGGTTTGTTAAAAACATTTTTGTTTTCTGCATGTGAATAGAAACTAGATTTTCAGAAAAAATGGTCCTATGACCAAAATTCAGTTGAGAATTTTTTTTGCTAATATATATATATATATATATATATATATATAATGTGTTTTTCACAGGGTGGGGAGGTTCAACCACTCCCCCATTCAGTTGAGAAAAATTTTGCTAATATAGATATTTTATGAGTTTTTCACAAATTAATCCCTTGTTAATAACTACTCAAACTGTTCATAACTTAATTTTAATTAATGTTTTACTTGTGTAATAAACATAGCCGTCAGGGTGGGAGTTGGGGGTTCAACCCCTCCACCATTCAGTTGAGAAAAAATTTGCTAATAGAGATATAGTGAGTTTTTCACAAATTAATCCCTTGTTAATATTACACAAGCTATTCATAACTTAATTTTAAATAATGTTTTTCTTGTGTAATAAATAAATGTAATCAATGAAACAATGGTACAATAGTTCATACGCGTAACCAGGGGGAGTTGGGGGTTCAACCCCCCATTCAGTTCGTCATAAAAGATAGACAAATTTGTTAATGAAGAGCAATCGGAGTATTAAGCTTTATGGCTATTTAAACAAGATTATATAAAAATAAAAATTATTTTTACACTCATAATATAAATGCCGTATATAAGCCGATCCATCTATAAGCCGAGAGTGCGTGTTTTCTTCAAAAATTTACCCAAAATTCAAAACCTTTATGTAAAGCGAAACAAAGAGTAAAAAAAAAATTTTGTGACGTTCAAACTGTACGTCCTAAAGCCATGAGGGCGTAATGTCGCCAAGAAGGTAAAACGGGTGGAATATTTTCCCATCAAATCGTTGTAAAGTAAAACGCTAGCTTTAACCTGCTAATGATTTTCCAGTGTCCAGACGATCCAGCTCCTGATATCCGACCCCTGGCGGGGTGATTGACAGGTGATGATGTACTGGACATTACGATTCAAAAGGGGGAGGGGATTCATTATGGCTTTTAAAAGAAACTCGGGTAGGTTCTAAATGAGATTTAACTCTCCAACTGTTCGCCACGATTTAACTTGGCAGTAAAGATGTGCAATGTTGAGCGTTCTGAGCTTTAAGCCGCAGATTTCACTGCGAGGTTGTCTATTCGCCCCCTTTCCAAAGGTGACCGCTAATGATCTTAAATTAAACTCGGGTAGGGTCTAAATGACCACTAATGATATTTCCCAGTTTCCCGCACCTGATACCAGACCTCTGACTGGGTGATTGACAGATGATCAGTTCAACAATGGTCAAGGGAAGCGGCTGGGGCTTGGGATTTTTTTTTTATCAGTGCCACTTATCTTCACCGTGCAGTTTAAAACATGTGCGGTACATAAAGTTTCAAAAGGGGGAGCGAGCTCATTGACCCTTGGCAGCGATGTGTATGAAGAACATATAAATTCTAGTACGGAAATGGCATTGGAACTGATGATGATACACATCAAGACATCCCAATGAGTGAAGCTGAATTTTACGAACGATTCGGAAACTCGGATTCAGACACGGAATTTGAAGGATTTATATGACTTATTTTTCTTTTTTTGCTTAAAGGCTGCATTCAAAACGTAAGTTAAAATACTTTAAAAATTGGAACAGCTGTTGGATTCGGATCCGAGTCTGGATGGCACGAAGTAAAAAAAAAAGGTTGCTTTCCCAACACCCGTTAGATTTACTATTAAAATCGTTAATCGCTCGTAAAGAATTCGAAGTTGCTGCCGCCGGAGGGATATCCGAATCCAACAGCTGTATCAAAAAATGTTCCCTTTCCAATTGTTATTTTTATGTGCTAATTAATTCAGGGTATTCAATTATTATTTTGTATGCTATATTTGGCGATAGTTAGCGATTTATCGCTTGGCCCGGCAAACGGAAATGTACCTTAGTTTTTTGCGAAATTAGCGGATCCGTATATAAGCCGACCCCCCCCCCTCTCCACTTTAGCTTTAGAAAAAGTTCCAAAAATTCTCGGCTTATACACGGAAATATACGTAAATGCACGACAAAAGTGAAATTTTTATTCACTTGATTTTTTTTTTAATGTTTAACTTAGAATATGTTTTTTGAAGAACCAACTAGGAAAATGTTTATATGTATTTATCACAGCAAAAACTAATTAATTTTATCCAAATGTTTACAGTTCATGAAGTTCTAGTGATTATTTTTCTATTCCTTCTGATTTTATGATAATCTAAAAATCTGAATGTATATGCATTCTTACCAATGATGCTTTTTATTTCAATAATTGTAATATATGTTGTCACTGATTTACTGTATTTTGTTTCACAAATTTTAAAAACAGATGGTTCGGAATAAACAAACTTGGATGAATGGGGGGGGAGGGGGGGGGGGGGTTGAATAAGCAAGGTTTTAGTGTAATTCAAGATTAACCTAAAATAATTTGTTGTTAAACCAAACAATGTGTTTCTTATTTATGATACTATAAAATAACATTGTTTAAAACGACTTTATTTGAAATAAAAGTGACTAACATTTGTTAGACGCAAAATTTTTAATAATTTTATCAATGTTCTACGAAAAAAAAAAATCAATATATCGTGTGATTTTTAACATAAAAATACGAAAATTTCCCTCAGAAGGTCTCCAGATGCTTCACCTTTTTAATGGTGTACAGTTCATACTTCTCGGGACTGAACTCCTCCCCCCTCAGTCATCAACCCTAGTCACGCCTATGCTTCTATGATGTTTCTTCCAATACTGATGAATGATTTCATGTCTTAATCTCATCATAAATATTACAGTTACATGTAGTTATTCACAAGTATATAATTAATACACTTATTAAAAAATTGTGAGCACTCATAGACGAAAGAATCAGAATTGAGATAAATTTTACAGATATACTTCAAGCAAATCAAGTTTAACTCTGAGAAGTTACGAAAAAATCGACGTTTTAATTTATAATTTAAATGTATTGTAAATTTTAAAATTCACCATAAAAACATCTGGTAAATATTGTATAAACTAGGGGGCTCCGCCTCCTGCTCGCGAACCCCCGGGAATTGCTACGCAATCTTTTTTGGTTTGCTTTGTAAACCAACATTCTTTTTGCAAGTGATTTATCTTTTATTTTAACACTCAATGTATCAGTAAAAATCTTCTCCATCTTGTTCCCTCTACAATTTTAAATAGACCATGTTAATCTCTTAATTTTCTGATCTCTACTTTTACGGGAAGCCGTCTGAAAAAGCGAGCCTTTTTCCTCGCCAAATTAAAAAAAAAACGTTGCTATGATAAATTTGATATCTGGAAAATATATAAGTTAGTCAGAAAATGTAACCTTCATTTCCGTGAAGATAAATGTATGAAGAGAATGAATGCTATCGCTCCGCGATCTAAAAATTACGAAATTTGTATGACCAACTTTTGATTGTATCGAATTTCTTTATGAACCAGTTTTAAAAGTAATTTTACCGTAAGAAGGAGTATATTCCAAGCTTTCACGTGGTATTTTCAAATTTTAAAACTAATAGTATTAAGCTACACATATGACAGTTTTAGTTTTGTGTATCGGAACTTACGATCTTAAAGTCCCGAAATTTTTATATGAACAACTTATAATCGCATCAAAAATTTATTTAATAAAAAATTTCCAAAATAATTGTACTATACGAAAGAGTACATTCTAAGGTTTGCAGTGATGCTTTCAAATTTAAAAATAATAGTATAAGCTATAGATATGACAGTCAATAAAAATTGACGGAAATTTACCAATATTCCAAAATTTGTGTGACCAACTTTTGATCGCATCGAATTTATTTATTAACCCATTTCGAAAATAATTGTACCGTAAGAAAGAGTATATTCTAAGGTTTTGTGCGATGTTTTCAAATTAAAAACTAAAAGTAATAAGCTATAGATATGACAGTTTACCAAAAAAATAACGAAAATGTACCTGTTTTCCCCGAATTTCAAAAACATATTATCAGGAACCAAATTGAAATTTCTAAAATAGCTTGACGAACTGCAAAAATTCACGTTTAGAAGCACTCTAAAAAATCACGACTGTTTGTACGTCTTTTGCTCACTCGCGTTTGAAATTTCGCTTTTTCACTTAGACACTTAACTAACTAACTAATAAATACTAAACTAATAGCCGCATCGGAAAAAAAATCTTCTTTGTCGTGTTCCCTGTACAATTTTGAACAAACCATGTTAATTTCGTAATTTTCTGATCCGTACTTTCTCGGAAAACTGTCTAAGAATCGAGCAAAAAAGCGAGTTCTCAACCATGCGACGGCGGCTGCGGCAACGTTTTTATTTTAATAAAAAGCGATAATAAATTGTTTTGATTTTTTGAAATCAAGTGTTAATTAATGAATATGCACCAATATAATTAATTAATTTTTAATAATTAATATATTAACCACATTATATAATTAATTATAAATAATTAATAGGTGTTAATTATATTAATAATTACTTTAATCTTCCCCTTTTTACTGAAGTATAATCCAAACTTTTTGGTCGGATCCCCCCCCCCATTCATCAATACTAGTTACGCCTATGGGTAGGGTCACCCTAGGCGTGAAAGCCATTCCGTTTTGCCCAGCTAAAATCAGTAGACGAAGGAGCCAAGACAGTCTTCTACCTTTGGATGCTCCGGTCCTTGGACTAACAGAAGCTGCACATTACCTGCACATGAATCTATTGACCAGTGATTTTGATGCTGCATCGTCCGTCGCACAAACTAATCAGGGACGCGTTCGAGGCCTAGGCAGAGGGCCTCGTCCGACAAGTGGATTACAGTCTCCATGTGCCTTGAAGACCTTCAAAATTCTGCAGTGCAATATTAATGGCTTGACAACAATAGCAACCAGAGTTAAATTAGATCAACTCCTTGAGATCGCAGAAAAGAATAACGTTCAAGTGATAGCTATACAGGAAACTAAATTAAAAATAAACGCAACACTGAAATATAGAGGTTATAATATCTTTAGGAAGGATAGATCGACTAGGGGTGGAGGAGGCTTAGCCTTCTTCATCAAAGATGTCAAATCCCAAATCATCGACATTCCCGCTGACCAGACTTCAGATCTTGAAATATAAGGTATACAAAACTTGTGGAGAGGAAATCCTGTCACATACTAAATGTCTACCACCCTCCTAATCAAAATCAGCTGCCTACAAATTTCTCTAACCTCATGGAAAAAACCCTTTAATTTTGGGTGATCTGAACGCAAAACATGCCATTTGGGGCTGTTCTAATAACAATAATAGAGAAATTAACATACTCCAGACGATGGACGACAAAGAATCCATGATCCTTTACGATGGAACCCATACCCACACTTCCTTTAGTTATAACACTTATGAGGCATTAGATATCGCCATTAACAGTTCAGAGTTATTTCCCCAGTGCTCCTGGTCTGTGCTGAAAAACATTGGAAGTGACCATTTGCCGATCCTTATTGAATTTAGCAAAAAATAGAAAGTCTTTAATACCCGTCAGAAATTCTGGAACTTATCAACGCTGAAATTAAGTTAGCCTATTCCCATCTAAAAATATCAAGATGGAAGGAAATATGGAATAAAACTGACACAAGGACACCAAACAAAAAAACTTTGGAAAATCACCAGAGTCATCAACAAAGAACAAAATCAATACGAAGAATGTAATTCAGTTAAAGACTCCAATGGGAAATTCTTCCCAGATGACAAGTCAGTAGCCAACAGCGAGAAATGTTGTTCATGGATGTCGCAGCTCTGACCTTGGAGACCCAGATCTGGTAAAGCACTCTTCTTTTCGGGAATTTATTCTGCCATTGTCATTTCTTGACCTTAACAAATCCCCTGACCCAGATGGCATTCACAGCCAAATGCTGGAAAACCTTGGCTGCAAAGGAAAACAGTGTCTAATTGACATAATCAATCTATCGTAGAAGAAAGGAAAACTGCCACAAGAATGGAAAAGGGCTTCAATCATTCTTATCAAGAAACCAAAAAAGACGACTTGCTCGCCTGAAGATTTTAGACATATTGCACTAACCTGTACGGCAAGCAAAATAATGGAGAAAATGATCTTAACAAGACTTCAATTTTTTCTGGACAGGAACAACTTAATGCTCAGCGAGCAATATGGCTTTCGTAGGGGCCATAGTACCATTGACCAAGTTCTGTATTTCTGCCAAACCATCAGGGAGGCCCAGAATCTTAAACCTACTCATCATACAGTAGCTTCTTTGTTAGACCTCTCGAAGGCTTTCGACAGAGTCTGAAAGCATAAACTAATTTTAAAGCTACATGAAGCTTTTAACATACGAGATAATGCCTTGGCATGGATCTGATTTTCTTCAACAAAGAAGTATCAAGGTAAAAGTTTCAAATACATATATATATATATATATATATATATATATATATATATATATATATATATATATATATCAACTCAGTCAAGAAGTCCCTCAGGGAGCTGTTCTTAGCTCAACTTTGTTTACTATGTATTTAGCTGGTGTAGAAGAGGTTCTTTTATCTGGGACTAGTATAGGAATGTTTGCAGACGAGATCGCTCTCTGGAGCTCTGGTATCAACATAGCTGAATCAGAGTCTAGACTAAATGATTCTTTGATGTCTTTGTCCAATTTTGCCGCACAGCTTATAAACTGTTTTTAACCCTACTAAATCGATTGCCACCTTTTTCACTACCAACAAACACTTAAAAAATTATCAACCAAAACTGATGTTGGACCATCAGGAACTTACCTACGAGAAACACTCCAAATATTTGAGATATATCTTAGACCCTGAATTTACAAGCAACAAACATGTAGAACATATTGCCTTGAAGGCTAGAAAACGACTATATATTCTGAAATATATCGCGGGAAAGGACTGGGATGCTAATGCGACTACCCCTAGAACTTCTTATCTCGTACTCATCAGACCTATTCTTGAGTACGGTTTTCCAATTTATTGCTGTGCCTGCTATTCTAATCTCAAGAAATTAGAGAATGTCCAGTAAAGCGCTGCTCTCATCATAACTGGGCTAAAGCGCAGCTGCCCTTCGGAAATAGTCCTTTTTGAAGCTGTTTTGCAACCCCTTGAAATTAGACGGCAAGCTAATCTTGTGAAGTACTACAACAAACTCTCCAGCTACAACCAATACAACAAAACAAAATACTTAAATAACTGGTCCAACAACCAAAGACTAAAGAAAAATAGCCTTTTTAGTCAAGTTTTGTCTCAACAATTAATTAGTGATGATGTGGAGCCATATTCTCTTCATGGTAGTATGAATCCAACGGAAGTGCTCCCCCGGGTTCACTTTCACTATAACCTCTCCATTCCTGTCAATAAGAAGGATTTTGTGACAGATCATCTTAGACAGTTGGGCTTTGAAATCATAAATAAAATACCTAAGAGTGACATTAAGATTTTTACTGACGGTAGCAAAATTGGCGAACTGGCAGGTAGTGGCATCTACATCGAAACTCCCAAGCAGAAGATAACTCTTTGTCAACGAAACCCGGACTTCTGTTCAGTTTTCAGAAGCGAATTAATTGCAATCAATATAGGACTTCAGGCTATCCTAAGTAAAAACAACTTTGACGCTCTCTGGATCTTGAGTGACAGCCGCAGCTCGATTCAACACCTTAGTAATTGGACCTTCATAGAGGACAAAGTAAGCATCTCTATCCTGCAAAAGTTGAGGCTCATATCACTGCTTCATGACATCCACATCCAGTGGATTCCATCTCACGTGGATCTTTTTGGTAATGAAGTAGCTGACAATCTTGCAAAGGAGGGCTGCAGTCAACCTACCCCCTCCTCTTCTGAACTCACCTATTTGGAACTTTTTCTCGGAAAAAATCCCAAAACAAAGAGGAATAGTTGGTACCACACTCCCACCATTGGTATATGGGTGGTAAGCCGGGGTTGTTTCTAGCCCTTTCGTGCGATAAACAGTCCCAGACCAGCCTCTCACGTCTTGCCAGCGGCCACTTGAAATGTCTTTCATTTTTTTGATGGCAAGAAACTTTTCGCTACATGCTCAAAGTGCCACGCACACCAGGCTTCTGCTGCGCACATCCTGGATTGCATGGACCTCTCTAGGGAGGATATATACTCATCTCTTCTAGTGATATCGACTTTCTCTGTGTCAAAGGATTCTTGGACCTAGTCTGACTTCGTCAGACCATTTTGGAGGATACGAAAAAACATAACATACACACACTATCACCTTTCTTAAAAATATTGAATTAAAATAGTCTAATCTAGTAATTAAAAAACAAATCAGGAACTTACTTTCCACCATGAAAACCTCGTTTTATAAATTGCTACTGAACTATCAAGTGTGTTGTCATGCAACTACACATGGAATTTTAATCAGTTTTGCTATTCTGCAAAAACTTACAGAGAGATTTGAACTGATAAATCGCAAATTATTCCAGTTGACCACACTAGACCCCTTCTCTCCTACATAGAACACATATTTATTTAGTACTTAAATAATAACAATACATTTAACGTTTTAATACTAGTTTAAATTACATCAAAGTTTTACATAAGAAAGGGTTAGAAACGTTTGTTTGGCACTGCATTCTGAATTCTTCACAATTTTTCCTTGAACCCTCTTACTCATGTCAATGACAAGAGTCTACAGCCAGGGTAATCCATCGAGCCGAGTCTCCTCTGATTGGTTGAAAAATCACGCTTTCATGGGCCTCGGTTTCAAAGCTTACTGCGTTCGAGAGTATACTTGTTAAATTGTAAACAAAGTTGTTTATCTTTTACCTTCCCATTTCAACGATAGACATCATGCAAGAAACCGACACTAACCTGCACGCTAAAGGAATTAAAATAAGATTTCACTTAAAAATGACTGAGTTTTATCTGTTTTATAAAAAAATGAATCAGATCAGAGTGAGGAAATAAAGATTGATGTGAAATTTTTTTCTTACTTTCATGACAATTTAATCAAGGTAAGTGTTTACGATCACTTTTTTGCCTGGTTTTTAAAATATTTCTTTCAAGTGGTTAGATTTGCCTATGATAGTGATAAATCTCATAATCTGGTTTAGATTTTTTTTGCCTGTTTATTGTAACTGCACTGTAGATGGAATTGGCAAACCCATCCTTGAATGGAATCCCAACCCATGATTTAATTCTGCAATAATACTTTCCCTAGTATTTTGTTTATTGTATTAGGTCATTCCTGGATACATTGAAATAAAACCAATTTTTTCCAACTTGTGGTGCTGGTAAGCAACTTAAATTTTTGACAAGATGTTTAAATGTAGCCATTGTGAATATGCACTTAATTCATCCCTGAAAAGACACACAAATCAGAAGCATCCTGATCAAGTTGTATCTAGCATTAAAAAGTTTGTGTGTTAGGTTAAAAAATAATGCATCAATGAACTTTACTATAGACAAAATGTGTTTGATCATCTCACAACCCAACACAAGGGGAAAATAAAATATCTAAAAAGTATAAGATTTGATGACTCGTCATAAATCTAGTCTGATACTTCCACGCATGTCAGTTATTAAGTACCAGAATAACTGGATAGTGCCATCCAACAAAGATTCAATGTTTGCTGTACAAATTAGTGACCCAAGCTGTAATTGTTATTTAGTTTGTGATGACTGTAGAGCTTGCTTGCGTAAATTTGTTTGTTCATGCCCAGACTCGATGATTAAAGCAAATATGTTCAAGCATATTCATTTGGTATGCTTAATTGATTTTGGAATCCAAGACTTAGTTGAAACCGTGGAAGAACCACAAAGTATTCAAACTCGGCCGACTACAACATCTGATGGTGATTCATCTGTTGAAAGTTCTGAAATGCCACTAAGTATCGTAACTTGTGATGGTGATTCCCCATTTGACATCAGTTTCCAACGTTTTAAACATAATTTAGAGAGAATCGCAGATTCTGTAAAAAGTGTGCTAGAGATCCAAGTGGCCCAACACTTAATAAAACCATTTTTGCCTACGTTAGAGGCATTTAGACAAAATACTTTGACAGATAACTTGGCAGTTAAGGACAGTAGTAGTCGTAATAAAAGTATAACAAAACAATGGTTATACAGTACAAAGAAAAAGAGAGTCCAAATCAGCCCTAGAAAAACCAACTCTTAAGGAGAAAAGAGACATTTATATGAATATGATCTAAGTATAAAATATTATTTTGAGAAAGCATTTGTATCACAATTAAAATTTATTCTGATTGTTGACAATAATTGTACAAGATAAGTTTTACCTGAAACCACAAGTATTAGGCTTAATTTTCAAAAGTTGACTGTACATTATCAACAAGACAGACTGGATGTGTGACTTTCCCATTTACTTACTGCTGAGTTGAAATCTGCATCTCCTTTAATATGTGAAAGACAGTTGGTTCTTTGTTATTTACAGCTTGCTTTCAGAAAAATATACAATATTATAGGATTTCTACTGTTTTTTAATGCAATATTTTTCTTGTGTAATTTATATGCCTTTGTATTCAATTGTGCAATACATTTTTTTTTGTATGTGCACACATTTTGATAACAATTTTGAAGCTATATATTGAAAGTGCTGTATTTTACTTGGAATACTTTCTTTCCATTGAAATGCAATATTTTATTCTGAACTCTTTCTTGGCATTGAATGAGCAATATCCTTTTGTAACTGATGTGCCATATATTTGGATTTTTCTGTGTGTGTGTGCATAAATATTTTGGTAACACCTTAAAATAAATGCATGTTAAAAATAGTGTTTTATTAGTAGTTTTTCTTTTGTGTTTTGATGTGCAACATTTTACCTAGACCTTTCTTTGCATTCTATTGGACCTTTATAATTAATCTGCTGTATATTTCGATTTTTCTATACTTAAATGATTTCATCATAACTGTTGTATGTAATAGTTGCTTCTCTTATGTTTTTTTAAATATTTGCATGAGAAGGATGCATAACTTGCCTAATAGGTTTCTGCTTTTTTTTCACAAATCCTGTAATCCAGAGAAAGTTATTAGTTAACTGATCTAAAAACAAAGCAAAAGTCTTATGTCATAAAGATGTTTTGCATGAAATGTATTATTTTTTTTCTTGCCTTGGTTTCTGCTTTTGTTGATCTTGTAAATAAGAGAAAGTAATTAGGTAACTAATCTAAAACCGAAGCAGAAGTCTTACAGCATGGAAATGTTTGCATGAAAAAAATATATTTTTCTTGCCTATGAGGTTTCTGCTTTGGTCGAATCTTGTAGATGTGAGAAAGTAATTAGCTAACTAATCTAAAACTTAAGTAGAAGTCTTATAGCATGGAGATGTTTGCCTGAAAAAAATGTTTTTTCTTTGCATTAAAATGCAATATTTTATTGAAATAATGCAAAAAATACTTTTTTCTTACATTTAAGGTTTATGATTTGGTTGAATCTTGTAAATGGGAGATAGTAATTAGCTAACTAGTCTTGAATCTAAGCAGAAGCCTTGTGGTATAGAGATGTTTGCATGATTTTTTTTTTGAAACTGTGCTGAATATATTCCTGAATTTTGAATAACTGTTTTTCTTTGTAGGTTGTCGCTGTGTTGATGGATGACTAAATATTTTTTATATTTGATGACCTTTTGAAAATCTCATTATGCATCAATTATAAATAGTTTTTAGTTCCAGATATCTATTCTAAAGTGAACAGTATATGAAGCTCAAGTACAAGAAATATTATTGCCGTTTATTTTAATAAAAAGAAAAATAATCTTGCTAAATAGGTATTTTCTGTCAAAACTAGCATAAGAAGTATTATGTAAAATTATTTTAAATATGCAAGCATGTTGGAAGAATTAATTAAATTGAATTGTGTATTAATAAACGTATCACAGTAAACTGTATGATTTGTATTTCAGGAGGAAGTATTACAAGAATTGGATATTTTATTCAAGGATGCACTTAGGCCCAAATAGCTATCATATGTGTTGTGTTTTAAACTAGAAATCCCTAAAAAATTTAACAGACATGTTAAATTTAAATAAAATTAGACTACTAGATTCATATCATCACTAGTAAGTGAATGAAGCGAAGCAAAACCCACCATGATGACCTAAGGGAACGCCAAACTTGATGTTCAGTGCTGTTTTATTAGTTTTGATTACATCAAAGTACCATATAAGAACAGCACAAAGCAGTGTTATACTTTTTCAGTTTAGGATATGTATTTCAGTTAAAGTGGATTGGTTAGTCTTTTTTATATTTTCATAGCTGAATTCACAAATTTGTATTTAAAAAGTTTCTTTACAACGAAGTTTCTTAGTGGAATGATGACTTCCTTTAATAGACTCAACAGTATTTTTTTTTTAAATTGAAAGTCCTAATAGGTTCTTGCTGTTCTAAATTGGACATGACTTGTAAAAATGAAAAAAATATTTTATACTAGCTAGAATTCTTCATATTGCCAATATTAAAGTTTGTATCATAATTCTAATATCTTATTCCTACGAATTTTTCAGAATGAGAAAAAAAGCGTTTCTTCCATTCATAAGCTTTAGAATAGTTACGACAAGCTAAGATGCAGTCGTTAGGAACTTTTTCTAAAATATTGTTAATTGTGAAGCATTTGCGAAAACGTATCTTTTTTCTTAAATTCTGTTCATATGACACGTCGTTTGTAAATTTTAGAAAATTTTCATTTTAAGCACATCGTATGTTTAATTCAACATTTGGGGAGTCATTTTTTCGATTTCTTGCATGATTTCTATCGTTGAAATGAGAAGATAAAAGGTAAACATCTTTGTTTACATTTCAGCTAGTTGTGTACTCTCGAACGCAGTGAACTTTGAAACTGAGGCCCACGAAAGCGTGATTTTTCAACCAATCAGAGGAGACTCGGCTCGATGGATTACCCTGGCTGTAGACTCTTGTATATCAATGCTAGTAGTAGGAAAATACGGGTTCTGGATATGTGGTGGCGGTGGTACTGAAAATGACGTCAGGAGTTGAGTTCTACCGAAAGAAAGGTCACAGAAAATGACATTATAACCGAAAGTGGAGTTGAGTTGTTTTTCTACATCCGGAAATGACTTAATTACGAGTTGAGTTGCTAGTTTCGATTTAAGTTTCATGAGGTGTTGAGTTGATGTTTCGGTTTCAATTTTGAGTAGAGTTGAGTTGTTAGTTTCGGTTTCTCAGATTTTTCTATTTTTTGGCTTTTTTTAACGAAGAATGAATGCGTTGGAGCATGACGTCATCACCGATGTGGTGGCGGATATCGAGTTGAGTCGAGTTTTTTCCTAGAAAAATCAAATCCTATGCCAAACAACACGATGTGGTGTCGGAAAAATAAACTAGTTCTGTCAGGTACAATATGATCTCATTCAGACAATTAGGTTGTTGTTTAGATTTTACGGAATGGCAACACTGAGTTTTATACAAATGTGATCAAACATGTTCGCTGGTTGAGAATGACGTCAATAACTCGTTGGCATCGACCTTAAAATGAAATAGACGGATCATGTGGGCGGAGTCGCTGTCGTAAGATCTCTGAAGGGTAAATCACAAATCGACTTATCCGATTGGCTATGGAAGCGCAGACTAGTGTTTCTAATAACTGTGGATAGTCACGGTAACCAATTAATAGTTCAGAATTCATGCTTTTACCCACAACCACGTGACACATCTTCAAACCGAGCAACTGCACCAAATAACTTGAAACAGCGGTCGCATGCTCCGTCTATATCATTTTAAGGTCGATGCTCGTTGGTGGAGCAATAGAATTGACTTGTTTTACATACTTTATGACTGGTTGCGCCATCTATTGATGAGATAGAGAACTAATTGCTATTGGTATTTTGCTCCTGCAGACCCATATTAGGATGAGTTGAGTTGTTTGTTTTGGTTTCAGCTCGACTATGTGTTTCTGACATGGGAAACAAAAATGGGGTGGAGATTGACATCATGAGCTATAGGTTGCTTTGTTTTGGGGATCTTGCAGCAGTGTTATTTAGTATGGAGGATGGCAACGATTGTATCTCTAGGAAATGCATGGTATGAATACATTACGGTGCCTTGTGTGACGTCAGACCGAGAAAATGAAAAAGGGCTTGCTCTTTCAAGTCTGATCATGTTCTCAATGACTTCATAATCTTTGAGTTGTTTGACTTTTACTTCGAGTTGTGAGTTTCTCTATGCGCTTTTGACATGAAAACGTGAATGTGGAGAAGAAAAGTCCTACCACCGAATGTGGTAATGTTATGTAATAAGTTTATATGTGGACTCGCAGAATGGCAACACCGGTATTCAATCTAACAGGTTTGAGCAGTAAGCTTCTTTTGACTGCAAAATAACTCAGAGGAAGACGTGTCGTAGTGCTCTCGAAAGCGATATCCACTGCTATCAGCTGCAAGTATCCGGTTTAACTTATCGTCCTTTAGGCATAAACGTAGTGCCAAAGATCGCAGAACTGCACGATTTGTTGAAAATTTCTGTCCCATGGCATGGGAAAGTGTATCTCCCAAAGAAACTTTAGACTCTTTGCTTTTAGAATTGTACAGGCAGAGCAAGAGTGTGTCACCCAGTACCTAGTTGCAAACAAAGGTGGTTATGTAGTTGGATGCATTGCAGATTCCGAATCAATAATGTATTAATAATATGTGTTAATGAATAATTTGTCAAATTCGGAGCACTATGGATGATCCGAATTTGACACATTATGTGATCTTAGTAGCAACAAAGATATCCAAAAACTATCATGTGGTCATCACAAAAATAATTTGCACTGCCCAAAAGCTGAGGTGAAGGTATTTAATAATTGGCTTGTTGGAAATATGTACCTCTTAAAAAATGCAAGTATGTAAAAATAATTTTATGTTTTTTTTACTTCGATGCCTTATTTTTTGCAAAAATATATGATTCATAATTCTTTCTATGTTAAAAGTATTATAATTTACTGTGTTTCCATGTGGCTTCCGTAAATATGTTTTTTTTATCGAATTGTGTGTGTTTTTTGCAAAGATTGTTTTAAAAGTACACGCAATTCAGATTGAATCCAGTATTTCATTACTATTCATTCATTCATTATAAAGTTATTGGAAAATATATCTTTGAGGTATTGATTCTTTAATTTTGATTTTTTCTGCGTTTTTTAAATATAACAACTTTGTATGAAGCAGTACGGAAGCTTTATATTGATGATGAATCTAACAGTATTACATGTCAGAGAATACAAATATGTTTGTGTAAATATGATCAATAAACAATTTGCTTATCTTTTTACAAATGTTTCTCTCTTTATTTTAAAAATGTTTAATTGCTTTTTGATTACTTTTTTGTATTTGTAAACATACTTTTTGCTTACTGCAGTGCCCATTTAGAATTGTATATTGTGCACAGTTTGTAATTAGAATCTGTATGAAAACTTGTTTTATTCACAAATTAAGAGCTTTTAACTAACAACAGCAAACAACTCCGCAAGTGGAATTGTGATCGACATTACGGGAACTACTCTTGATTTTGCAGCCAAAAGTTGTATGTGCACTTTATCTATGGTTTCTATCCTCACGTACACAGCAGCAGCATAAGCATGAAGACTGGCATCACAGAAGGTGTGAATGCTGATCGATTCCTTGTAACTTGCATGAGCTTGAAACCACCTTGGAATGAACAATTCTCTTAAGATGAAAAGATCTCGATACCAGCGTAAAAATTCCTCTCTTGTTGATGAATCGATTTCCATATCCCAAGATATCCCAGTTTTCCACATTTTTTGTAACAAGAGCTTGGGAAACAAGGAAACTGGGCAGATCAATCCAATGGGATTGAACACTTTACTAGCTACAGAGAGTATGGTTCTCTTTGTGATCAGTTTTAATTCATAGTTCTCCAGCCAGTTCAAATTAACAGTCACAGTGTCTTAGGATCGATTTCAAGACAATCCTAATACTGGGGAAACTGCATCTGATTGTTGATCACCAGAATATTGCCATTCTCTAAGATTAAATTTTACTTCTGCCAATAGAGATGTAGACTCTTTAATAAATTCTATTAATTCCTCCTTTTTGTCAACACTTGTGACGACATTATCCATATAAAAACTATTGAGAGTTTCTTAACTAATTGCTTGTTGTAGAAAGGATTTTCCAAAAACCTTTTCAAGCGATAGTCAAGAACAAATCCAAGGAGAAAAGGGCTGCTTTTCACTCCAAATACCACACGTGAATGGCGGAAAAAGCTTTAATTTCTTCTCATCTTCATGACCACCACAAGAATCAAAGATAGTCTCTGTCTTCAGGTCTTATACTAATATGCAGAAAAGCTTTCTCGATGTCTGAAATGACTCCATATCTGTGTTCCCGAAATCTGAGAAGAATTGAGGGAATAAGCTCTATCAAATTTGGGCCAGATTCAAGACATTGGTTTAAAGATAGTTGAAACTTTTCTCTTGCAGTAGCATCGAACACATGGCGCACCTATGTAGTACTGTTTTCTTTTACTACGGGCCTGTGTGGTAAGTAATGTCCATAGTCAATCGTTTCATTTGTAGGTACCTATTCAATTACTCCTAGTTCTTGCCATTCTGTCTGAACTTTAGCATACATACCGTACAAATTTTCAGAGTGAAGCTTTCGCGTTGTAACTCCAGTCTTTTTAACGCCAAGTTCTGAGATGTGGGATGATGACGATAACCACCTGCCCAAGGCAGAGAAACTTCACAACACTCTTCTTCATTGATTGAGACAGTTTCTTGAAACTCAGCCTTGATTTGAAACTCTATATCTTCCTTGGAATTTTTTGAAACAGAGTCAGTTATGCCACTAACGTCTAGACTCCAGAGGTCAGTGATGGTAGTTTCTTTTATAAACATCGATGTTACTACCATTGCTGAATTTTCATGTCTCCGAAGGAGACTTCCCCATTATGGTGCATCCTAATTCAGTTTCGATGGCAACTAATCCACATGAAAGAACTCTTCGCTGTCCAGTCAACAATTTTCCAGCAACATCAGCACCGATTAAGATTTCGATTGGTCTTGGATTCTCTTCATCATCAGTTATTGAAATACTCATTGATTTCAATTCTTCTATCCACTGTCCAGACTCCACAGAGGAAATATTGTCGCAAATTACGGGTTGATCGAGACCATCAAAATTGCACAGATATCTGCCGTTCAATTTCCCCAAGTGGACTTTAAAACAATCATGTTTCCGTGGGTTAGTTGTTTTACCAACAAAAAGTGAGTGAGTGATTACTTCCTGTCGTAAAGGTTCTAGGTGCATTTTGGAAGCAGTACTCTTCAGAATATAAGACTTTTGAGATCCCGTATCGATCAACACCCGAACACATGAAGAAGAACACGGTCCTTTTAAATTAACCTTCAATGTTTGTAAAAATACCTTAGGATGTAGAGATAAACTAGCCAAATTAAGAGATTTTTCCTGTTCTCGGTAATCTTCCTTTTTCTCTGAATAAAGCTCAGGGCAAATTATTTTATTCGAAGGGAGTTCTGGACACATTATAACGACATGATTTTTGGTACAAATAATGCATTTCACAACATTTCTGCACATTTTACTGCGATGGCCTTTTTTTAAACATTTAAAGCAAGAAGCTTTCTCTTTCAACAGTTTCTGTTTCTTTACTAACCTCATTTTACGCACATTGAAACAGTTGGAGCTTTCATGTTGTCCATCACAGAACATACAGTTTTTATAATTCAGAGAACTGGTGGTTAGCAACTCAGCTGCTGTAGAAACTCGATTTTCCGCACTTCACATCTTAAAAAGGATATCAAATTATCAAGCCTGCATTAAGGTTCTTTTCCATGAGCGTAATTAGAGCTTCTTTGCCAAACCCTGAGGAAGTCTGCGGGCATGCAAGACTCTACTAATGAATAAAGCATAGCTGCAAATTTCTCAGTTGTTACACCAAGTGTTGAAAGTGATCGAATCTGAGATTCCAAATTATCATAAAGGGAGCAGAGAGAATGAATATATTCTGTCTGTCGCATTTCTCAAGTTTCAACAGCTCTCTAATATATACTTCAACTAACACGTCTTCTCGACCGAACCGAGATTTTAAACTTTCCACAGCCTTTCCATAATTGTCACCAGTTGCAGGGAACTTTCAATTATTTCTCAAGCACGTGAACCTTTCACAGTAGCTTGTATAAGATACTGAAACTTATCAACAGCATCTATATCAGGATCTTCATCTATATTTTTAAATTGATACCAAAATGGTAACCAATCTTTCAAATTTCCATCAAATTGTCTAAGTTCAAGTTTAGGAAGCTTAAACTTTCTCAAATTTTTTTTCACCCCGTTATCTTCAATGCTTTCAGCATCAACTCTAGAAACATCTAAAATTTGACGGACACTTATAGCGATATCAAGAAATTGAGTTTGATAGCTTTCACCTACCTCCATTTCGTGGTCTAGATCGGCTTCCTCGTCATCCAGCAGCACTTATATTTCAGTATCTTGCTCCTTCAGCTAAGCAGCTCTTTCTTCTAGAATATAATAAGAAACTTGTAAAGCCTTCTTATCAGGATCAAGTGATTCAATTATGGACTTTATTTGATTTAAAACCCTCGTAAAGGCACTACGAGTGGTTTTTCTCAATTTACTTTCGTGATTGATATAGATGTCTTCGAAATCAATATTTAAGTAAATCCTTCAAAAAGTCCTGTCGCGGACGCGACTACATTGGGTGAACAACACACCGGTAACTGTAGGTTCGAATATAAGAATTTATTAACATTAAACATTAATCAATTTACAATTCAGCTGGAGACAAACTTACGAGCCTTTATTCCATCGCAATATATATCGCATACTAAGCATTAAAGTTCTGAGTGCTTACACAACAGAAGGCAATCGCCCGATCGGAGGAACCGTGGCGTCTCATGTTGAAAAGAGGAAATTGTTAGTTTTACTTACTTTCTGCAAACGATATTCAACAATCAACAACTATGGACATGGGAATCCAGGTGTCTTCTGTAAATAAGTTAAGCTGTAAATGAGTATCAAAATCTAAGTCAGTATATAAATAGCGTTCGAAAATTGTAGCTTTCAAAATAGAAAATAAAGCTTCTCGAGGAGGAGAAAAAGTAAAAAGTCTGATGCGGAAGTAAAATTGTTAAAAGTTGTAGAAGATAGTAAGAAGGGAAATAAAAATCATTGTTTCTCTTAGACCAAATTAATGCATCCGGAAAAAAGCATATAAAATAAGAAAAAAAAAACCCTTAAAAATTTGTGTTCTATGGCAGAGAGAGGCTCCAGCAGCCTATGAGTTTGTGCAATCTCTAAATATAATGCAAATTCCACATTCAAAAACCCTTAAGAATTATCACATAATAAAAACCCTTTAAAAACATCTATTTTTGCAATTGGATTCGCAATGTCTGTATTCTTCCAATGTACCATGGGAGATAAAGAGAGATGCAGCTCCCATTATCATCACTCTGCAGTATTTTTTTTAAATTTTGATAAAAAAATAAAAATATTTGTATTGGCTTTTGAAACTCCTATGTTCAAACCTTTTAAATTTCTCCTGCAGAAAAATATATCTAGGCGTACATTTGATTAAATATGTCAGTAAATATTGAGTGTATTTTCTCATGTATGTCTAGTTTTAATTCATTCCAAAAGCTTCATTAGCGTGTGTAAAATTAGATATGGCAAAAAGCCTTTTTTTCAATAGTTACGTATTTTGTGAAATTTAAGCATGTTGCATATTTATATTTGTATGCAATTGCTATTATAGAAGTAATCAGTATAAATGATTATTTAAATAACGTACAGATGAATTGGTCAGTTAAAAATGTAACAGATTATTAATGTAATTGCAAACCATGCTATTAAATTCCACTTATGATTTTCATTTTTATTTTGTATTTATATATGTATATAATGAATGTAACATTACTTCACTCAATGTCATTTAATCCTTTAATGATCAAGGATTTCATAGGTAAAATAGACTGTATTAGCCTTTGGGATGGATAGCAGCGAGGTTATTGGCTACTGATTTAATAAATCAAAAATGAAGGCAATTCACCAAAACACAAAATTACTGAATGGGATAGACCAGTTTCATTTAGTTAAAAATATTTTAATAATTTATATTTAATATAATTTGTAAAATTTAGTATTGTTTAATTTTTTTTAATTTTAAAACCAATAAAAAAAAAACCTTGTTAATAAAAACAATTCGCTTTTAAATTAAAAAAAAAGTAGCTTCTGGTCCAATGGAAATTTCTATCTTCGCGCCTGTTTACATGTATATTTCACACTTCCTGTAAAAATTATTTTAACGTTTTAATAAATAATAACGTATTTACTAAACAATAAAACATCTTAAAAACAATTTTCTAATTTTTTTATTTACAAAACTTACAATGTTCTACGTTAAATAAAAAAACTATATTTATTACTCAAATAATACGGCAAACAGATGCGGATTTCAAATTATTAGATAATGCACAGAAATCTAGAAATACAAGGATTATACGGATAACTTTCTTTAATCCACAGGACGACGAATAGGTATGTCCACACTTGTGCGCTTTTGCTTGCGCTAAGCGCATGCCTCTGCATATACCTCAGCGCATGCCTCAACGCATTGGACGCATGCGTCAAGGCATGCCCGAGATGAGTCAGAAGTAGCAGTTTGTCATAGCGCACAGCGTAGCGCAAGGAGTTTCAACAGCCTTGGATCTCTATGCGCTTCAACTTTCAATTTGCAGTGTTTTGGTGAACCGAAGTCGTTGTGTTTGGTTTTTTTTTGTGTTATCATGAATAACGAACAAACTCTTGAATTTATAGAAGAGTACAGGTCTTATGAGTGTTTGTGGAACATTCACTGTAAAAATTATACGAAAAAAATTAAACACGTCATGATTAATAAATAAATTAATAACGTAATAATAAATTTTAAATCAAATTAAAAATAAGTAAAAACGTCATTTATTTAAAACTCGTAAAGAGCATTTATTAAATTTCCTTAGCGAAATAACAACACAGTAGCCTTTAGCTTATGATTGCATTTAAAATATTTCTGTTCAAATTATTGCTTGTTGAAACACAATATGAGTTAATCTTTTTTTGATTGTGTATAGGCATTAATTAAACATATTTTAAGAAATGAATTAAAAACTGACAAATTAAGCTTTTTATTATACCAGTATAATATTACCATAGTTTTGGATCCATTAAAGTTTTCTTAGTTATGGTGCAGATTCTAAAGATGTATAAGGATGAATATGAAACAAATTTATTTTTAAGCTAGCAAGGAGAAATATGATAAATGTACTTCGTTTAAACACTTATTTATCTTTTAATTATTAAAATAATTATTTGTAAACTATAAGCCATCTAAGTTCATAAGCATAGATTATATGCAAATATTACTATTCATATTTAACTCAAATATTTATAAGTATTTACGTGTAACGAATTGCACAATTAGGTTTTATCTTCTGATTTCAACAGTAAAATTTTGAAATCCAGCTAATCGGTAACGACGATTATTTACAACTGTTTTGTAACCACTTTATACATTGTGTTTCGAATTTATTTTTATTGGTTCCACAACACACATGAGGTCTAAATCACCACATCTATTGGACGAAAGAATAACAGGAAATATTTAAATTATTATTAAATTTTAATAATGATTAGTGGGTGGGAGAAAGGTAAACTCAAGTCTAGCCGTAACAACAAGAATTTAATCAACTAGAAAAGGAAGGCATACATGTTAGCCGCATCCAAGGTGAGATACATTAGTACTCTGACCAGAGATCGAATAAAACATCGGCGCAAATGCACGCCTTCCTCCTATTTCGGGTAAAATATCGTTCCGATTTTAAGCAGATTCAGCTGTTATTTGCTGCGAGCAACAGGAAACACGTGCAAACGATTCCAGCGAAATAAATAAAAGAAAATATAAACATCCCGTTTGAACGTGTGCTCCGACAAATAATAATACATTTTAACATAAATAAATAAATGCTCATTATGCGTTTTGAAATATCTTTCATCCAAATCGCTCGCCTTGATTTCGTACGTTCATATTTACTTGCCTGATCAAAAACTATGCCGCACTGATTCAGAAACAGTCCAACAGAATAGCATCATCTTCATCCATCTTGAAACTGAAGTGAGGCACATGTGTGGACAGGTAAAGGGCATGCCTCTAAGCGCATGCAATAAGGCATGCGTTGACGCAAGTTGAATTGAATGTTGAATTGCACGTTGAAAGGCAAGTTGAAAATGAAAGCGCATAAGTGTGGACATACCTATTGATCGCTCACAACGATCGCCTGTTGTGATAGTCTCGTTTTGACTCATTTCCTGCAGACAAACAATTCGAGCGAAAAGAAGAAATACAAAATTTTTTATCGGCCTTGTCTAGTTCTTTTTTGTAAAATATACATCGTTAAAGATAGATTAAAAATTTTAGCGAATTTGAAATCTGCGCAAAATTTTAAGCGAGATAGTTACTTTACATTTGATTTTCTTTGAATAAATAATTTTTCAATTGTAACTTTTAATTTTTGCAATACGAATATGGGCAATGACGCCACGACTTTTACGTCCTTTGGAATCCTGCCTGCTTTCAGAATGAATGAGCTGGAAATGCCCACAGTATGGTATTTTAATCATAAGAAAAACAAAAATGTCGAAAGGAAGTATAGGGTACACCCTATCAATAAATTTCGTGTGCAGAAAGGTTTATACCATGTTCTGTATCGCGAACTGGAAGACGACTAGACTAAATTTTTCAATTAGTTCCGAGTGTCAGTAGCTTCTTTTAGAGAGCACTTCAGCAGGTACATTAAGGCCACGTTCACATGAGGCGTTTCAACGCGTGTATCGAGGCTAGCGAGGTCCCGACATTATGTTTATTTATTCCTCTAGTTCAAGTATCTATCTTTGCGACCTTGAAGAACGGGATCCTGATAGCCTCACCAAAAGCGCATTTTACGCGCATGTGAACGGAGCCTAAGAAGCAGGTCGCAAATATGAGAGACAACATACCACCACGAGAAAGGCTGTCGTTAACATTGAAGATAGTATGATGGAAAAAAATTTATCACAGAACAAAAGAATATTTAATTACCGTCTTTCTAGAGACCGCCAGTTCATTGAATGCTCTTTTGGTATTTTAACTAATAAATGGAGGATTTTGTATAGACCATTGAACGTTAATATTGATTTGCAATTGATATAATAAAAGCATGAGTAATTCTGCATAATTTCATACGAACGAGGGGTGTTTATTCGCACGAAGACACCTTAACGCACACCGGTTTGATGGAAAACGATAATAATGTTTTTAATGGTTACACTGGACCTGAGCCAACGGCTCTTCGAGATCATTTCCGTCTATATTTTGTAAATGAAGGCGATTTGCCATGGCAGTATATGAAAATGTAATAAAATAATGCAACAGCTTGTTTAAAATATCATTAAGTTACCGTTTTGTCACTTACTTTTTACTTCTTCGCATTCTTAGTATTAGTTTATTAACATAAATTTATGTTAAATTACTGTAAGAAATTAATGTAACTTATTTAAAATATTATCAAGCTATCGTTTTGTCATTTACTTTTTTTTATACCTCGTATTCTTACTATAGTTTGTCAACATAAATTGATGCTAAATTATTGTAAAAAAAATAAAGAACTTATTAAACATATTTTTCTTTTGTTTATCATATTCTTGCATTTCTTCGCCATAAATAAACACCATCACCGCTCTCCATGCGTTTTATTTTTTATTTTGTTCGCATAATCTTCGTGAGTTTTGTCCCACAATGCAGGCTGCATTTGCAAAGTAGTAATTAACTTATCAATATCTAAACTTTCCAAAACAAGAAAAGTATAAGACAAACAAACAAGGAAAACAAATTCAGAACGGCAGGTGATATCGCTAGGAATCAAAAATCGACAGATGATAGTCACTCTCGTGTGAATTAGAGTGCCTATATAATAAGAGTGGCGACATACGGGAAACACTTTCTGATTGGCTTAGAGACCTTTTCTACCGCCCGAAGCGGTCTTTTCCCAGCTCCCGTAGACTTAACATGGGAACTTTTTGTGTGTTCGAGAAAAACGTGTGTATATTAAATCAAAAAGAAAATATAGCTTATTCGTGTTCCATTTCGTGTTCTAAAATGTCTATTTATAATTATTTTAGTGTTTTGTCAGTGTAAATTTGAAGACTTTTTGAGTAAATCGCTTTTTGTGAACAACATGCTGTTTCTCGCTACTTTGGCGATGTAAACATCGCGCCAAAGGCAGTTAGCAAGTTTTAAACTTTTGATAATGTGTTGTTTTTTTAGCTGTTTCCTTATTAAAGGTTTACAATAACCTATGCCGAATTGAATCATCAGAAAAGCAGAGAGTAAATTGTAGCAATGCTTTATATAAAAAGAATAAAAGAAATGTTTATATAAAAGTGTTATTTTTTATGCAAACTTTCATCTTTATTTTGCTGTTAGATCTCGGAACAAAACCACCACATCAACATTTATCTTTGTATTTGGATATAAATGCGTACAAATGCTGTTAACTATTTTAAAATCTTGAGATTATTCTTGTATGTTTAGGCCAATATTTGCTTATAATTTAGTTTCAATCTGTTAATTCTATTTTTCATATGAAAATGTGGTAGATTTTTTAACAAATGTGTACTGATGGTGTTGATTATTTTTTAAATTACATGTCTTTTGATTTGTATAAATGGATGAAACTTAAAATTAAATTTAAGTGGGTTAAAATTTCGTGTTATGTATTAAAAAGGTCAAATAAAAATGTTCAGTATCTTTTTTGGTTCGGTTAATGTAAGGAAAGGATTAATCACACTAAAAAAAACTACATGTGTTGAACAGTTGGTTGAAAGAAAGTTTTATTTTAAGGAACTATCCATTAACAGTAGGACATTTCAAATCTATTTTTTATTTAATGTTATAAAATTAATGCGTAAACTTCTATCACACAGCATGGAAAGAATTTAAAGAAAAAACTTGTGCCTGAGAGAGACAACACATCAGATCTTATTTTATTTAACACTGAAGTTATAAACTTAACTTTATTCATTTTCTTGTTAATATTCACGAAAACAAGTTCAATAAGTCGTGAGCATAAAAATTACGGGACATAAACACTATCGCCAAAAGAAAGAGAGAGGAGGAAATGTGGGAAACCGATGGAAGAAACATATTCGCCCAGCAACCTATTCTGGTAGAAAAATGGCTGCCGCGCATGTGCATTGGGCCAAATTTGGTCCCTTGTCGCCACTCTTATTATATAGGCACTCTAGTGTGAATAACGCAATACCTCGCAATGTAACATCTGTCTTCTTCAAACAAAAAAAGTAGCCGACGACTGAACTTCCTTGTCGACTATTTTTTAGTCTCTCTACCGGTTTCCTGATAGTCTTCTCGTGTGAAGTGCTTCTATGGTTTCTATGTAAGTTCCGTCGCCTTTAGACCGGTCTGAGCGATCGATCTCCTTCGTGTGAAGGCGCTCTTACGGCAAAGAACAGCATCATCTACCAATGTGGAACACATATGCCCCCCTTCTAAATCGAAATTTTCTGGCCTTGTGTATTACGTAGGCAAAGCAAACGTTAGTTGCTTCCTCAGTCGTTACGATGAGCAAATTTTTCAGACAATCACGATCTGCACCGATCTGTTACTACCATAATAATTAAAAATTACGAAAATTAGCTACACTCAATTTTCTGACGTATATAAACCAATCTGAGGAAGAACCAACCAAATTTGAGAATATTTCCTCTGTGCAAACAGTCCAAATTTTTTTGTTAAAACAGAAAATTTGATTTGAGTAGTTGGCAACCTTGAAAATTGTTATTTTTTTGCTATCGTATTTTGTTATTTGTTTGTATGACATGGTTTGGTGATGCAAGCAAAGGCTGTTCGCGAAAAGAATGCAGAATTTTTAAACAATATCGTAATAAAGGTAAAATTCAATCTAGATATCTGATCAAATTTAATGATTTTCTCACTCAGTTTGTGAATTTGTAAATGCGGAATTTCATTCTGGCTAAAAATTAACGTTTCAAACATTTATTCGAAGGTATTTCTTTTGATTATTTTCAAATTTTGTTAAATTAAATTCAATTTTTCGAAAACAATTTTTTAATAAATATAATAATTCTTGCTTTGAATGTTCTGTTTCCAAAATATTCGCACTTTTTTTAGCACAATTCTGAAGCGTTAGTTTCCCACTATTTGAAATCCAAAAAAATATAATTTTAATTTTGTCTGCAATATTAATTTTAGTATCAAAATCCACCAATTGTTTTCTGTTTTTTTAAATTTTCTTTGCATTGAGCTCCAAAGATATTTTAAACTTTTCAAACACATGAAAATTGTACTCTATTTAATTTTAATAATAAAATCTTTTTACACTGAAAATTATCAAACAAAAGCTGTTTGTCAGTGAGTTGACCCAGTCTTTCCTACATTTTTTCACTAAAAGATAAAATGGTTTATTAATTGTAAAACAGTCAAGTGGTTTCAGTTTTCAGATGCCAATACCAAAGGGTATACCTATTACTGATAAAATGCAAAATTGGCAAACTTTGTTGACCATACCATAAAGGATTTAACCTTAAAAATTTTAATCTAAAATACTTGCCATACTTTGGATCAACATTAATGTATTCTCATGAAATTTCTGAAAGGTTAACTTTCTACAAATTTTTAAATCTTCCAACATAAAATTGTACTTGGTTTCAGTTTGGACTATTACCTTGTTCTTAGATTTAAGGGATGTAGGACTTGCAGAATAGAAAATGTTTAAAGTTACATAGGATTTCATGTTTTCAAGAAATAAGATGGTTTAAATGTGGATGAATATTTAAGAGGGGCGGTTAATTGAATTAAGTCATTTTAATACATTAATAATATAAGTAGTTTATAGTTTTAATGTTATTTGACTGCAAACAGTAATGATTAAATCCAGGGTATGCAGATTTAAAACGATTTTGATTTAAAAAATATTATTTGAATCAAACTCTTCAAATTTTAATTTTTTCTAAATTGAAGTTTAATAACAACATTGAAAATAAATCAGCCAGTGACAGAATATGTGTCATTTTATACCAATAATTTTTTTAATTTTGTTTATCCAGTTACATCCCTTATATGAAAATAACTGTCTTCCATACTTTGAGAACATGTTTAGAATATCAATGGAGAAATTATTGGGGGACTAATATATTTTGGTTGTCCGTGGTGTTATATTTGGTTTGCACGGGCTAGCCATGCAGTGGCTAGTGTCTAATAATTTAAAAACAATAAAATTCCATTTTAAATAAAAATTTCTGTACTTTATTTTATTTGTATCCTGATGAAACCTAATACTGTGATGAATGAACACTAGTAACCTTTTGTTCTGTTATATTATCTCCATACATATCCATACATAATCCAACATATTAAAATACAGAGATATTGTAAATGAGCTTTCTTATCACTGGAATAGCATGCACTCCTGTTAAAGTTAAGCGAGTCCTTCAATGTCGTTTCGACACCAATATATAAACTGTGCAAAGTAGTGATACCATCTGAACTATTTTTGTCTTAACTTAAAGCTTTTTCAATATTTTCATAAATTTATGATTATTTATGCTACAAAGAATAAATATAAATCTATTCAGATTCAGCAAGTAATCTATCAGCAAAGAAATTTAGAAATCGAAAGAAAATGAGTTAATTTTCTTGGGAACACAATATTTATGGAGATTTTACCACTAATTTATGAAATTTAGATTTATTTATCTCGCTTACAACTGTGGGAAACGGAAAAAAGCAATTTTTTCGACACAATTTCCGAGCACCGTCTACATGACTGAACAATGTTTTGTGTGCATTGGTTGCATATTAATTACACTTTTTGATTTCACATATCCTGTGTGTCAAATAAATTTCCAGCATGATTCTGATTGAAATTTTGGTGCTTTTTCCCATTAACTCTTGAACTCAGGGACTGAAGTTTTCTTTGACAAAATTAATAGAACCCTTACTTTCATGTTTTTAATGTTTCTAAAAGCTAAGTAACCATTCATTGTATTTTCCGTCCTGTGTCCAAATTATTCTAAGTATAGTCAGCACCAGCAGCATTTGTGTAGTATAGGTTCTTATGATTAATTTTGATTTAATCAGTTTCCTTTATCTGAATCTAAATCGGAACAGGAAAGCTGCACATCAGATTCATTTTCAGATAGTTCTTGCAACATATTTCCAATTTCTTCAGAACATTTCTATGATTCATTGGTTTTGTATCTGATAAGTGAATATCTGAGAATGACATAGTTGTGTGTGTGGGATATTGCTAATGATCCAGAAACTTAAAAGTAAACAACTGATTGAAACTGACCCATTTCCACATTTGAAAGGGATGCTGATGTATTCAAAGTTCAATAAACAAATAAAAAAGCACTATTAAATAAATAGAGGTTAGAAATTTTGTTTGCAATTCTTTAGTTTTTTTGCTGAGAGAAAGCTGTTTAGATTGTAAAATCTGCTTTTCGTTGAAAAGACTAGTGGTTGTTCTATGTAAATTTAGCTGTTGAATTTTTCTATTTTGTGTAAAACAAGAAGTTTCTTTGCTTATCTACAAACATAAATAATAAAAATTCTCCAGAATCAAAATCTAAAAAAAAAAATGTGAATGTGAGAAAGCGACAAACACAATCCATTGTTGAAATGACACCAATGAGTGTTCTGGTATTAATGAAATTAAATCCATATTTAAACTTAAATATAATCCAAAACCTAGACGAGCCCTGGAAGCTCGAAAAGTTAAAATGTTACTTTGATTTCAAAATCGTGTTAACCCAGGAAATCTAACATTTCTTGGGTGTTCAGTACCATTTAGAAACAGAAAATATAGTTAATTATAACTGTAAAAATAAATAATTCAGTGAACAATCACATACTGATACCAAGTGTTTCTCGCCAAAGACCTTAATAATGCAAATAAAAATGACTTACACTTAAATATGAAATAACTAAATCCAAGGAAAAATTAATCAAAAATAATAATTAATTATTTTCTGAAGTGTATTTAGGAAATGTAAGATTTTTAAAACTTTAAATTCTCTTTATTTCTGTTGCATCTGTGTTATGTATCTGTATTTGGTAAAATGATAATAATCATGAGTGAAATGTGTATAAGTAAGAACCATTGAAATCATTTTACCTGTTATATTTGTTTCCAGTTAGATTTTTCCAAACTGTTTGATAACATTGCATCTTATAACAAATAATAAAACCTTTGGATTTTCTCAAAATTACATTAAATTAAAATGGGAAAAATTAATATTTCTATGTAGCAAAGAAATTAAGTTGGCCTCTATGTCATTTGTTTTTTTTTTACTAGAAATTAATAGATATATATTTTTAAAAGCTGTATTTACATGTATATATTGGGTCATCCGGAAAATTCTGCACGTTTTTTTAAGATAAATAGGCTACCAATGAAGCGGTACAAAAACAAAAAACTTTATTGAATCTCATCAGCCCCATTTTGTTCTGCGGCTTTTTGCCATATTTCTGGCAGCTGGAAAATTCCTTTAAAAAAAATCATTAGGCTTACTTACAAAGAAGTTATTGAGAGTTGCTGTTTTCTGTCTCCAAAAAGAATTGAATTCCAGGACGTTCAAAGAATTTTGAAGTGACCTTTAGTAGTCATCTTGGCTTTTTTCTCACCGCTTACTTCTGGTAAGTAGTTTCAGTTAGGAAAACACTGTTTTTGCAGCACTGGCTCACATTTTACAGTTCATTGTAGAATCATCATTGCATGTCAACATGCCATGATTCCTTCTTTGACACTACACTTTGTTCTTCCATTTTCATAGAACACAATATGGGCCAGTCTGCTGGCGATTTGCCATGTGACATTAGAAATGTCATTAGTAGGAATATTTTATACCTACTCTGATGGTATGTCTTTGGGCATTGCATGAATTCCTAGAAAATGTGTGAAATATTAATTGTTTCATACTTTGTCTCCCAATGCCAGACTTTCTATATATTGCCTACCTGAATGTATGTAGTATTTTTATTGTAACATTATTTAAATATTCAGACAATTATTAATCTATATTATTCAACTATTAATAGACAGAAAATCCTGAGAAGATAGAGAAAACATGTACTTCCACAGATCCACGAGCTGATACAACGAATGGAGAAGTTAAAAAAGAATTGCCAAAAGAAGATGTCTTTCCATATGAAAAGAAATATTTCGCTCTTTTACATCGATGTGAAATTGTGAAACAGGTACAAGTGAATATTAATATTTATTTCAGGTTAATTCTAAAAGCCTGACTATTGTAAAAAAATTTCAAACGTATTAGGAGTTAGAGTTGTTAGCAGCAGGGTATACTGTTTTAAATCAGCTTGATTTAAATTGAGTAATTTTTACTAAGAAAAATCATTGATTTAAATAAAATGTTTAAAGCTTTCCTGTATTAAGTTAAATAATATTGAAAATAAAATAGCTATGAACATGATGCATGTTGTTTTATCCAAATGAGTTAAAACTAATAAAACTTAGTCATGTCATTTTATAAACTAAATCAATGAACTAATGTTTGAAATGGTAAATGTTAAAACAATTTTATACATAACATTAATAAGACTAGTATCTGTAAAAGTTAAAAAGCATGTAAACACATAAGAAGATGCTTGTAAAATATTCTAGTTCCATGTTAATCCTCGAATGTTACAAGCAGGGCACCACAAATCCCGATCGCCATGGCGCCTAAAATTTAGTTCTGGTACCTAAATTTTCTGTTTCTGTAAAAAAGTTTATTTTTCCATGAAATTTTTTTTTTTTTTTAGGCCATAAAAGTTTTAAAATGGAGCAAAATGTCTAATGTAGATAATAAATATGTTATTTTTTATTGTCGCAGTTACACTATAAATAGCATATTATTTACTATGCATGTGTGTCTAATAAGTTCTGCGATATACTCAGCGTTCGAAAAAATATTAGTATATGTATTGCAAGGGTCTTGGCTCCTAAATTTGTTTATTTTTGAAGTCCCCTGGTTACAGGTTTTCTATGAGGAGCAGATGCTATTGTTTTCATCTCTTGTCAAAATTTATGTTTAAAAAGCTGCATCTGTTAGTTGAAAGAATCTTTTGATTGGTCAAGAACTTAAAAAACCTTTAGGTGTCTTATCAGAGAAACTTAGGCTGCATAGTATTCAAAGGGGGAATCAAGAAAAATTTAATTTTTCTGTTCTTTTTAACCTGCACTGTCATAATTTTGCAAATTTGGAAGGTCATAAAATTGCAAATATGTTGCTAGCATAACTTTCAAATATGCATTTTTATCAATGAATAACTTTAAAATCCAGTGTGTATAATAAAATATTAATTTCAATTCATCTGAAATATTTCTCTTGTGTAATTCATGCTAATTTACTATCTCGTTCTAATTTCGATTTTGTTTAACAATAGAGCAATGAAAGACTGGTTAACCGAATTTATTATGTGAAAAAACTTGTAAGGAGGAGGAAAAAAGAACGGAAGTATGTACTTTTTGATCACATTTTGTGACATTTGTATATAAAAATGCTTATTTATTCGTAGTATATTTTATTCTTGAACTTATTATTTTGATAAATAAAAGAAATTTGTAAGTTACTTTCATTTACAAATCTTTGGAACTTGATCATGTTTCTGGGATTGGCAAGGCTTTTTCTTGGCACCTCCAACCTTACAATGTTTGTTGTTTTAATTTTGTTAAATCCTCCCCTTGATTATTTTCCTAGTTTTATCAAATGTCTTTGTTTGCAGATTCATTAAAAAAATTTATATTAATGTCAGTGAGATTTCAACTTATCGATATTGGTGGAAACGAGATTGCGGATTCTCTAGCAAGAGCTGCTTATTCAGAGACTCTCCAGTCAGACATGCTTCTCACTTTTAGCGAGGTGTTTTCCGAGTTTAAGAAACATACAAAAGATCTCAGGAATATCAGTTACTCCAGAAAATGCCATGGTGGTGCCCTCTTGTTTGAGGGCCATAGAGGTTAGCAAACATGCATTTCCCATTTTGGCAATGGAGGGGTCTACTATGAACAAGGACAGAAGTTTTTTATTAACTGCACCAAGTGCAGGACTGACCAGGCATTGCCTAATCATATTCTAAACCAGGGCTCGAAATACCGGGTGCACATGAAAATAAAACTGTGCACCTAGTTTTCTTAACGCTAGGTGCACGCAGTGCAAAAAACAAGGGGAAAAAAAGGTGGGGAACATGTTTTATGTTATTTTGATGTTTGAACAAAATATTAGTATTGTCCTCTCTTGCTCTAAAGGAACATAATTAAAATTCCTAAATACACACTATGCGAAAACAAAATCGCTGGGCCGTAACAGGTTTTTACAGAAGGAAGGTTTACTTTTGCCATTGCCACCAGAACTTTCCGATGATTGAAACATTTTCCAGATGGCTCTGTTGAAGCCACTGTCGTGACAGCCCTTCACCGAAGAATTTAGATATTTAAATATTTTTATTTACCATCTACTACTAACCTATCTAAACATACCCAACTAATAATGTAGTTTACATTACATTAATGCCCTTATATTACGTTTTTTTAAATGTGCTCCTAAAATATAACCTGTGCACCTAATTTAAAAACTTAGGTGCACAAGGTGTGCACCTGAAATGAAAAGTTTATTTCGAGGCCTGTTCTAAACTGTCTTGATTTTACCTTTGACAAGGTTTACTCCAAACCCTTTCTCTTAGATTTTTTGGAGGTTAAGATACTCTTGAATATGGTCTAGCATAGCTAGACCATATCAGGTATTAGAAACAACAACACATCAAATTTCAACAGTAGACAACTGATATTTTATAAGTAACTAGACTCCAATAAAAAGAAAAATCATACTTTTTTCATTCCAAGACAATATAAAATGAAAAACACAGCAGGAAGTAACATAATTCTCATTCTCCTCGCATGAGAAAAAACTCTTGCAAATGCACATATTTTACTGTGCTTTAGAGATAATATAAGTAAAAATATTGGTACCATGCTAAGAGCTGTGGATGCTCTGGGAATAGGTTTAATACTTTTACTGTGCTCTCCACAACTTTTCTACTTTTATGCCCATTTCTGTCACATTTTTTTATGAGATCAATTTTGTGTAAAAATTTAAGTTTATATACATATTTAGATTTCTGATGGATCGTTTGGATGGTTATGGTGATGATTACAAGAGTGTCGCACAGTCCTTATTCTCAGAGGTAAAATAAATTAGATATTAAAAACAATGTAAATATTACATTGTTTTAATGAAACCTCAAAAAGTATTTTAAGTACTTTCTTTTATATACTTGCTTTACTTTTTGTAGATGATTGATGACAGTAGTCCATCTAGGGAAATAAACAAACCAGATCTTACATCCACAGCATTCCAGGTACAAGTGAAAGTCGAACCAGAAAGCTGAAAAATAAATCTTTCATCCACTGATTGTTGTAAATTCATCAAGTTTTCATTTCATCTGAAGTTTCATATTAAACCTATCATTCTGTAAATAAAGATTATATTTTGTATATGACTGAGTATATTTCTTTTGATCATATCTTAGTTTACATTAGAACGATTTCTTTATGATTTTGGCTCTAAAAACTACGTTGCTTATTTCACAAATATTTTACTCTTTAGTATAATTAGAAAGATGTGTTTAGAAATGTTATTTCTATGTTTTAAATAAATCAATGTTGGAGATGATAAATAATATGTTGGTTTTTAACCATAGTTTGTAACAAAAAATAGTAGTGTTTTATTTTGAAATTATATTCAGCCAGAAAATGATTTTTTAAAAATTATATTAGTAGAAAATCTTAAAAAGCTATTGATATCGTAACTAAACAGTTTCCTCCTTGCGCCCTTTTCCAAATTGTTTAAAATTTTTGTTTTCTACACCAGTTGTAAACCATGCTACGTAGCATCCTGATTTTTGATCCAACTTTCTTTTGGTTTCATGCGTAGGATGGCAACAACTTTGTTATTTTTGTAATCAAGTAATTTGAATGATATTTAATAGTTACTAATTTATATAATTGTCAGCAAATGCTGATAATTAATTTTTTTGGATGTGACTGAAAATCATCTACCTATATTAAAAAAAGTAGGTTTAGTTGTTAATTTTATCAGTACCGGCTATATGGTCACCCTCTTATAAGGTCCCCCCGCTCATATGGTCAGTTTTCTAAAGTCCCATCTAACTTAATGGGGAACATGTGTTAAAGTGCACCGCTTATATAGTCATTTTATTTTCCTGGTTATCGGTTATATGGTCAATGATCAAATTCGAACCAGGAACCTTCCGATCTAGAGGCTAACACCTTAACCACTATACCGGTTGGTCGGCCAATTTACCCGGAACAGTATGCATAGGACACATCACGAAAAGTAGTATGAGGGGCACTATACCGTCAAATTCAAGATGGCCGCCGTTTGTTTACATTTAGGAGGAGGAATCAGATAACGTTGTTGGGGGGAGATAAGGATTTGTTGTTGGGGAGATAAGGATTTGTGGTGGTGACTGATAAGAGTATTTTCATTTTCGGTGGACGAGATGACGTCATGTTGTTGATGATGAGTTTCCATGGTGATGAAGGACTGGTAACGCCATCTGGTGGCGAGATGAGTAACCGTATTATTGGAATTTAAAAAGGATTTTCTCGGATTCGAACCGGGGACCACGGGTTCCGAAAGCAGGCATGCTAACCGTTGAGCTATAGAGCACTTGAGGGAAGGAGGTGTTTAAATGTAGTGTTTGCTTTTTCTCTCAGTTTGGGACTTGTAAATATTTTAGAGTTTTATTTTGAATAATTAATTTTCTTTTGCGTTGAGGCCCTGAACGACTGGTAGCGCCATGTAGGAATTTTTTAAATAACTAATTAAATATAAGATTTGATATTCTCGTATATAATTTCTAATGGTGATGAAGGACAGGTACCGCCATCTAGAGGTGGAAAAAGTAACGATTTAAAAGGATTCTAGCTGAATTTTAGAATTAAATGGATAATTATTTGAAAGAAAATTATAATACCTGGATTCGAACCCAGCAAAAGGTAATCGCGGCCAACCGGTTTTACACAAGCACATTAACCGTTTGATCCCTATCACTTCCTTGAATACTTTGTATTTAAAAATAGACTAAACTATTGTTGTAATACTAAATAGACTACACCATGTTGAGAAAACTATACAAACATGAAAGAGTTCCGCCTCTTTGAACATTTCTTAAAATTGTCTCGGGGATTGATGAAGAAATACAAAGAAAATATTAAGGTTTTTTGAAGGGGGTCACTGTTTTTTTTTCTTTCATTTTTATATTATTAAAGAAATTGTACAATTGACGTTGTACGTTCAAGAATGAAAACTTAACAGTTTAGGATACTGAATTATCCGTTTTTGTAAAACGAAGAAGTTTCTTCAAGCACGCTCACAATTCGGGCTTTGCATAAAATTTGGACTACCTGAGGTATCAATCTGGTGTAAAATTTTCCGCAGATTTCAAATCCGTTAAAATGTTTGCTCTATTTTTAACGATTGCGAAGATAGGAAACCTCTGAAAGACATTTTTTGTGTTCGTAATGAATATCTTCGTCAAATGTGGCCGAATTCGTATTGCGAAAATATAAAAATTATTTATTTACAGAAAAGCACATTTAAGGTATCCTTGTAAAATTTTCTACAGATTTCAAATGCGTTTAAATTTTTACTATCTTTAATGATCGTGAAGATAGAAACTTGGACCAGAGAACAAAAAATCCGTAACACCGCAGTCAAAACTTTGGATTTGTTTTGTTTCTCAAACAAAATAAACCACGACAGCCATCTTCTGTAGTGGCCGTGGACGAGAGCAAAACGAAAACGGAGATTGTGTCGATCGAACCATGTGTCAAGCTCCCATACTCTTCCTCGTGCCACCAAAGAATTTATCGTACGATATTTTACCGCACGACCGAAATTGATATGTGTGCAAATAGCCTGATAGTTAGCATTGAGACGAAAAGCCTACTTTGCAAAAAAAATTCACAGGTTCTGTGATTTAAGAAAATCCAAGTTATAACCAAAATTGATGACAACCTTTCCTCTTTTCTTTGACTGTCAGAAGTTTAAAAAAGAGTAAAAAAAAATTGGTGGTTTTTTTTTTAAATATATTTTTCACATTTTTCTGTTTAATTGACAACTTTTGCACATGCTTTGTTTTAGGTCGCTATAAAAAATTTTAGGTCCTTGAAAAAAATATTTTTGGTTTTGAAAAGTCCTTAAAAGTCCTTGAATTTTTTTTGGACAAAGGCGTGGGAACCATGTATAAACATCCTTGCCCACTTCTTGACACACGGTGCATATTTTCACACCACTGTGTAAATGTCTCAAATAGACCAAAAAACACGGTGTGCCAATTTAACAATCATGAATGTCACGAAATTTCATGGTAGTGTAGTATTGTTTTTATCCCACAAACACCTCATTCCCAATGGTTGAAAAACACTGTTTTAGAGAATTCTGCCCATTAAATTTTTAAGCACCGATTAATAATAAAATTCAAATAAATTTTCTAGTCTTGTCCAGTGTAAATTCTCGGACTGGACAGACGCAGCTTTCGGGTCGTATGCTGTGCATCCTGATCTAGATTTATCTGTTGAACACACAATATGATTTTTAATCTGAAAACTATTTTATGTGTAGTGATTGATGTGTTCTTATAATCAAATGCAGTGAACCCATACTAATAAAAAGTTTAGTTCATAAGTTAAAACTTAAGTTAGAATTCCCTTGTTTTATTTGTCTTATTAATTGTGGTAGAAGTATTTTTTTTTAATGGACTCTTACTACTTTCTCTTAAAATTTATGTATCAAATGTTGACTCAGTTCAGGCGACATTCGGGGATTTTAATGCAGGATATATTGTTCAAAGTAAAATGAATGTCGAAATATAGAAAAATCAATATTATCTATTAAGAGTATTGTTTATTTATTAAGGTTAGCAAATGTTTTAACATTTTTACTTTGTGTGAATATATTTTACAGGGTGTGTTTGATGTTGATAAGGAGACTGGATTAACTTTAGTCGAAATAGCTGATGGTGTAACTATTGAAGATATCTTGAATACTACTGATTGCCAATTTGAAGTAAGTAATTTATTGCAGATGTTATTATTTATTACTGATATTGATTCCATATTTTTGCTGAATTATGTTGTAAACCTTTTTTGTTATTTAGAGGAAAGATTGCTAGATTGTCATGAAAACCGTATTAAGATATTTAGTTTTTTAAATTTACTAGTGCTTCTATTGCACAAGTACTTTGGCCGTTGTCCTACATACACAGTCACTACATCATAAGAATCACTATTGAGCACAATGCAGTAAGCTACTGGATTTTTATTATTCTTCGAAAAAATTAGCCATTACTGAATTCCCTCTTTTTTTTTGCAAATTTTAAGAAAAGACAGCTTTTAAACAAGCTTGTGTTTGAAAACCGTTTTGTTGTATAAGAAAATGTTAAAATTTTCGAAAAAATGTATTTAACACTTTTTGACATCAAAATTATAAGAAAATTTAGAGGGAGAAAAATTCTATCATATCAATATCCATTAATTTGAATTTTAAAAAGTTTGAATTATACAAGTTTCATTGTATTTTAATATGCAAAATTGGATATTTTCTTCATCTTTTGCTTCGTCAAGCAAGAATATAAAATTCGAGCTTGTGTCTCTTAGAGCCCAAGAAATACTGTTTGTAGAGCAGTGTATCATGATGATACATAAAAAACAAAGTAATATAAAGTGGGATTTTATATGCTACATGCTAACATTTATTGTTTGTTTATAATTTATAGTAATTTTAAATAAAATAGATTTGAGTGCTATTGTAATAAAACTAAAATACTCTGTTTTTTTCAGGTATCACCTGACTTGAAACCTATGGGCCAAATTTAAAATTTAGTGCAAGTCATAACCAAGAAAAATAATTTTTATGCAAATTCCTATTTCAAAGCTCTGCATATTGCAGAATTCTGTACATAATAAACTGATTATCATTTTTGGATTGGTGTCCAGAAAAAATATTGTAAATAGTTATATTTATAATTTTATAGATTAAAGGTGCAAATCTGTGATTCCTGAGCTTGTTATAACATAGAATAGTTTTAATTTTATGTTGTCACATATGTATATTTCTTATGTAATGAAGATGGCTGTGTTATAAAGTTTAACCATTATGTCAAACCATATCATTAATCTTTTACAAACAGTGCAACTGGTGAGAATCACTCTGGACGAAGCAAACTAAGACTCAGAGCAGCTCAATTGTTTGCTTATGGAAATTTTGTGTCCATGTAAATTATGCATGCTTATCCAAAAATGAAATATATTAATAATAAATCTGTTCTCTCTGAACATTTTTTGCTGGTGAAACATTGAGTTCCTTTTGCTTTTGTTCAATAAAATCTGGAACAAAGTTTCTTTTATTATGAATTATGACATTTACTCTGAACTAAAATATTACTTATATCCTAACACAACACTAAAGGCTTTGATACAGGTAAGAATTTTCATTTTAACTATCAAAATGTCAATTTGTCAAATGTACTCCCTGCAGACAGTACTCGGGTCCACTGTTCCTGTAACCCATATGCAGAACTTGACATTTCCCTACATTAAATGACGTACCCCATTTTACAGCCCATTCGGATATCTTATAAAAATCCCCTTGTAAATTCTCTATCTGTAACTTGGTATCCACTGTCCCCCATATTTTTCGTGATGTGTCCTATGCATACTGTTCCGGGTAAATTGGCCGACCAACCGGTATAGTGGTTAAGGTGTTAGCCTCTAGATCGGAAGGTTCCTGGTTCGAATCTTGGTCCGGGCATGGATGTTTGTAAACGTATGGTGTAGAGGCGGCTGGTGCACCTTAAATCTGTCGTGGCCGAAAGTCCTCACGTTGGGTTGGCGTGGAAGTTTGGAGAGTGGGGTGAGAGCTCAGGTGTTGCTTCGTCATCTGACCGTGGTTCAAAATTACGAAGTGTTGTCCTCGGATCTTTCCCTTAAGGGACTGATCCCGGACCGTCGTCAATAGCCCGTTGTGTTGCTCTAGTATGACGTTAACTAAAATTACCAATTTACCGGGTAAATTGAACGCCGACGTCTACATGAACATTTTGGGCAATCAGATTCTTCCTACGCTCTGGCAATTTTATGGAATGGACGAACGTTACTACCATGACGACAAAGCTCCATGTCATATTGCGGCCTCTGTCAAGCATCGGTATCAAGATATGGACAAAAAACGTCTTCCCTGGCCTGCTGAGAGTCACGACCTAAACCCCATAGAACATTTGTGGGACGAGTTAGAGCAACGAGTATGGATCTTCCTTCCTTCGAATGGAAGCAGACCCCTCCGTACCGAGTTATTGAAAACCCACAGCGGATTAGCCGAAGCTAGGGAAAGCCTCTAATGAGAAATATTAGAAGTGGGCCTAGTGACACGCCGTCCGAAAAACCCTTATCTACCCAGGATGAACACGATAGGGAGTGGACGTGGTCGACCCTGGAATGTGTGCGCTGAAGATATGTGGTCCTGCTCATTGATATCAGTCAACCTTAGGTCCGTTTTGAGCCGGAAAAGTTTTCTTCATAGATTCGTGCCGAGGGGTGATCAGAGACGCAAAATCAGGCATCTCCTAGGAACCTATCGGCGTTCCTGAGTAGCCCAACGGAACAGCAGGCTGCCCCAACATCCCTGTTTATCCGGTACCGTGGGCAACCGATACCATCATCTATGGAGTCTTGCAGACCCTTGCCGTCCGCCAGATAGCCTTCTTTCGTTAGCGTACAGGTATTGGCCTAGGGCAGCCGGGGAGTGGTCCCGACACCGCTATTTTCCGTGTGGCACCTAAGGAGGTTCCTGTCGCTATTTGATTGCAGGAACAGCGGCATCGCCCTTTGCCAGTTCCTACGACCCAAACCGATAGCCTGCTGGCTAGAGCGGCTTCGCCACGTTAGAGACTGACATATTCCTCCTACACGGATAGACCCATGATCTGCGGAGTTATGGAGTCCCCATGCAACTCCAGAAAGAGCCGCGGTCCGAGTGGTGGGGGCCATCACTCTTCATTCCTTGGAACTAACACACGTCCACTTAGGGACCCCAAGCATTGTCTACGTAAACTGATAACAAGTTACTAACTGTTTATCAATTACTTGGTTCAGGATGCACACCGCCCCAAGTGCGCAGAGCCCTCCCCCGATCCTTTTGCCCGGATCTCGGGTCCTCAGCCCCATCATCTTGCTATCATCCCTACGGACAGTCTTCCCGGACATTAAAAGCCACCACCAGCCTTCCGTCCGGGTTGACCCACGACTACTTCCCCAACAGACAGTAGCGTGTACACCTTCCCAGGGTGTGTATGCCTAGGCGACATAAGGTTTGGACAGTAGTACAGAACAGTACAGTAGAACCACACAGAAATACAGTTTGGCTACATAAATATAGATTTGCCACATAGAGTTATGCATTTTCGCAACTTCCAGTACAAGACTTTCATCTGTTGCTGATAAACATAGAGTTAAGCATCACAGATTATACATTTCCGCAACTTCTAGCACGAGGCCTTCATTAGTTGCTAAATAACATGCAGTAAGAAGAAATGAAAAGAGAGAAGGTAGTCACCGGCATCTGTCAAGGGGACCTTCGATGAAAGGGTTGCCACAGACTTCCAGCACAAGTGCCTTCGATTCGTGTCTGTTCACTAAGGCGGTAGGAGAGACAGAGAGTAATGAAGTTCACTTACTTCTAGGGTGGGAGAGGATACCTTAGATGGGGAATTTGAGGCGTCATCCTTTTGGTCATATAGTTTCCCAAGCGGAGGATTGCTTGGAACCACTCTGGGCGAGTAGTGAAGTCTTGGGGTCGGAAGCGCAACCAGCCAAGGTGCTGGTTAAGAGGTTTGACAAGTTCGCAGTCGAGGAGATAGTGCGAGGCATCCCCCACTTCTCCACACTGACACAAGCCCGATCCTTGTCGCCGCATACGTTGAAAGTATTGCGGAAAGCGACCATGACCTGTAAGCAGTTGAGTCGCAATCGGGTGGTACACGTGTCTTCTGAGATCGGGGGTTATGGAGATACTTATAAGTTTCTCTGCCTACCAAATCTCCACTCCATCGCCACTTCCATTGATCCATAAAGATCTGCAGGAGGCAGTTGCTGACAGTAGAGTACGATCTCTGCACGTGTATTTCCACTTCGCTCTTGTCAGTGGCCTTTTTAGCCGCTGTATCAGCCGCTTCATTACCAGTGAAACCGACGTGAGCTTTTATCCAATGCATTTGGATACCCTGGTAGCTAGTGACCGCCTTGTACAGAGTTTTGATTCTCTGCACTACCGGGAGAGTGCAGAGTGGGTCCTTCAACGCCATGAGCGAAGAGAGGCTGTCCGAATAGATATGGGTGGTTTTGTTGGCGGAGTACAGGGGTCGGTCCCGAACCCACTCGTACGCCTTTTCAAGAGCTGCAAGCTCTGCCAAATATACTGTTGCTTGGTCACCAAGCCGGTACGTATGTTCTTCGACAATACAAACAAAGTACATTACCACGAAAGCTGCTCCATACCTATCATTCAGCCCAGACCCGTCAGTGTAAATCTCCATCTCCGCACAATTTGGCTTCCTGCTGTCATAAGGAATAGATATGCGATCGGCTGGGTGAGTGAAAACATTCACCTTCTGCTCCATGTCATGTCGGAAAAAGACTTCCCCATTGATCTCCAACTCTCGTCCAGCCTTGAACAGGATGAATTGGCAATAACGTAACCCAGCCCTTAAGTCAAGCGGCAAAGCACCTGCAAGCACCTGCATTGTCCGGGTGGCTACAGTCCTGTAACACCTGGTCATTAAAACTAGAGCTTGACGCTGAATGCGCTCGAGAGTTTTGCCCAATAGCTTAGTGCTAAGACGGTCTCCCCAAGCTCCTATACCATGTAGAACAGTCGGCTCTATGACTGTGCGGTATAGTTTTATCAACAACCACGGACGCTCAGTGTACAGTCTCCTCGCCACCCTCCTCAGGGCAAAGACCAGATCACTGATCTTGGTACGCACCAGCCGGAAATGGGCTGTGAAGTTAAGGGAAAGATCCCAAATGAGTCCCAAAATTTTGAGCTCCTTCACGTTCTCAATTTACATTTTCACAGCAGAACTTGGGATCAGTTCTGCCAACCCTTCGCCCAAGAAAGTAGGTTATCGCTTTAATCTTTGTCGGGTTGAACTTAAGCTTGTAAGAAAGCCCATGCTCAACAATCCTCCTGATATCAGCGTTCCCCCTCCTCTCGAGTTCTTTGGTGCTTCTCCCTTTGACCACAAGGACGAAATCATCCGCGTAAGCAATCATATCACCGCGTAAACCCTTGTTGGGCACGCCAATGAGGTCTAGAAAGCCGTCCGCCACTAGATTCCACAGGAGGGGACCACTGCATGAACCCTGCGGGCAGCCCCTCTCCGTTGTCCTTTCTACCGTGCAACCATGCGACTTATAGGTGACTGTCCTTTCACTGAGGAAGTTGTAAATCACTGAGTAGAGATTTACTGGACACTTGGCTTCCACCAGCCTTCCCAGCACTGAAGGCCACCAGACATTGTCAAAGGCGCCCTCGACGTCGAGTGAGATTAAACTGACATGTTTCTTCTCTTCACGACTCTTGGCAATGGCTTGCCGAACCTCGAAAAGGGCTGTATTGCACGATTTCCCGGCTCTAAAACCATGTTGGTTTTTGTTAAGCTTACCATTAATGTGCAACCAGTGTTTCACACGATTAGCTATTGGCTTGTCATAAGCTTTCGCCAATGTGCTCAGCAGACAGATTGGTCGATAGGCTTTGGCATCGGCTATACGTCACGATTGGGTTTAGGAATGAAAACTACACGGGCATTTTTCCAGGCCTTGGGTACGTAAACCAGTTCCAGACATTTGTTGAACAAGTCCAACGTGAATCTCGGATACTGGCGGTGGATCTCTTTAATCACTTCCCCGCAGATCTCGTCTGGGCCAGCCGCTTTCTTCTTTTTAATGGATCTCACGACACCCGTGACCTCTAGGAGCGTGAATGGTCGATCCTTAATCGAATCTTCCCTGAGGTAGTTGTTAACAATTTCCCTCAAAGTTCTTTGGTCAGAAGATTCTCCGACGGAGTCGGATGGGAAGTGCGTGCGAAGAAGTAGTTCCATCGTTTCCGCGTGTGTCGCCGTCGTCGTGCCATCTTCTTTTCTGATACTGCCTATCGGTTGGCGCCTCTTAACTTTGCCCGATGCCAACTTATAAGGTAATGTGTATGGGTTGGATATATCAGCGTCAAGGCAGTACTTCACCCATGACGCTCTCTTTTTGCAAATGACTAGTCTTTTAAACATTGCCTGTGACCTTCTAAATTGTATTTTCCAAGACTCGCGCTCCGTCTCGGAGGCATTTTGTAGTCTTCGTCTAAGAGCCGCGTGCTTCTTCCGGGCAACCGTTAGCTCGTCGTCCCACCAGGGCTTTCTGTCTCTCCCAGAGAAGGGCACTCTACGAAATTTTTCACTTGCCATCAGAACTGAGTGAGTCAAGTTCTCTAGGCATTTATCAAGCTCGTCTCTATGGGAAATACTCGAGAGTTCGAGTATTCCCCTAAGGAAAGTCTTAGAGAGAGACTTGACCATCCTGGAGATTCTCCTAGGATGTCGTGAAAATTTGTTAGCCGAAATGAGACTTCGTTCCTGCTGGAGGTCAAACGAGATTAGTTCGTGATCACTACTAGGTAAAGTGATCACTTTCCAGTTCGTTACCCGGTCGAAGATTGCACTTGAGGCCATCGTTACGTCTATCCAGCTAGTTCCGCGGCCATTATTGAAGGTGGGCGGTGAATCCGGGTCATTCAGGATACCAATGTCAAATTGACTAAGCAAAGCAACAAGGTTCTCTGAACTGGGAGTACTGGGCTCTCCCGTATGCCACAATGGATGTTTAAGGTTCAAGTCGCCCCCGACTATTATCCTCTTACTTTTGCACCTTGTAAACACCTCCGATAGTTCCGTTAAAAACGGATCAATTGGCGCGCGAGGCGGAAAATAGACTGAAACGACCACGATTTTCTCAGTTCCGTTCGAAAGCTCAGTAGCTACTATATTCTTGGTCACTAGGATATTAATGACGTCGATGTCATGATTGGCCACAGCGATCAGCGCCCTGCCATCGTTTGCATGTGAGCAGCGCCAGCTTAGGGGAACACCTGCTAGCTTACCCCTGCTGAGGTACGGTTCAGACAGTAGTAATACATCCGTACACTCATCAGTTGCCATTTTCGTGACAACGCCCATCACAGCTACCTCACGACGTAGGTTCCACTGGAAAAAATTCCACTTGTGGCTCTGGTTTCTACCCTCAACGGCCTCGGCCTCGGGGACGACCTTCCCGTACTTTTGGGTCTCCTCTCTCTCTTCTGCTTCAACTGGTCTGCAAACAGTTGGGCCTCCAGCCACGGCCACGCACTCCGCAACAATGTCGCATAATCTCGGCTTTGGGACACACAAAATCTTAGATCTTATGTTTGTAGCCATGATAAGTAAAGTGGGGAAAATTTCCCAATCGTCCCATCTTTCGGATGGTGTAATCCAGTCAGAGGCCGACTGAGGCACCTCCAACACGGCCAGGTTCCAATCCGTAGTCACCTGCAACTCACGACTCGCACTCGTATGCCAGGCAAGCGCGAGGCAGTCCTGGTCGTATCTGAGGTTGTTGCCGTAAGGTTTCCCCGCCTCAGACGCCCCCATCTGATGCAGGGCTACGTGCGCGCATCTCACGAATTGCCCGCGCAGTCTCACACCTATCCGGGGAGATTTCCCAGCCATTTCCTCAGACTCTACTGCCTTCTCCCTAACCGTCGGGACCAACGGGGCAGTTCTATGAGTGCTGCCAACATGCGCCTTTATCTTTCGTCACCGTCAGTTCGGATAATTGTGCACCTCCAATGCCACTCATCCCGAAAGGGCGGATACTTACGCGTTACGCCCCAACAGTGGTCTGACATTTTGTCATTTAAGACAGGCAGCACACACTTCTCCTTGCTGATGAGGATCCGTCGGAATCCAGCTGTCTGACTGCAGAGGTCAGCAACTCCGGCAACCCTGGTGGGTTTTACCGGGTCTCCCTACTCGCTCCAGCGGAGGAGAAGGGGCGTACCAAGGTACAAGGTTTAGGCATTCTTCCCTTCTTCGAACAAAGTTCTCAGTTGTGAAGCCTCGGTACATCTGTGAGTTTCAGTTATCTTAGGTCAGGACGGCTTGGCAAGCGTTCCTTCTACCCTCAAGTATACCGATTTAAACCACAAAGTCACCTAAAGGAGCCATACGTAAACGAACAGGAGTTAGCTTTGCTGACGTTAATCAGTCAATTACCAGACCGCACCACGGGGAGGTCCCTGCCGTTACTTGAGCGGGGGTACAAATGTGCCTCGGTGTATAATATGATTTGAAAAATTTCCATGACCATGATTTTTTCTAAGTCCCGAGGGTCAAAATTTTTTCAAAGTCAAGAAAATTTCTCCTGTCAGTATATCCGCACTTGCATGAATCCCCCACTCCAAAAGCCTTTTTTGGTCTTTGTCAAAATTTTCGAAATGTGGAATTTTCCGAACATATCAAAAATTATGTCTTTAGCCATGGTTCCGAACACGGACTCTACCGAAATATCAAAAGATTTTCAACTTATCCGAAAAAATTCGATGTTTGGACTCTGCCGAATTTTTGGAATTTTCTGGACTCTGCCGGATTTTCGAAATTTGGAATTTTCCGAAAATATCAAAAATTACCGGTTTCCACAGAACTCCTATAAACGGTTTTATCCAATCAACAAATGATTTCTCGGACTTTGCCAGATTTTCGATTTTTGGACTCTGCCTAAATATTGCTTTCCGCAGTCCTACGAGTATGGACCAGGGGAACCACGTCCGTAATCTACAGCTGAGCTGTCGACATTCTTGCAACAGGAATGGACACAAATACTCATATCTGTGCATCCAAACCTTGTTGAAAGTATGCCCAGAAGGGTTGCTAGTGTAACTGCAGCAAGTGGTGAACCATCCCCCTATTACAGCATGCATTCTTTCAATTATACCATCACATCTTGCTGTCCGGTCCATTATTGTAGGGTAGTGTATCTCCTATTTTACTATTGCAAACGCACAATTCGCGCGCAGGTGGGGGAGGGGGGGTTAGATTAAAGTATATTTGACAAAAAATGCAAATAATCCGGAATGGCCTAGGTCCGGAGGATTTCGGACTTGGTACTGTATTAGCATTTTCAACTTTTGAGCTAATAGTTTGAAACATTACATTCTACAAAAACAATTTGTTAATCATACATGTTATTTCAAAATTAGTTGCTTGTTTTAAAGACAGGTTATCTACCACTAATTTAGGAGTAATTGTGCACATAAGTGAAACTTTGATAGAACTCAATGTCTCGAATGTCTTGTGTAATTTTATTCTTATAAATTTGTAAAAAATCGATTGTTTGGATATCGAATTACAAATTAGATATTAAAAGTATGGGACTCTAATTTAGTCTAACTAATTTAGCATTGGGAGCTCCACACACACAAACTTTGCATACTTCAGTTACAGAAACATGTGGACATAAAACTGTTTTCGAGATACAATTTTGAGATAAATTTGAAATTAGTATAAATTTATACATGCGAGTTATGTTTCCCCCTGCAGTTTATATAGGTAAATTGGCAAACTAAGCATCCCAATATAAACATGTAGGTAATTTTCTATTGAAAGTTGTTCATTGCAGTGTTAAGTTCAATAAGTAAGGAAGAGCAGATCAAATGTAGAACTCTGAGTTAAAAGTGTTTCATTCATCCACTTAAGCACAATGCATCAGAAACATGTTTCATAAAGGAATAATGATTATTCTTTCCATTATGGTCTGGATTTATTTTACCTCCGAGTTTTCTCTTGTCTTTTAACTTTTGGATGCATTATGACAACTGCAGTACTTTCTATAAAATCGAATACAGCAATCAATAATATGCCTAACTACACTGGTTTTCAAAAATTAAGGAAAAATCATAAAAGGAGCGATAACTCGTTCAAAAAGAAACCAATCCGTATGAAATTTGCACATGTTAAATTAAAGATGTTGAATAAAACTGCAAAATACAAATTAGTGGCGCTGCAATCGGATTGCATCATCTGTGAGGAGCAAAAAAAAATGCACGCTGGAGAGTAGGGCTGCAGATATCACTGTAATAGTGAGATAAGAAATCTGGGATAGCCAATTCGTTACAATGACCTCGAGGTATCATTTGCCAAAAAAAAAAAAACTGCGATTTATAGCCATTGGGAGACTAGGGGCAGGTCAAAGTCAGACAGAGGTGGCTAAATGTGAGTCCTGTGGTTCATAAACTTTGGCAACAATTTCAAGCCACTGGTTCGGCATCCCGAAGGTTCGGCCAAGCGCCGATGAACGATATTTGCGGTTATGTGCACGAAGGAATAGAGCCACGACCCTATCTCATCTTAAAGCCTCTCTTGCTTGAGCCACCGGAAGGTTGGTGTCTACGTCTACCGTGCACATAAGGCTTCAAGAAGGTGGTGTTTACGCGAGACGACCAGCCATTTCTGTGCCGCTCACCTCACGTGACAAGAGGGAACGTTTGAGTTGGACGTGTCCACTGGACGGCTGATCAATAGAGGCGTGTTCTCTCCTCAAGGATGAGTCCCGTTTAGCCTTCAAAGCAATAGTAGGCCTTGCTTGATTTGGAGAGAACAGGGAACACGTTATCATCCATCAAACATTCGTGAAAGAGATTCATACGGAGGAGGCAGTGTCTGTTTATCGTGGTATCTCTTTGGGTGGACGCACAGACCTCCATGTCCTTCCACGTGGTACCGTAAGCGCTCACGTCTGTAGAGATGACATCCTTGATGCTTTTGTGCCCCCTTATGCCGGTGCAATAGGTAATTATTTCCTGTTAAATGACGACAACGCTAGACCTCACTGGGCTCGCATGGTGGAAGATTATCTTCAGCACCATACAATTCAACGCATGGAGTGACCAGCTCGATCACTGGACTTGAATCCCATCGAGCAAGTTTTGGATACTTTAGGAAGACGTGTTGTTGCTCTCAATGTCCCTCCTCAGACCCTTGCCATGCTTACAACTGCTTTGTAAGAGCAATGGCTCGCAATTCCCAGAGAACTCATCAATCGCATAATTGACAGTATCACACGTCGCTCTATTGCTTCTAGGGGTGATCATACACCATTTTAAAGGTACTTTTCCTATACGAAACTGAAACATTCACTTTGTTAATTTTATACATGTGCTAATTTCTAAAACACCATAATTGTCTGGTATTTTATTTGTCATGTTATTTTATACCTTACTATGTGATGTATACTGTGGCTCAGTTTCATTACATTCTAGATGTAACTTTTTGAGAAATCGCTATATTTGTGATTTTTCCTTCATTTTTGGAAACTAGTGTTTTTTCCAATCTAACCTCGTTAAGTAGCTGAAAATTCTGAAACATAAAGGAATTCTTACAACACGTTGAATAAATTCTTATGTATTCAAATTTCATTCTACATTTTAACAACGATAGAATTTTCATTGAATACATTATACTTCAAAAATAATTTAAAACTCCATGCAATTTATATTTGAGCAGATGTAAACTTTGATAGCTAGTAAATTTATGTCATAACTTCAGATTCCTTTTATTCATTAATTTTTATAAATTAGTTAATACATACAAAAAATATGTTTATAATATTAGTGATAAGTTAAAATGTATTGAAATTTTAAAAAAATGTAAGAACCAAAAAGTTAATGAAAAATATCACCCTTCAAATTTAGTAGAGTATGTGTGGGATGTGATATTAAATTTATCAAGAGAGGCGGACGTATACGTATATAAAATTCTTCCTGAAAGGAAGCAAAAATCCACAATTTAATATAAGTTTCAGAAAAGAATGACTTATTAAGAAATTTAAATTACGAATTTAGAAAGAACTACATTCCAATTGATATACATAGCTTGATATTACATGACACTTACCAATCCTGCCTCCTTGACGTATGAGGAAAAACCTAAACAGAACCAGATAGACAAAACACTCAACGCTAATAAGTAATATATAAACAACAAATATCAAACATACGCCCTTTTGGCGTTCGAAAATTTTTCTCTGGTTGCCTTTGTTAAGTTCTTTGGTAATAATGATAAAAAAAGAAGCTTTTGTAATAAAGTTCATTTTAAATTCGTACGATTATTAATTTTAATTTTAGATGCTTTTAATTTTATCGCTGTAAATAAAATGTAAAAAAAAAAAAATTATACCAAGTTTTTCAGTTACGTGTTACTAATATTTTTCTACTTAACTAGGGGGCCCGCCCCCTGCTCGCTAAAGCTCGCCAACCCCCGAAGGATTGCTTTGCAATTCTCATTGGTTCGCTACGCGAACCTATGCTCGCTTCGCTCGCATTAATGAAGACACGTGTCCTAGCAGAAAGGATTGTTTACAAAAATTGATATACCAAAAAAATATTTTTCAAACCTAAATTTGCTGTTTTACAGAAAATATATATATACAATACCCTGGAATCAGAATTCAAATGAAAACTTTGAGCAAATTTTGAGTCGAAATGTGAGCGCTGCTTTGGAAATGGAATACCCAGCATGTTGTTTGTGTGTACATTTTCATAAAGCACTCATGAGTCACCCATACTTTCAAATTCAGTTTGTTGTTGAAAGTTATAGTGCAAGCGTCTTGTTGAACTATAATTGTTGGCCCTGAAAAGGACCGTTTTTTAAATGACCCTGAAATGATCCTCCGCCTTCTTTGATTTGTAATTTTAATCTGCAACAGCTCGACTAAAATTTTTTTTTTCCCAATAAAATTTCATCCGATAACGCTATGAATTCAATTGAGGCGACTTCTTGGTAAACAAACAATCGTACAATTTTGCCAAAACGCGATAACAAATAACATCTTTTTTGCGTGCCACGTAAGAGAATTATATATATAGATTTTTAAGAGATGTAAATTTATGTATTGCCTACTAACTTTTTTTATGACTGGTTTTAATTAGTGAATCTCGTAGTGTGTCACTGAGATAATAAGAAAGTAATATAAATATCTGTTGAAGAAATAAATGTAAAATAAATTTCCTTGAGGGTATCTTAAAGAGGTATTTCTAAGGATATTCTGGACTGACGCAGCTTGGCCAAGATGGTCCTTGAGTCACAAAACCCCAACCAATCCAAAAATATTCTGATATATCTCTCAGATGTGTACTAAAATAAGGTTCCCTATTCCAACGAAATTATGGTGTATATATATCAAAAGAAGGCCAGGATTAGTTATCGCTATCACTTACCAATTAAATGTTTTAAAGTTCTAATGGAAAAGGTTGAGCGCAACTTTACCAAATATTGCTCTTGCGCCGTAAAACATCATCCAACACAAAGGAAAAGACCAATATCTTACATTGAAGCGTTTTCGCGAATAGTTTAGAAATGTCTACAATGATTCCTCAATGTGTTCCACCTTAGAAAGTGAGAGAAGCGTCGTCGGGCCGTTAGAGGGACATCTAATATTATAAAAGGAAGTGTTTGTTTGTTTTCTTGGACTCAAAGTCCTGACGAATCTATGGCACCAACAGTAATGAGATTTGGCACACAGGTAGTCCGAATTTTTTTGCAATTATAAGGTCGAGGCGAATTTTAAAATTCAATTCCTCACGTCACCTTGACGTCAGCCTTTGGAATCATGCCAATTTTTTTCATCTCCCGTCTCTAGAATGGAAGAGAACACATTCAAATGACCTTCGTTTGTTTCGAGATTCATTCATTTTGATTTCCTGCTAAACGGATTCCAGTGAAGCAAAATATATTAATAAAGTTATCACAGGGGTTCTTCAGTGCTGTTTTCTATCTCAGCGATCGTTAAAGGTAGAATAAAAATTTTAACGGATTTGAAATCTGCGGAAAATTTTACACCAGATTAATACTTTATACCACGGGCACGGGCAACGCCGGGCTAGCCACGCAGTGGCTAGTTTCGCAAAGCTTTAAAATTAAAACAAAGAACATACAGGGTATATAAAAGCATTGATAACGACAGGGACAAGGAGGCATATCTGAAAGCCAGAAAGGAGTTTAAAACTATTAGTCGGAAGCAAAAGGTGTCCTTGGAGGAAAATTTAGCAAGGGATATAAATATAAGCCCAAAAGAATTTTTTGCATATGCAAGTGGTAAAAATAAATTTAGTACTACACTGGGCCCGTTGGAGGGGAGGGGAGGTGAATTAATTCAAGACGAGGTGGGAATGGCAAACGTGTTAAATGACTTTTTTCTGGGGGTTTTCAATGGTAACTATAATTTAAAAAAGGATCCCAAGAATGGAGCCTTTGCAGGGGGTATAATTAAAGAATGCAAATTTAACAGGGAAGAAATAGTACATCAGTTGAAAAGAATTAAGCCATCTAAAGCACCAGGACCAGACGATATTTATCCGAGAGTACTAGTGGAATGCGCGGAAGAAATGGGGGAAGTAATTCACACGATATTTAATTCAACATATAGCACGGGTTGGGTACCAATGGATTGGAAGTTGGCCAACATAACTCCAATTTTCAAAAAGGGAATACAAAGTGATCCGGGTAACTATGGACCAGTAAATCTAACATCAGTAATTTGCAAAATATTTGAATCTCTGTTAAAAAAGCATATAATGTTATACTTGGAGGAGGGGGGGACTGTTATCAGAGGATCAGTATGGGTTTAGGAAGGGCAGATCCTGCTCTACAAACCTTTTGAAGTTCTACGAAAAAATTACTGAGGAGCTGGATAATAAGAGCAGTATGGATATCATGTACATAGATTTTCAAAAGGCTTTTGATAAAGTACCTCATGAGGCATTACTGTTTAAATTGGAAAGGCTGGGGATTCAGGGAAAAACATTGATATGGATAAAGAATTGGTTATTGGGTAGAAAGCAGAGAGTGCAGGTAAAAGGAAATTATTCACAGTGGAAAGAAGTTATAAGTGAGATGCCTCAGGGATCAGTTTTGGGACCAATTTTATTTATAATTTTCATAGATGATATAGGTCAGGGGATCAAGAATAGAATCAGTATATTTGCAGATGACTTAAAAATATGGGGGACAGTGGATACCAAGTTACAGATAGAGAATTTACAAGGGGATTTTTATAAGATATCCGAATGGGCTGTAAAATGGGGTACGTCATTTAATGTAGGGAAATGTCAAGTTCTGCATATGGGTTACAGGAACAGTGGACCCGAGTACTGTCTGCAGGGAGTAAAGGTAAAGGAGGGAGAAACAGTCAAGGATCTTGGGGTGATAATTCACAGGGATTTTAAAATGGGTCACCAATGTTTAGCTGCCGTTAAAAAGGCTAATTGGTTATTGGGGTATATTAAAAAGACTGTAACTTCAAGGGATAAGAATATAATCTTGCCGTTATATAAGGGTTTAGCAAGACCACATCTAGAATATGCTGTACAATTCTGGGCTCTATATATGTGAAAGGACATAGAATTAATTTAAAGAGTTCAGCACATAGCTACAAAAATAATAAAGGGGCTAGCAAATTTCGACTATAATGAACGTTTAAGTAAGTTAAACATGTATACACTGGAAAGAAGAAGAAGTAGGGGGTATTTGATTCACCTTTTCAAGTTTGTAAAATAAGGGGACACAGAGGGCTTAAATTTCAATGGGGATAACAGAACAAGAGGCCATGGGTATAAATTGAATAAGACACATTTTAATCGGGATTTAAGGTAAAACTACTACTTTAATAGGGTAATAGACAGTTGGAACGCGTTGCCAGAAAATATAGTTAATTCAAAGGGAGTGTACGAATTTAAGATACAATTGGATAGTCAGTGGGAATTGGGGAATTCATAAACAAGGGACCAGCCTTGTTGGGCTTGAGCCTGTAGCTGGTCGTCAATATTTGTATTTGTATTATATATAATCCTAATTACATAATTTATTATCTTTTAGGAGATTAAACAACTACGGTGCAATTATTCATCACTGATTTTATTTTATTTGTGGCGTGATGGAGAGTATAAAGGTTTGATACTACTTCACTTGATTTTATAAAAGCTCACATTTCAATTGTCAGTTATAAATATAGGCCACTGAATAAAATAATTTTTTTTAAACAGAAGAGGTTTATTAAATTTTAAGTACGTACAGAAGGACGACGGGTTCTACTCGGATGATGACGTGATGGCGACTGTGTACTCGGCAGCAGACACAACCGACTTCAAACAGAAGGACATATTTAAAGTAGTCAATGGGATAATTGCCCATTCTTTTGTATATCTTTAGTTTGTCAAGCCGCACAGATATAGAGAAATGAAATTTTTTTTGATTATCTTATCCAAAAACATTGCAGAAAAATTTCAAAAATAATGAATTATACCCATTGTGAAACCGGTCCACTATTTCCATTATTCCACCAATCTGTCAAATAATCTGTACAATTGGTTGTATACGGTGCTGGTAAAAGGTTCAATACTCTCTAAAAAAAGTAAGTTATAAGTATTTATATATAATACTTTTATATCAAGCATTTAAAATTGAAATGAGTAAATTAAAATAATATTTTAAACATTTTTGTTTAATTTTGTAACAGTACTTTCATCACAATACAATGAAGTGACAGAAAAACTGGTACAGACGATTCCATGTAAAATACATAGCAACGGCATATACCTACACTCTAAGATAAAAAAAAAATCTGCACCTGGAAGGAGTAGACCGGTAAAAATGAAATTTGGAGGAGTGGTACATCTGCGTTGGAGATGCAAATGATCAAATTTTCAGAATCGTTTGAGCATACGTCACAAGCAGGGCAACTTTCAAACAAGCTGCATACCGGGGCATAAAAGGACATCCAGTACCACAGCAAATTCATTTCGCTCATGCTGTTGTGTTGGTTACATCGTTTCTCATGAGTTATGCCTCGGAAAAAAGTTCGCAAGCAATTTAAGCAACTGGGAGAGTTAGAGGCCAAGTAATTGGCTTCCGAGAAGGCGGATGGTCTAATATCCGGAGCAGAAAGTGCTTAAAAATGGACGTATGTCGCAGAACAAAGTCTTTGCATAACAACTTTTCCTTAATTTTATCAAAATTTTGGCTGATTTTTTTCAATCATAAGCTACGATGTTCTGCAGCGCAAAATACGCTCCTTGCCACTTTCTTTTCCTGCTACAGAACAACCGCCCAAATTACACCGCCCAAATTACAACAAACACTTAATATATAACACATCTTCTATGTCAGTGACAAAATATTTTATTTCAAAAGTTATCGACAGAATAGCAAATTCTGAAAGTAAGCCTTGGTTTCAAATAATGTAAGTTAATTAATTGTGATGTTTTATTATAAATATGTAATATATATTTAGCCGATAATTGTGTTTTACGTCTGTTTTTGATTTTACTGTAGTTTTCAAACTTCGGACCAAATGCCTGCAGAACAATTGCAGTTGCTTGGAGTTGTGTTGCAGAACACTGAATATAATTCTGCACCTGGGGTCTAATCGACGGAATACGCAACATATTGGTTGTAGTGATGTTACTGTTGCACGCTGTTGGCAGCGGTGGATACAACAATGCACATGCCAGCGTCAACCAGACTCAGGAAGGCCTAGAGAAACCGGACCAAGAGAGGATCGATGTGTTGTATAAGTGATTAAAAAAACCCACTTTTTTTTATCGCTTTATATTAAAAAACGTTGCCGCAGCCGCCGTCGCAGGATTGAAAACTCGCTTTTTTAGCTCGATTCTTAGATAGTTTTCTGAGAAAGAACGGATCAGAAAATTACGAAATTAACATGGTTTGTTCAAACTGTTCAAGGAACACGAAAAAGAAATTTTTTTCCTATGCGGCTATTAGTTTAGGATTTATTAAGTGAAAAAGCGAAATTTCAAACGCGAGTGAGCAAAAGACGTACAAATTTTCAGTCTTCAGTCGTGATTTTTTAGAGTGCTTCTCAATGGGAATTTTTGCAGCTCGTCGACTTTTTTTAGAATTTTCAATTTGGTTCCTGGTAATATTTTTTTGAAATTCGGGAAAAAACGGTACATTTTCGTTATTTTTTTGGTAAACTGTCATATCTATAGTTGTCATATCTATATCTAAACTGTCATTACTATAAGTTTTTAAATTTAAAAACATCGCACTAAACCTTAGAATGTACTCTTTCTTACGGTACAAATATTTTTGAAATTGGTTAATAAATAAATTCGATGCGATCAAAAGTTGGTCATACAAATTTTGGAATATTGGGAAATTTTCGTCAATTTTTATTAACTGTCATATCTATAGCTTATGCTATTATTTTTTAAATTTGAAAGCATCACTGAAAACCTTAGAATGTACTCTTTCGTACGGTACAATTATCTTGTAAATTGGTTTATAAATAAATTTTCGATGCAACTATAAGTTGTTCATATAAAAATTTCGTGATTTTAAGATCGTAAGTTCCGATACACAAAACTAAAACTGTCAAGTTTAATACTATTAGTACTAAAATTTGAAAATACCACGTGAAAGCTTAGAATACACTCTTTCTTCTGATAAAATTACTTTAAAATTGGTTCATAAATAAATTCGATACAATCAAAAGTTAGTCATACAAATTTCGTATTCTCTAGATCGCGGAGCGATAGCATTAATTCTCCTTCACGGAAATGAAGGTTACATTTTCTGACTAACTTATTTGTCAGGTATCAAATTTTTCATAGCAGCGATTTCTCTTTTAAAAAAAAATTCATTTTCGTTATTTTTTGGTAAACTGTCATATCTATAGTTCTCATATCTATATCTAAACTGTCATTACTATAAGTTTTTAAATTTAAAAACATCGCACTAAACCTTAGAATGTACTCTTTCTTACGGTACAAATATTTTTGAAATTGGTTAATAAATAAATTCGATGCTATCAAAAGTTGGTCATACAATATATATATATATATATATATATATATATATATATATATATATATATATATATATATATATATATATATATATATATATATATATTCACAGAAAAAATTAAGAAGAAAAATATAAAGACAGAAAAAATTCCCAAGCCCCAGCCGCTCCCCCTGACCATTCTTGAACTGATCATCTGTCAATCACTCAGTCAGAGGTCCTTCATCAGGTGTGGGACACTGGGGACGATCATTAGCGGTCACCTTTGTAATAGCGTGGAAAGGGGGCGAATAGACAATCTCGCAGTGAAACCTGCGGCTTAAAGCTCAGTACGCTCGTCATTGCACATTTCTACTGCCAAGTTAAATCGTGGCGACCAGTTGTAGAGTGCAATCTCATTTAGACTTTAAACGAGTTTCTTTTAAGAGCTATAATGAATCCCCCCACCCTTTTGAATCCTAATGTCCCATATATCATCACCTGTCAATCACCCAGTCAGAGGTCGTATATCAAGAGCTGGACCTTTTGGACACTGGGGAAAATCATTAGCAGGTTAAAACTATCATTGTTGACGAGTGGCGTTTTACTTTACAGCGATTTGATTGGAAAATATTCCATCCGTTTTACCTTCTTGGCGACATTTACGCCCTCGTGGCTTTATCTTTGATTGTAACAGAAAAATTTTTTAAAATTTTTTATTTCTGCTTATATACAGGTTTTGAATTTTGGGTAAATTTTAGAAGAAAAAACGCACCCTCAGCTAAAAACACGGATCGGTTTATATTCGGAAATATACGGTATTTACATTATGAGTGTAAAAAGAATTTTTATTTTTATATAATCTAGTTTAAATAGCCATAAAGCTTAAAACTCCGATTGCTCTTGATTAACAAATTTGGCTATCTCTTATGACGAACTGAATGGGGGGTTGAACCCCCAACTCCCTCTGGTTACGCCTATGAACTAATGTACCATTGTTTCATTGATTACATTTATTTATTACATAAGTAAAACATTAAATAAAATTAAGTTATGAATAGTTTGAGTAGTTATTAATATAGGATTAATTTGTGAAAAACTCTCTCATTATGTATATTAGCAAAATTTTCTCAACTGAATGGGGGAGGGTTGAACCCCCAACCTCCTGGTTACGGTTATGTTTATTACACAAGTAAAACATTAATTAAAATTAAGTTATGAATAGTTTGTGTAGTTATTAACAAGGGATTAATTTGTGAAAAACTCATTATATATTAGCAAAATTTTTTTCAACTGAATCAGGTTCCGGAAAACCTGTTCTGTCCCTGGAACTTGCAGGCAAAATACTTATAAAATAATTAAAATTGTAACTTCAAATACATTGGATTCTGATGAATGAGGACTAATTTGGTTTTGGAACAGCCTTTGTGAAACTATCACAAGATTATTTTCGTCGATTGCTTTATAATTTTTATTTTTCCACTTTAATATTATAAATAGTGAAAAATGTCCAAATAAAACTAATAAAAAAGGCAGTTGCAGTCAATTCTATGAAGCGTTCTTTATTTAATCTCGAATTCAATGCCTTTAAAAATTGTATTTCAAATTATATATATATATATATATATATATATATATATATATATATATATATATATATATATATATATATATATTTATTCTTGTTCCATATATAACTATAAATTTTATGGGATTGAGTTCATGATGAATGAAAGTAAAGGGATAATTATATTAAAATAGTTCAAAATATTAGTCTAGGTGTAGAAAAAAGCTCATTAGTGAAAAACAGATGCCAAATTTTAAAGTATAATTTTAAATAAATGCATTTTGGCATATTGAACATGGCAGAAATACTATCATGGCAAAAGACGTTATTTAAGTTAACAAAATGTGCTTTCGAGTATCGCATTTAAATAATATTTCATTTTGTGGTTAATGGTTTTGTCGCTATATACGGTCATTTTTGCTACACGAGAAGTAATTACACCCCGTAATCAACACTAAAATATTATAGTAGCATGTTTTGAATTATACGAAGTATCAAAAATGCTTCGTTACGTAAGCCATAGTGAATTTTGTCTACTTTCGTCACAGTTAAACATACAAATATAAAAAAAAATTATTTTATTCCTTTATCCAGAAATCAATATTAGCAAAGAGAAATAAAGAAAACCAAGGTATTAACTTTGTGTGTTCTATATTTATAAAATAATTAAAACCATTGCATTTAAGCTCAGTATTCTATAGTGTTTCATATGAATTTCTCACTCATAACATCCACACCAAGAGTGGGATTCCAGTCCAGAAAGTGTTTTACTAACAGCTAGAGAGCTTGCTACTCGACCTGAAGGCATCATTACGATAAAGGCTTTTTCATAAAAGCATTCTCATGTATGATTTGTTGTATCGGATGAATAAACGTATTTATCATGGAGCCTGAGCATTTTGATTTCGAATGAAAGGACTACAACCAAATTTAATGATCTTGTAAAGTTTTATTTTGTAAAAGTGTCAACAACCAACAACACTGAATATAGTTTGAACACAAGCAGACAAGAAAGCAAAGCAAAGAAACCAATATTTACAAATATAGATATGTATGTATCGTAATATATATATATACATACATACATGTGTATATCTATAAATAGTATTCACAAACACACAATAATATCTACAACTTTATAATTTTACACAAGAAATACAGCGTCATCCACACAATCAAGCGACGAATTTAGGATATGAAACTCACTACGAAAATAAGAAAGTCTGAAATACACAACAAATGACATTAAAATACCATTATTTCACAAATCGTTATGATAAGCTTTGCGAATTGTCCTAGCTTCTATAGGGAAATGATCTCGCAGCAGGGTTTGTTGCAGAACCTGCAGCACCTTCGTAAATGATAAGAAAATGTCGAATGCAAAGACCTCCATCGTCCATTTTCGTATACCAGCGTGTCTGTTCAAAAGTAGCCTTTCGCTTTAAAAAGAAAAATCAGTTAAGTACAGAAGTGTTGCTGCACTATAAAGACTGAACAGTTCCTCCTTCGCAGCGTATTGTCATAAGCAAAAAATCTACTAAAATGTACTTTGGCTTGTTCTAAAGAAGTTCATCACCTGTGAGCTAATCAACCCATTTTTTTAAATTATTATTTGTTTCTTAAATTTAATTGTAACCGTAGCTGCCTTTATTTTTTTTGTCAGTTCAAAACTAAATCTACCCTTTGTATCACGATTACATTCAAGAAACTCGGCATCATTTCATTCACGACCTAGAACTATATAATTATTATAATTAGTTTAGTTATATTATTTACAATACAGGCATCGAAATATATACATATTATTTTCCCCCATCCGAACAGATGGTTTGTCTAGGATACTGCGAATGACCATCCCCTTTGTTAGGACGATCTCTAGTCTACTGTCACTCTCTCGCAGTGGAAGTTGTTTTGTGAGCACTTGTTGTTGAGGATTGCTAATAATAGGAAAAGGCATTCATTCTAAGCTTGAACAAACATGGTTAATGGATTCAGCCGATGGACCCCTCGAGGAGGTCTCGGAACTGCACGGGCCAATTGATTCCTCTCATGTACACGAATTTTCGCGCTAAAATAGACCTCTCTGTGGCAGCACGTTGGAGGCAACAAACGGATGCTCCTTTCGCGTGCACTATTGCTCGAAGAAAACGAAATCCGGCATTGTACCTTATTTTCCCATTTGCACAACCCACGGAAAGTGAGTTGCACACCACTCCCTCTCGGTTTTTATCCCTCCTTAGCTTTTGCACCGATGGCGTCGTTTTCAACTAATTTTTTTATTTTATTTTAACCAGGATTGCTAACTGTCAAGTCGATATATTGTGTACACGTGTGTGATTCCAAAGAAAAAGACAGACTTCGGTAGATTCGCACTGCCAAAGGAATTATGAACTGTGAAAATTCTAAATTTCCTTTTCATAGATATTTAGGATGAGTTTATAATATTTACTGTCCCATAGTCTACGAGGATACTTTTAAAAATTCTACAGTGATACGGAATGTTATTTTTAGTTTCAACCATGAGTCACTCAACTGATTTATAATTCTTTAAAAAATTCTAGTAGTGGACAAGGCACAGCAACTTTCCGCAGTACTTCGCTTGAAAAACACCGATACAAACAGTTTACTTTTGAGCTGTGACCCTTTATGACGACAAAAAGACCAATTTTTTATAATACAGGCCTACTGGTACAGTGTGAAAAGGACTACGACCAAGCACTACCTATCATAAACAAATATTCATGCAAAAGAGAGGAATATCATTAAATCTATTTTCTCTGAGCTATGAACCGACTCTCTGGCGTTTATTATACATTCTAATAATAATAATTGAATTACGACCTAACTGAGTCATTTGTTTTCTATGATATGGAGACAAAAGTAGTATCAATAAAGTCTCAAGGAATGTAGATATTTTTTGTAGTGCTCGAATAGTTCTTTCATTGACCGACGTCAGGTACAATACAAAGTTACTGGACTAAATTTCATAAACAGTTCAGAAGTATGACTGAGAACAAACAGGAGCGATATGGTTGAATAAATGCAGTGATAAATAAAACCTCTCTCGTTTCATCTTTTTTCCACTCGTGGGTGTCTGGTTTAAAAAATATTCTTCCGCACAGATTCGTTTAAAAACCTTAGAAATAAGATCTCTCTCTCTCTCTTCGACACAGTGCCTCGAATACCTTCTCTCTGTGCTTTTTATTTTTCTACGAAAACAACTGACACACGAGGTCCACATTTAAAGACTTTGGGGTTTGATTAGAGCACCAAGTATTTTGTAAGAGACTAAAACGTTTCATTTGAAAAATATGACCTAAATCTCCCGTACTTATTACAAGGCAACTCTGGCACTAACGATTCCTGTGCTAGCAGTCCGATTGCTTGCTTGACATAGTGGTTGGCTGCTCCTTCTTGGGTACCGTCGGTGGTATGACGTAGAGTGCAGACCCGTATTCGTCGTATACAAAGTATTGCTTGGTTTCCGCGTCTTTGCCTTTGTAACTAGCAGGGAGTGTCGAGGCTTTGTCGAAGGAGTTCTCGCGGGGCTTCCAGATGGGGGAGCTCGCCTGCACCGTCTGCGGGTGGTAGCTCGACGGCGGGTTGCTTGACTGAATGAGCTTGGCCGAGGAGCTGCCCATGCTCGAGTTGGACAGCGAGGAGGCCGCGCTCAGGCTGAGCGCCTTGGGCGTGCCCAGGGTGCCGCCGGGTTTCAGTTTTCCGCTCCCTCCGCTGCTGCTGCCATCGTGCGACTTGTCGGACTTGTCCGACTTATCGGACCGGTCCGACCTCTCCGACTTTTCCGAGTCGAGGGTGAGGGGCGAGTGGCCCCGCGAGTCCCTGAGGTCCCTGACCGAGGTGCTCATTATGTCATCCATGCCGTCGGCCACCGTGCGGCTCCGAGTCCGGAAGTTGGGGTCGACGTTGTCGTACGTCTCAGTCGTGTAGTCGCGGTCGAAATGGCCCGCAGAGTGACGCTGCGAATGGCGACCGGACCGCTTCTTGGAGCTCAGCGTTCTGGTCATCCCCTGGCTGTCGCTCTTCTTCGAGTGGGGGGACTTCTCCCGGGCTCCGCCGGCTTTCGTTGCAGGAACAGTCATGTTGCGAACGCTTTCTCGAATGATCTGTCGGATAGTTCGAAGGAAAGAGTTCCTAAGCTCGCTCGTGCTGGAAGAAGACAGGTACTTCTATAGACAGTGACATTACAACAAAGTTCACATTTCTGCATAGTTCAAAAAGTGTTACACAAGCCTTGTAGTGGCAAGTTATAATCAATCAATAATGATGTGAAGAAAAGAGAATTAAAATGAAGGAGTCGAAAATTCAAAAGAATCATAATATAACAAGCATTGTAAATATCGTCGTTTTACTATCAAAATTTTGTAAGTCTTAAAATCTAAAATTTTCAAGAACGATTAAAAAAATAGACAAAAAAAATGTAGACCAGTTATGAGATACGCATTTAAAAATTCGCAGATAAGGAGCTTTATAACTGATTTAGGCTTGGAGCTTTAGAAACACCTTTAATAAGCACATTTTCCACAAAATAATGCTAAATTGGATTTACGAGGGATTTGATAGTAGAACTACGATGTATTTCCTGAAACGTAAATATGCATTCGGTAGTAAAGACGAATAAAATAACATTGCCACTAGTATTAGGTGAGGTATTCTCAACTAAATTAACTTTCCACTTAAAATTTTTAAACAATTAATTTTGTAATGGGTATTTAATGGGACTGGTAAGTTTCTGGACAGGTAAAATTACACCAAACGCACACTTCAGCTGCCTGCATCATCTAAAGACCAGTCCAGACAACGATTCTAATGGAACAACCTAGCAGTCCTGAAACTATACTTTCGTTTAATCTTCAGTACCATCGGTCTAAATCCATTTAACGATCGTTTTACGCTACAGCAACGCGGACGCGGAACAGACACGAAGTGGACCATTCCGTGTCTCACTGACAAAGAAAGTGATCGACAATTGGAATGACTGCTTTTTCGTCGCTGATTGACCGGCACGTACTGTCTGAGACCGTTCCGCAACCGCGTTACTCCAGTGGGTCATTACACGCAAAATGAGCAAATAGGCTGTGGCTGACACATCACCGATTTTAATGAAAATTAGTTTCTAAATAGATCGCATATAGTAAGGAGGAACTGCCAAATATTAAATGTCAAAAATGATATTTTATTTTTTATTGAATTTTAAAATTCAAGGTCACACAAATGTAGATTTTTGTTGCACTAATAGAAGCCTGTTTGAGACCCAATATTCAATAAGTTATTGACATAATTTATAAATTTTTATATTGTTACATTCTTCAGTAACAGTTCTTTCAGGAAATGTCAGAATTTTGTTTAATATCCGGCACTTCCTCGTTCTGAAGGATCGGTGAAAATAGAGATTTGTCCAATATGATACCAATTTCAAATTGCTCTAGTACCTCTAAAAATGGAAAGACAATATCAAAAATAATTCTTAACAAAGCCCTTCTATATAAAAAGTAGGTATAATTTAATGATTGTAGTTCTATTCCTTATTAAAGAAAAATAATAATAAAGGAAAATAATTGAAAACGGCGATTTTTCTGTATTTTTAAATACAAATTTTACTGTGAAGGACAGCTCCGAAAAACTCACAAATTTTAAGTATTATGTGTCCAGATGTATATTATCTGTCCTGAAATTTTCATCATTGTAATTTGCTTATTTTCGTCCCAGGAGCATTTTTAACTAGATGAAAACTATAGTTTTATTTTATCGCATGATGAAACAAAACAGACGGAAACACGCCATTAAGCCATCCATTTCCTCATTGAAAGAGATGCTATTACATTCAATGACAGATAATAGAATAAATAAACACTACTAAATGAATTATGGTTATAAATGTGCATGGGTTGCTATAAACTGATAATTTTTTGCTGAACCGAAAGCTTTCGAACATCGGCGAATGTTCAAGTGGCAATCCATAAGTGTTCCATCCATTGAAATGATCATTAGTCGGTTAGAGAAGTCTTTTGGATTTTCTTGTAGTTTTTAGGAAATATTATTACTATGTTTGTGATTTTGATAGTAAAAGAGATTTTAAAATTCCTGAACTTTCGAAATGTGACGTGGGAGAAAGGTTGCAAGAAAACTGCCATAAAATCCATTATGTAAAAGAAACCGGATAAAAGAACTTTCCGAACTTACAGATAAAGCCAGAGAATTGTTGTATTTGAAATTAGGTAGGAAGTTTGAAAACATTTGTCTTCACCAAGAGAAAGTGTATTTACTGAAGTATACTTACTTATTCCGACGAACTTGTTGTAATCCTTTTAAAAGTCACAAACGTGCCGTGAAAAAGTCCCTGCGAATAATAACACTAGATATTGCCAAGAAATCAGCTGGATTGCTCTCGCCAGGTAAAAAGATGTGTCTCACATGTGAAATTGGTGTTAAAAATTTTATTACAGAAGAGGATACAAAACGACTGCTAAAATAAATTTGGGAACTGTTTTGCAAGTAAACCTCAATAAAATTAATAGTACACATGCGACTGAAAGTAAGGAAGATTTTTTATTGTTTAATAGAACAGCTGAAAGCAAAGTTTGCTGAAACAACATCCCCTGCAGAAAAAATTCAAATTCTAACTCTTGTTCCAAAGAGCTGGAGTCTGGAAAAAATAAGGACAGAATTTTCTACCACATTATATTTAGCAAGGAAAAGCTGCTAAGAGACAAGACAAAAAAATTAATGACAATATTATTGCAATAGTTATAAACTTTTACGAGTCTGATGACATAAGTCGGCTATGTCCAGGAAAAAAAGACTATGTTAATGTAAACACAAATGAAGGTAAAGTCCCAAAACAAAAAAGGTTGATTCTTTGTAACTTAAAAGAAGGATACCAGCAGTTTAAGGAACAGCATGGGAGTGCAAAGATTGGTTTCAGTAAATTCGCTGAATTAAGACCGAAACATTGTGCACTAGCTGGAAGTAATGGTACACATTCCGTGTGTGTGTGTGCACCATACATCAAAATATGAAACTGATGTTACACGCTATTAAACCTCATTATTCTTTGCTAGAGCTAATGAAATTATATGTTTGTAACATTGAAAAGGAAAAATGTATGTTCGGAGAATGTGATAAGTGTCCAAAAGATCAATTTCGTGCTCAAATAGAAAAGTTTGAGGTTTTCCAAAATTTAGAAGAAATTATTTACAAGCGTTGGATTTCGACCGACAGATCTACTCTAATCACACAAGTCCAGTCAACAGAAGAATTTCTTGACTCACTTGTTGAGAGTATGTCTGGATTGACAAAACATCATTTCATTGCTAAATCGCAGTCCAAATTTTTGGAGGAAAAGAAATTGACTGTTTCCCAGGAGGAGTGCATTGTACTCCTCGATTTTTCAGAAAATTATTCATTTATTGTTCAGGATGCAATTCAAGGATTCCTTTGGGAAACTACTCAAGCTACACTGCACCCATTTGTACTTTATGGGAAGGATAACGAAAACAGGTTTCAAATCCTTTCAATGTGTGTTATTAGTGACTATACTAGACATGATACATTGAGTGCATTTGCATTTCAGATTGCCGTAATCCCTTTTATAAAAGAAATGTTTCTTTCTGTGAAGAAACTTATCTATTTCAACGATAGGTGTTCAGCACAGTATAACAACCGGAAAAACTTTTCCAACATTTGCCATCATGAATCCGATTTTGAATTGAAGGCAGAATGGCACTTTTTCGCTACAAGTCATGGCAAAAGCCCATGCGATTTAATCGGTGGAACTATCAAACGGTTAGCCGCAAGAACAAGTTTACCGAGACCATACAACAATCATATTTTAAATGCAAAACAACTATTTTCCTTCTGTACTTCAACCATTTCAATCAAATTCTTTTATGTGCCTTCAACTGATATTATTCAAATTGAGTCTTATCTTCAACAAAGGTTTAATGAAGTGACCGCAACCAATACGGGAACTCGTAGCTGTCATTGCTACATTCCTATTCCAAATTGTACGACACTAATTCGAGTGTCATATTTATCGCAATCGCCAGGAAAAGAAGTAAAGAGTTTAAAAAGAATTCAGCAGCACTAAAAAATCACGTTTCAATAATAGAAGAATCAAAGTTTAACTTGTGAGTTTTACCACATCGTGAATTTGAAATCTATGATACTACGTTGAAATTTTTAAGCTTGTTTTGACACTCATTTTTTCTGCTTTTATAATTCACCCTTGAAGTTAAACATGATTTGGTATTTCTTTGTTGAATTAGGGTTTCATTATTTATATATTATTTCACTGTTATCATTGAAGTTCTCGTAACATGCATAGAGTGGGAAGCAAATGTTGTGATTTTGTTTTTATTATTGTTGCTTTAGGACTCAGAGTACAATCCTGATTTTTTTACAAGTAATATACATATTAAACTGTATTCCTGTGAAATGTCGGTTTTGTAAAAGCTGTCCTTCATTTCTTATGCCTATTTAGAGTAGAAAATTATCATTTTGTACTTTTCGTTAGCTATTTTGAAGATGAAAGAATTAAAATACGACTTCCAAACTCTATCAGTAATATTATCATATCTAGCATTGTAACTGGCATGAATTTAAAGTATGTCGAAAAATTTCTTTAGCCCATAGAAATGTTTTTAATTCCGGCAAAAATGACAATTTTCCATTTTTTGCAACTTATTTTTGGATTAAATATGATGCTTAAAAAGGTTGTTGCCACAGTGAAAAAAAGAACATTTTGTACAAATTATAAAAATGTAAAACATGTTTGTCTACGTTAAGTAGTTTTTGAGAAACAGAACTTCAAACATGCAACATTAAGCGATCTCGCAACTGTTCTTCAAAGTTGGAAGTCCTAAAAATGCCTCCAATTTCGAAAATATTTAATTTTGAACATAATTCTTTTGGATATCGTTATTTATGCATAAACTAAACCCCTGTACCAAATTTCATGAAAATCCATTACCATACGGCCACGGGTTTTTCCTGATTTTTGCTTATTTCACGTGGAATGACCCCAGTGTAAAACAGGTTTAACCGTCGTTTATCCTCTTTCACATACAATTTCTGGAAGAGGAAAAACGTTCAGGTTTTTAAATATAGTTGCAAAGGAAACTGGTCTACCACATAAAAATTTGCAGCAAGGAAAAGAAACTGAGTTTAAGAGAGTTTTGAGGGCGGAGTGTCATGCACAGACAGACAGCACTTGTTGACCAGAATTGACGATTTGGCGATAGATTCCATTACTAATTCCTACAATTTCACAGATATCGTCAACGATTTTTCAGGACGACTTGACGAATATTTTCTAAACGTTTTCCTGTTTTGTATTAAAAGACTGCCTACCACAGTGCATATATAATGGTCGGAATAACTTTCCTTGGAATCGTGTAGAAGTATTAAAAGTTTTTCGAAAGCCTATAACCTGAACTTAAAAAGATCTTTTAACGTACAGCAAGTTCTGGTGATTTTCCGTAATTCAAAACCAAAATTTACTCAAAGACATTTCTTGCGTATAATTCGGACACTGTTCAAGTTGCAACCACTTGGCAGGAAACCGATGAAACTACTAACAGTAGCTTCCACAAAAAGGCTAACTTACTATATTGAAATCTATAGATTAGTAGCTGCCTGATTGGGCAGTTTTACTTTCTGTTCTTCTTTACGATGAAGAGCGTCAACTCGGAAACGTATTGATTGTACCGTGTACTCAATAACATGCTGAAGTTGGTTCTAAGTTTCGGTATATTTGGCCATTTTCGAATAGATCTCGAGAATAACCATAATTTAAATCATGTGAAGTTGAGTTTTTATCGTGTTGAAAGTCGCGCTCGTCCAGAAAACCCTAGGGTCAACGAGAACCCCAGAAAGTATATGAGGGTCAATGCCAATCAGCTCCATATGTCGTAATCAACAATCAGACGTGTGGTGCCGCCACGAAGACATCAGGTATGAATCCTATGTCACAAGAATAGTACAGTTCATGTCACATTCATGTCTTTCATTTCACATTTGACCTCCCAAAAAGCCAGATTTAAGTCACGTGAACTACTATGGTTCTGGGGCTCCTTTGACAGAATGACTAACAGGCATAAACTCATAATGCCAAGGATTTATTGAAGGCTGTCATCGGGGCAGTTATAGCCAACATAAATAAGAATCACCTCATTAACGCGTGTAGTCGTTTCAAAAACAGTGTAGAGCCCGTTATCGAGACTGAAGATGGTTTTATTGAAGAAACTTTTGTAAGATGGTATGAACATATGTAGATGTTGTTGTTGTTGCACATCCCCCTGGTGTAGGAAAGCCTACACCAGGTCCAGAAGGCCCCGTCGTGCCAGATCCCCATATACCTGCAAAAAGTCCTGATCAACCAACAGCTGCTTATACGAAGCGCCAAGACAGAGAAGAAGGTGATCAGGACTGGCAGGTAGGGAACAGGAACAAGGAGGGAAAATTCTCTCCCCGTTCTGAAATTTGATACTTTTAAGATGGCCACTTCGAAATCTGGCCATGGCCGATTGAAAAGGCCGAGGGCCACAGCATGTGATTGAGAGTCCAGGGTGATTGCCAGCATACCAATGGTGGGATGGCGTACGGCGCCACAAGGAAAGCAAACGTTGTTTTCCCAGGGAGTGGACCTCAGTGGGAGTGAGGCGATTCAAACAGTCCATATGTAGATGTACTAAATTTTATGAAGAAATATTGGTATTTCTACTGAACATATTTCTTTTAATTTCTCCTATTCTATTTCTTTTAATTTCTCCTATTCTACTTCTTTTAATTTCTCCTATTCTATTTCTTTTAATTTCTCCTACACTATTTCTTTTAATTTCTCCTATTCTATTTCTTTTAATTTCTCTTATTCTATTTCTTTTAATTTCTCCTATTCTATTTCTTTTAATTTCTCCTATTCTATTTCCACGAAGTCTACTTTTCTTCTCAAATAGCTAATACACCCTGAAACCTTCTACGTAAATTAAAAGCATATAATATTTTACAAAGGAAGCCAGATATAAGTAATAATTAAGTTTTGATAAGAAATGTTAGTTACTATTTAGGAATAAAAGAGTTTATATTTTTAAACGGTAAATTCTTTCTTGCAAGGTAGGCCTCAATTCAAAGTATTGTTTTAAATAAATTTGAATGATAAAGACTTGTGTTTGTTCGTACATAGTTTTTTTTGCTAAGCAAAGGCTAGTTAGACCAGTGAAATGCTTGAAGCTTTACCTGTTTGAAAGTTGATAGACTTTTTCCGATCGTCTCTGCAGTTGAGATTTGAGATGAATAAGTTCCCACAAAAAATGAGTATCTGCATCTTTCACTGTACTTGACCGAACTTGCACCTCGGTTACAGGAATCAGCACCTGATATCGAATTATTTCTACTTCCGATGTACTGTTCTTGTTTGAACTTCCCTGAAAAGGAAATTATTTTAATATATTGTTTACTCACAATCTTAGAATACTAATATTTTAAAAGAAGTATACCTATTATAATTTATTAAATGTATAAATAAAAGTTAATTTAGAGACAATTAATTTAAACGAACTTTGCGATACAACAAATTATGATGGAACTCATTTCTTGTATATTTATTGTTCTAGACAAGCTGTATGTAAACTGACTATATAAAAGGACTCCCCACATATACATAACTTTTCACTCAAAAGTATATATTCTGTGATTTTTAATAATAGCGGAAAACAATTTATGAGTGTTGGGAGGTTCGATACCAGTAAAGTTCATTAACTAATTCTTGTATCGTTTCTCAGAATATACTGAAGACACCGGTTGTCTACACAGTTGGCTTTTCTCATAAACTAAAGTAAGAATTCTATTCCATAAAAGAGAAATAAATAAAAAAAATCTATTTTATGCTCTTAAAAATTTGTGCAACAAAATGTAACAAAATGTACATGTAACAAAAAGTTTTTTCAGTATATCAGTAGTTGCTTAATTTAGTATGTTAATTGAACATTGGGAAAGTTTAACATATAATGTTGAACCAGTTTCTTAGAAAAAGTATCTCTAAGATAGAAAATATTCAATTTGAGAAAATTGATTTTAAAGTTTAAAATTTTGAATTTAATTTGCATAGTTTTATTAGTTTTATTCATGTAATTTTTACGCCACCTAATTGGGACAGTAATAATAGCATTCGTTTGCTGCCCAGTAGGTCCGGGTTTGAAACCCAGATTGTACGAGCATTGATGTTGTTGATTGTCCTTGTTAAAAGTAGCAGCGGCTTACAGCTAGGTACACATTGTCAAGTAGTCGTCAATTCGTCCCTTTTAATGCTGAAAGCAGAATAAGTCAGTGGTCGGTCTTGAAAAATGAAAAAATGTTTTATTTATAATTTTTAAACGTCTAACAAAAATTGAAATAAACATGAAGTAATATTTGAAAAAATAAAACAGACTATTCAAACCTCTAAAATCTTAAAATGAATCCCTTTTTGAAATATTTATTTCAATTCCCCGTAAGTACTAAATAATATTTTTTTCCTGTTGTATATGATTCATAGTCTGTAAGGGTAGTCAATGATTCGAGTTGAATTACAAAAAAGGATTAACATTTTCACCGTGCTTATTTTTTATATTACATATATACAGCTGAACGATATACATCTGTCAGTTTTGACTTCAGATCAGGCTTTGATCAGAAGTCCAAGTATTAAGAGTATTGTTTTGTGTTCTTCAGTACATATGTGGAACTGCTTTTATAAATACTGATGAACAGTAAATGAACATTTAGCTACCTGTATACATAATTTTATGTTTGGTATAATGTTTTCTGCTGTGATACTATAGTATAAAGACCGGCAAAAAAGAATTGAAATGTCTTTGTCCTTAGATGTAGCCTGAAACCCGATTTGAAAAACCTTAAAACAGGGGTGGCCAACCTGTAGTGCATGCGCCAAAAGTGGCGCATTAGATGATCACAAATTTCGCACTGCATTCTTGCTCCTACTTATTCTTTTGAAGAAGTTGCCATAACTGAATCCCTCTTCATATTTTGAGCACCAGAGTGCTCTCAGTTCAATTGTTCAGAATTCAGAAATTGTTCAGTCCTGTCTCCAAATATTTGCACGTCATCTTGGTAATACAGGTATTGAAAGGAAAGCAGACAAAATTGCTATATCAAGGCAGACGGTTACCATGTATCGAGGAATTCTCTCGAAATGTATCTCAGCAACTGGAAGTCCTTGTCCATTCTTGCACTTTCTTTTCTTTAGCTTTGGATGAATCAAAGTACATATATGATGTAGCCCAGTAAAGAATTTTTATTAAAGGAATTGATTATAATTTTAATGTCTTCAAGAACTTGTCAGTCTGGAGTCATTGCATGGTAAAAAAAGAGGATCAGACATTTGAAAAAGTAAAAAAGCATGCCTAGAAAGTCTAAAATTAGATTATAGTAAACTCATCGCATCCTAAGGCGTATCTGAAATGGTATGTGAAAGCAATTGACGCATGGTATGTAAAAGGTTGGCCACCTATGCCTTAAAAGAACGCTAAATATTGATATGTGGGTGGCAGAAGAGGTAATGCACACTTTAATTTCAAGCCATACTGAGTTTCTCCCATTTAAAGTTCACGAAATCTTACCATAAGTTTTTTCTTTTGTCTTATTTTCTCTTTACATAGGAAAACGACGGCCGTCTTGAATACGAAGCACATAGCGTATAGTTCTAGACCTTTCTTAATTTTACCCAAGAATTCGAAAATGTTCAGCCATTCTACGCCAGCATAGAAAAGCAGTTCACCTGGGCTAAGATCTACATGCTGTAAGAAACAAAAGTTTAAAAAATTAGAGCGAATACATGTTTTTCATATTACATCTGGGTAATATCAATTTAAGGTTACAGAGCAGGTGTTCAATTATTTCCCGTCTGCACGGAATGAAATGAAATAAGTAACGATATTATGTTGGAAAGTTATACAACGTAATCATGTTAAATCTAGCCACTAAATCAATCACGCTTCAGCTGCATCACAGAAAATTTGGAACAGCTACACTCTATGTTTATGAGCGATGGCAACGGCATTAACGATTTTTTTTGTCGCACTTCTAAAGTCGCCTAGGAAATAATTATTTCCTAACTCTTTATCTGTCACAAATGTTTTTCTTTTTACAACACACTTATTAAAAAAAATTTCAGAAAATTTTAAACAGTATATTTATAAAAATCTCTCACAAAAAGTAGTAAGTTTAAGTACATATCAAAACACATTTGTGAACCAGAAGAGAAACTAAGCTACGAATGTTGGGTAAGAATACCCTGAAACTTATCAATTACACTAAATACAGTGGGCATGTTAAAAAGGAAAAAGATTTACAAAAGAAAAAAAGCAAGAAATAATACAACATGATAACGTCAGCTTTCGTAAAAACATAATGAAAACAAAAATGGTAAAATAATAATAATAATAATAATAATAATAATAAATAAATAAAAAAAATTTTAATCCTTTCGTGAAAACTACTATAGTAAAAAAATAATTCCACAACTGTCAAAATACAAATAAATGGACCAATGGTATCACAGAAAACGATTTAAAAGGACTAATGCAATCAAAGGATATTTTAAAAACAAAATAACCAATGGGAGGAAATAAACAATTTTAAACGAATCAATGAAATCAAACGACTTTAACGGATTTTGAAAGAACTTTCTAGAATATTTAAAATGAAAATTTAAAGTTTCCGTTTGCCGAGGTTGCCATAAAAACCACAACAACCGTAACGAAAGATGGGTTATCTTAGTTTATCGGAACTCGCTACTAGAAGTGCGCCAAAAAAAATCGCCAAGCCGTTGCCATCACTCATAAATGTAGAGTGTAGCTGTACCAAAAATTCAAAGCAGAAATAATTATAATTCAATTTACGGTGGAGTGGTCGTTCACGGTAAGACGTTTGTCGCCAACTAATTTTTGTCGCCAAATCAAGATGGCGGCCAAATTCCGTAACAGCAGATAGGGTTGCCATAACAAAAACGGCAGATGTGAAAAAAATCCTCAAAAGGTGAAAATTACCATATTTGGCGACAAATCGCCTTCTTACCGTGAACGACCACTCCACCCAATTTACTTATTAATAGAGTAAGTGTATTTGGTAACTGTATAAACTTAGTGAATGTAAACAACATTTCGTAGTTAGGAAACAGTATCTTTTGTACATGAAAGGTTTCTGAAGAATCTGCGAGGAAGTAAATAAATTACCTGTCCATGGTCAATTGAATTCGGAATACCTTGAAAAGTCAAAGTATTTTGAATTACAATGTAACGAAGCCAATAAGGTTATTGGGATAATGCAAAAATATCTCTTATGAAAAAAGATCATGCATTCAATCCTCTGAGCGTCATGCACGCATTATTCCACCATGCAATCTGCAGTTGTCCCTACATGTCTTCTAAAAAGTTTTAAACTTCTTGATCAATATAATCCTGATTCTTTCAACTAATGGATAAAGCTGTTTAGTTATTATATGTGTAGGGTAAAATGCGCAGTATACTACTCAGAAATATCGCGAATTCCAGAAGGTTTATACATCGACCTTCTAATGAAATAGACAGCGCTTCTGAGCTGAGTCGCTGTCTTAAGATCCTAGAAAGAATAGTCGTGGACTTACGAACCAACTTGGACCAATTGGCTATCGAAGAGCAGACTAGTGTTGTTAATCGCACTGGATTATTTATCACTTGAATCAATTCATAATTTTAGTCCCACATTAGAATTCATATATTTTTACACAGATCATCAAATTGAGCAACCGGAAAAAATAGCATGAGGCTGTGAGCACATATTCCGTCTATTTCATTAGAGGGTCGATGGGTTAATAAGATATATATAGTTGAGTCTATCTTCCAAATTTTTTGTGAACAATTGCAACATTTTCAAATATGAGAAATGTGAACTACTTCTTGGTACCTGTTTGGATGATTTCAGATGCTGTCGATGTAAATGATCAAATATTGCCCCGTATTCTTCGTGAATCCTTTGCATTTCATTGATGTGTTCTGCTACACGTTCCATTCCTTTCAAAGCCTCTGAATAACACAACATTCATTCGTTAAAAGATGCACTGAACAGACGAATGCATTCAATGAACATAAACATTACTTATTCAAAAGGTAAGTTTTCAGATTACAAGTTTGTGAATGACTAACAAAAATTAGTATTTAATGCCACCAAAGGTTTCAAATCGAAGCACACGATTGTTATTCATAGAAATGCTATAAAGTTGGAGCACTTCTAAAAGTGTGTTTCAAATAAAATAGTAAAAATTATTAGATATGCGTCTTTTCTGATTATTACTTATTTTACTGTTTTTATGAACAATATAATAAGGCTTTAGGTAGTTTCTGAGAATATTTAGATCTTATTACAGATTTAATTTACACTTAGTGTACTTTTCAACACAAATTAGACATTTTATTGACAACAAAGAACATAATGGCCCCAAATATTAGTAAATACGAGATGAATGACCGGGAGACGTTAATTTGTTTTAAATTCCATAAAATATGAATGTTGATGATGATTAGGTGAGTGTACAAAATAAAGGACTTCATTATCCGACAAAACTTCTAATTTGTTCAAAATCATAGTAAAATACTCCATTTCCATACAAATTTCTAAACTTACCTTAAACATAAGATTTCTTTACATGCATGAATACGTGAAGTAGAATTAATTTAAAGTAGCGGCAGTTGACAGTTTACTGATAAAATTCTTTGGGTTCATTTCGTGTAACCCCAATTTTATTTCGTAGTTAAAACATTTATTCCAAAGAGAATGTATATTGTTCTCCAGTAAAAGTGTGCTCTCGAGATTTGGCACTTGAATTTCCTGGTTTTGAACGAATCTATTCTTTGAATTAGGGGTCAGGTTAAACTTAAACAATGCATTCAGACAATTGGCGTTTTTGGTGTGGTTTCTGGCTCAGAATTTATCGTTCGATGTCGGAAGTCATAGTTGTGATAAGGAGTGTGTGAAAAAAATAATCATATATGGCGATTACTGTACATGATTTTGAGTGTGACAGGCTTTTATCTTGCAAGTCTAATCATTTTTGTATATATGGATTTTCCCAAGGTCGTGCGTCTTCTCACTGGAGCCGTACTTTAACATTTTGTGTTTAATGGATTACCTGCAAGGTGTTGGTGCTCCTCTGACGTAGGATCGGTGAGGTGCTTGAGCTGTTGCAGAAGCAGAGGGTATTTGAGTATCCTCTGTATTGGCTTGATGAGGTAGGATTCCAATGAAAAGGAATGCTGGCCTCGAGGGTTACGAGACTGTAAGAACTCCACGAGAGCCGCGTTCCCCTCGCCTGAAGAAATAATACACTCTTAATATGTGAAGACAAATATCTCTTGAAAGGGATTTTCAGTGTTAACCACAAACCAGACGTTCTGGAAAGATTTTACTTCTGTAGTCCAAATGCTCTCACATTATACGTATCGGAGTTAGCTTAAATGTAGTTTACCGTTTATTTGGAGGCGTTTGGTGTTTAATCTAATTGACATTTACCAGTCAACTATCATATGGACGGGTTAAAGTTACAGTGGTGTAAGTCGCTTTAAAAAAAATGACAGACACAGAAACCAGACAAATGACATTGGAAGTTCTTGTGTTAATGGAAACATCGGTTTTGTTTATCATCAAAGAGATGTAAGTCAGACTTACACCACTGCGTTTGAAAACGCTTCCAGAGTGCCGACTGAATCCGCATTTCGGCGCAGAATTTCTACAAAACAATGGATTCTGAAGAAAATATCAAGATGAATTATACGGATCTGATGGTCGAGGATACCATGTTCCAAAGCACAAGATACCGGATGTAGTAATGAAAGAGGTACGTGATCATATGGACGGTTAAAGTTACAGTGGTGTAAGTTACCTTTTTTTCGTTTTTCAGAAATTGCAAAAGGCACTGTTATAAATTCAGGAACAAAAATGGTGTAATGTTAAAATAATAGGAGTGTCTCCTGGATCCAGATTTAACATAGAGGCTTAAATTGAATTGAATTTGTAAAATAGTTACAATTTTACTGGTGACGAAAATGACATACACTTCTGTGTATTTACAAAGCCAGTGACTTACACCACTGTGTATGACTTACACCAGAGTATTTGTCAGCAAAACGAATAGAAAGTGAACTTAAGAACCCCCCAAAAAACAGATTTCATTCGTATTAAAAATAAGTAATTCTTATTACAAATGGACAAATATCAAAGACTGAATCCACTGTAACACTAAAGTAAGAAAAGACTGAAAAATCCACAGTTTCCAGGGTACCCAGATCGTCAGGTGGCATCTCCTCACATTCAAGAGTCGTTTGAAGAGAAGGGAAAAATCATGTTTTACTGGTGGAATGTGTTTTAGAAGGTCCATCATGTCCTTCTTCGCTTCTGTAACGGGTCTTCCTCGAGGATACAGCGCATCTTGATGAACGTTCGCTAGAGATGATGGTCTACCATCTTTTGTTTTTCGTAGATTGAACACTGAAAATGGCATGTCATCATTCAGTGTTTCTTTATACAGAAGAGTGTAAGGAACGATCTTTCAAAGTCCTAATCCATTGAATCATCAACCAGTTAACGAGTATTGTTCTCGTTTTTCTTTCTACGTGTGATACAGTAGTAGCCTTTTTCTGTGTTTAATATACGCCAAGCAAGGGATGGTAGACCATCGTCACTAGCGAACAAGATGCGCTGTATCCTCGAGAAATACCAGTTACAAAAGCGAAGAAGAAGGACATGATGGACCTTCTGAAATAACATCAGTAAAACATGATTTTTCCTTTCTCTTCGAACTACTCTTGAATGTGAGGAGATGCCACCTAAAATAATAAATGGCTATTTATTCAGGTAATGGTAATGGTAATTTTAGTTAACGTCATACTAGAACAACACAACGGGCTATTGACGACGGTCCGGAATCAGTTACTTAAGGGAAAGATTCGAGGACAACACCTCGTAATTTTGAACCACGGTCAGATGACGAAGCAACACCTGAGCTGGCACTCCACTCTCCAAACTTCCACGCCAACCCAACGTGAGGACTTTCGGCCACGACAGATTTAAGGTGCACCAGCCGCCTCTACACCATACGTTTACAAACATCCATGCCCGGACCCGGATTCGAACCAAGAACCTTCCGATCTAGAGGCTAACACCTTAACCACTATACCGGTTGGTCGGCGGCTATTTATTCAGTCTTTGATTTCTGTCCATTTGTAATAACAATTTCTTATTTTTAATAAAAATGAAATTTTTTTGAGGTTCTTAAGTTCACTTTATTTCTATTTTGCTGACAAATACTCTGGTGTTAGTCATTGACTTTGTAAATACACAGTAGGGTATGTCATTTTCGTCACCAGTAAAATTGTAACTATTGTACAAATTCAATTCAATTTAAGCCAATATGTTAAATTTGGATCCAGATGACACCCCTATAACGATAACATTACACCATTTTTGTTCCTGAATTTATTACAGTACCTTTTCCGCTATGTTACTTTCTTGAAAACGAAGAAAAAGTTACTTATACCACTGTAACTTATAAACCCGTCTATATTTTAATTCGAAGCTCATTCGTTGAAATATTTGTTAGTGAAGTGCTGAAATCGTGTTTGTAAAACAAGCCAGGAACAGAACACGTCCAGGAAACACGTAGCTGAATCACTACGGAATATTATGTTTGATAGAAAATGCTGTCATATCGTTCTCATATGTGTTTTTTTAAACGTTGAATGAATAAATACTATCGCTCATAAGAAATAAAATATTGAACACTTAAAATACGACATTGCAATTAATGTGAAATAATAAATATTATTTTTCTTTTTTACAAACCAATCCTTTTTGAGCAATGGAGGGTATGAGTCGATGGATTCGAGGTTAACGAAAGATGTGTGATCGTGGTAATTTCTTTTGCAATTTTGAATTGAATTAAATTGCAATTTTGAATTAAAATAAAGTTACAATCACAATTATGCCCCACCCCAATGTCATTTCCATCTATATGATTAGGCGATAGAAATGATTACTTTCTATTTCGGTTTCATTATTATATCAACCTGTCCTATTAACTTTTAAGAGTTCAAAGGATGCTGAAAGGGACGGTTTTGTAAAAAAACAATCGATTGGTTGGTATTTCGTCAAGCAGGTGTTGGCTAAGGAATAGTTCTCTTGATGTAGACGTCCCCACCTTACCGTTCACTAATACATAAATGCAATATTATAATTTATTTTTGCTATAATTACAAAATACAATCAAAAACATAAAGAAAAGAACACACATAAAAGAGAGTGTGAGAGTAAAAGACGCGTGAGATTAATTCTAGCGTGATTCTGCAAAATAATAAAAATTGCTCAAATTACGATAAGTAAACGAGTACAAATAATAAAGAGATGTAAATGCTGGCTGAAATTATTAAATTGATTTATAGAGGATATGTAAAAAATACATTAAATAAAAAACCGTTTGTTGAATTTTTTTTTTGTTACTTAAACGGTTTCGCCATAACAATGCTAGAATTTATAGAAGTCATGAATAAAGTTTAAGCTTTGGCTATTCTCTGTGCTTATGAGGGAATACAAACTAGGAAAATATAATAGCTCAGTTTTAATCACAATCATATTAAAAGGATAGAATACATAGAAATCGAAGTCAATTTTACTGGGTAAAGTCATTTTCAATAGAACTGTATGTTTTTAAAAGCAGCAAGAGTGAAATGTTTTTCAAAATTATCCATTAAAAAAATCTAAAAAAAAAGACTTGTTTAAAAATGTGAATCATGCATTAGAAAAAAAATATTTACCTGGATGAAGCACTTTCTGAGCCTTTGAGTGACTAGCACAAAATGAACTGTATAACTTGAACTGATCTGCATAGTACAGAAAAGAATTCCCCAATGCGAACAAGACGTTCTGTAAAACAAGAAAAGCAATATTTGATAGGAATCAGATTAAATTTTCTTGTAAAACAAGTTCTAACCTGATAGAAAGAAAGCAATACTTTAACGATCATGTTTCTATTTACAAGAATATGTTTTCTAAACCTTCATGAAACTAAATAATATCAAGAATGTTTTTTGGTATAAGAGAAGTATCATAATAAATATATCACATTTGAAAGCACTTTAAGAGTTAAATATCGTGCTAAGGAAAGAAAGAATTACGTGATTTAACAAACCATGAATATATGTAAATAATAGTTAATCTAAAGAGCCTTGATTACAAATAGCTCAAAATCAAGAATAATCTAGTGGTACTCTAAATTATTCGGGACCACTGAGGCTCGTTTTCTTTGCATAAAGTAGAGCAAAAGTTTCTATTTTCCATTCCACTGCTTTGTTTCATTACAATGATTTTATTCTTGATATATATATATATATATATATATATATATGGCGACTCACCTTGAATTGGGAAGGAAGCTCGAATTTAGCAAAATCCGGTTCAGCGGAGATCGCTTCTTCTAAGCTCTGGAGGAAAACTCTTTGAAACTGCACAATCTCTTGGATGTTGCCGAAGAGGGCGTTGATTTCGGCATTCGAAAGAAAGGTTTCCTTCTTCATCGGCTCCAGGTAGTGCTCCAATAGACTGTTTAGGTGCTGAAAAGGAAGAAAGAAGTAAGGGTGGCAATAACATTGGAATCCTTACATCTATGAGGGTATGCTACAATTGCATTCAACCTATAGTGTTTTAAGGTTGGTCATGTTTGTAACGCAAAACATTATTCTTTACAGTGGGTCACAAAAGTTTTGTTCACCTTGCGTTTTCTTTAACCATTTTTATGAATTTTATAAGAATGTAGTTAGAATTAAAATTTTTATGACATAAAAGCTCTTTTTTTTCCTATATTATAAATCTCGTCAAAAGAATCGAATAATTATGACATCATTACCTTCAAGAGAAAATTACGCGTTTTTGTAACATAAAAGAGTGAATTCTATTTAAATATATCTTCGAGCAGAATATAGCGCAATTTTTTCCAGTTTGACATAAAATACCTTAAAATAATCTAAGGTGTAAGAAAATATACAAAAAATATCTTATAGACATTGATCTTCCCTCTTTGTCTAACTTTTGCTCTTTTGTTCTTTTTTAAAGTAGGTGGTAGAATACTTTTGAGTGTGTGATGCTATGGGTTAAATTACATTTTAAATGTTTTTCATGAAACTTTTAATAATTATTCGATTATTTGTACGTGTGGCCAAAATAGAAAGACGGGAATTTTTTTGAGAGGTAAAGTTAAATTTTTACACAATTATTAAATTCATGATAATAGTGAAAAACGTAAGGTGTACGAAAACTATGTAATTCAATGTATTTTAAATTTGGAACTCTATAGTACATTCTGTATTTGTTAATAAGCGTTGTATGATTCATCCTCAAAACAATCAGAAGTTAAATTTAATTGATGTATTTAAGCATGTACATGTGATTGAAAAATATGCATCGCAAAACAAGAAATTTATAAGTTTCAAAACATAACTTAGGAACAAAATAAATGTATATAACAACAATATCAGTACCGGAACGTTTTGCAATTACACATTTAAACTTGAATGATCAGCTATTAGAGATACATTTCTAGTCAATGAATAAAAAAAAAATTTGATATCATAAATTAATTTTTTCACCATAATTGTTTGAAACGAAAATTAGCAAATTATTTTTGTTCGTAAAATAGGCTTACAAATAAATTACCGACTTAAAAATAATAAGTAATAAAATATTAACGAATTTTATTTTGTTTATGCTGTTTTTAATCTATTGTATTTTCCTTGGAGTTAAGGATTTATGAACTGATGAAAAATCGACGAAAGCTATAGTCTAATCTTAATTGAGGAAATATTAATTTCACCTTAGTGAGGGGATTTTTACAGAATTTGCTTTTTTTTTTTAAATAAACATGTGTGTGTGTGTGTGTGTGTGCGAATTATTTTAATGTATTTCTTATTTAAGATAATTTAAGTTTATGACATTAATTTTATAATAATTAAGAAGTATAAAGACAATTCTAATTCGATTCTGCCCCCATTATTGCAACAGTAATATTTGTTTCATCAATCAACCTTAGACATATATCAAAGGTTTTAAACATGTAATGTATTTAATGTTTAATGTTTGTATTTAATGTTTATTTTTTTTCATTATAAAGTTACACACTAAGTACTTTTAAGAATTTTTGAAGTTAGACTACATATGAAACCTTAGTTAAAATGCTATAAACTGTCACATTCTATTAAAACGATTAAAATAGGCAAAATTAAGCATACACTCATGTCCAAAATTATCTTTACATACCCCAAAATAATTATATTCCATGAAATACGCAATCGACGTAATCCATTTTTGCAGGGAATTTTTGAAAGACAAGCCTAATTAGCATTATCCAATCAAAGTTATCAAACAATTTCTGATATGAGAATCAAGCGCTTTGCGCAAAGTGAATATCTGAGTGAATTTCTGCAATACATCGTTTGACTTCAGTGTGTAAGGACTAAAAATAGTTTGTTATGGCTCCGAAGTACCATTTGGAAGAATCTGTGAAGTGGCGCATTATCGGCCGTTTAGAATCAGAGCAGATAATCATGGAAGCATCGAGATGTGTGAATATTTCAAGACAGACAGTCTCTGCGCTATGGAAACAATTTCAGAACTATGGAACTGTTGTAAGAAGGCCTGTACTGTTAAACGTATAACAATTGCTTCTCAAAATCGATTTATGGCAATAATTGCCCTTCGTAACAGGAAGTCTACTGCTAGGCAGTTAAGTTCAGAGCTTGCAGCCACCACGGGAACTGTTGTACTACTGCAAACTGTATACAGAATATTTAAAGAAAAAGACCTTTATGCCAGAATGCCAAGGGTATGTGTTTCATTGTCTTCACAACACAAATGGGATCGTTTTAAAAAGTGCAAAGAACATCAGAACTAGAGTCAACACCAATGGACCCATGTTCTTCTTACTGATGAGTCGAGGTTTAGTTTAACATCTGATTCTAAACGTTTTTACATCTAGAGGGATTCAGGAACGCGAAATCTTTCTTCGAACATTATGGAATGTGACCATTTTGGTTGTGCAGGTATGATGGTGTGTGGAAGAATAATGATTGATGTGCGTACGCTCCTACACGTTTTCAACAGAGGATCTGTGACCTTTCAGATATATATATCTTAAGAACGTTTTGTAAGACTTTTCAGAGGTACATATGGATCTGATTTTTTTTATCTATGGACTATAATGCTCGTCTACATTGAGAAAATCACGTTGACGAATTCCTTGAGTGATTATTGTGGCCAGCAAAATCTCCTGATCTGAACTCGATAGAGAACGTATGGGACTATCTTATTAAAGCAGTTGCACGGAGACATCCTCTTCTTAGATATATAAATGCCCCGAAGATCGCATTGCTGGAGGATTGAAACTTTATTCCCCAAACTATGGTTAACAACATTAATGCCAGCATGAAGTGTACAAGTCAAGGGCGATCGCATTCCATATTAAATTCATAAGACTTAATTTTTCTGTTATTCTTTTTTTCTAAACTCTCCTTGTCACTTATTATTTCCATTTTTAATTTTTCATGCTACTGTTTTATATCGTATGCAGCGCTTAAATTTTTTCCTTTGTATTTATGTGTTATGATTATATGTCGCATTCCACACAAATTCATAAAATTATAGTTCACAGTTTCTGAGAAATTCGTGATTCCATAGATGTAAAGATAATTTTGATCACCGGTGTATATGCAGGTGTAAAGAAATACTGATTTAACACTTCAGCACCTTTAGATCGAGATTAATATTTAAATACATGTTTTTAATAATAATATATTTCCCTATTGTATTGCTCGAATCTAATCTGTTCTCTCAAGTGGTTAATAATACTAACAGGAAAAATACATTTAATAACACGTTATACAGAGTATGATAAGAGGTCCAACTTATAAAGAACTTATTTCATATATACATTGAATACAATGATAGAAGAGCAGGGATTATCATCGGGTGTACTATGTACCACAGTAAAGGAGGGTTAGAAAACGACTGAATGGCAGTCAGAACTAAGGAACATCAAGGTCATTCCAGCTAGCGTGTGAACACCAATACGACAATAATAATAATAATTACAAAACACATTCAGGCAATACTATAATGTATCTGAGCACCCATTCTTGAAATCAAGCAGAAATAGAAGAGGCACGACAGTGAAGTGCACAGACAGTTTCTCCGGGGAAATAAGAAAGGAAGTGAGATATAAAAAGGCGGGAAACAACAGAGACAATAGCATTCCAGAAGAGTCCCGTACTTATATTGATGGTGCAGAGAGAGGGGTTGTAAGTAAGGGGGGAGTAATCATCATGCTAAAATATGTGGAGCAGTAGTAGAAGAATGGAGGAAGGCATAATGAAAGGTCCGAATTACCTTTTTTAATGCTTCCACATACCAATCAACCAGGTCGCTCATGTGCTGCACCAACAACATAAAGGACTAGGTGTCAGAAATAGCAGGGATACAACACTTCCAAAAATGGGGCTTTTCTAAGGGAGTTCAAAACAGTCAAGTAGATCTTCTTTAAAGAAAGTAAGAAAAGCACAAGAGACCAGTCATGTTTTGTTCTTTTTCTTTCTGTTTCGTTAATCTTATAGTGTTTGCTTCCTTAATAACAGTCAGGCAAAACTTAAATGAAGAAAATCATACCTCTCTCATGCTGGTAAGATACCAATCTTGTAGACATGCAAGCGTGGATGGGTATATGTGTGCAATAAAGCAAAAGTGTCGTGGAAAGATACATAGAATATTCTTGCATATCAAAATAAAGATAAAATGAAATTCAAAACGCATTTGTTGCATTCTTTGGAAGGTAGAAACTAGACTGAATACTAGAAGAGGACACTTGTGTTTCAACTCAGTGATTATATAATATAGAGATTGTAAAATGTATCGTTCTTATTTTACCATCTTTATATTTGAGGGATGAGTTTTAAATATTACTGCTTTCGGGCTGTTTAATTTAGTTTTCTATCTTTCAATTAAAGTATTTCAAAGTAGTATTATTTTAATACTTTCTGAAACTAAACGGCGAATGAAAAATTATTATTCAGTTTTGGCCAGTGCAAGGCTTGCTTATATTGATCTTCTAAAACGTTCAATACAACTTTTATTATCAGCTAAAAAAAGCTCTTTAGAGTTTAAATAAATCCGGAAATATATAGAAACAACTCAGTCTTTGCAAAATAAATAGTTTCTTTATTCAATAATTTGAAATAAGAATTACAATACTCAATAAATTATCATTTTCATTGAAATTTTTTGATTTATTAAGTTTTTATTTAGACCTTTTTCAGTCTGAAGTATGATTTAAGCATCTAGACTTCAATGTACTGTAAAGTTGGATTTGGAAAAACCCTAATTTTTTTCATCTGTTCCATGATACAACAATACATCTACCTATTGACTGCTAGTTTTAATATTTTTACCTCTTCATCTTTATGAGTTTTTTTTTAATTTTTTTTAACGAGTAACATATTCAATATTTGAGATGAAAACAGGGCAAAAATAATTCGATTTTAAACCTACCAAAAAATTTTAAATGTTTTGAATAATACATCCTACTTTGTAATGACAGCCAAATATATGACTAGTGTTCTTTTTATCTCTACTGAACATGCTGGAAACGCAAAAGTGGTGATGATAAGGCAAGCAAAAAACTACTAGCAAACATGTGATTAGCTGTGGGTATTTTGATGTTGTGTTAAAATCAGAGGGCATGTAAGAGGCTCAAAACATTTTGAGAAAAGTCATTTCTAGGCACACATAATGGAAAATTGATCTCTGCACATCAGAAATGAGGGGCGAACTGTTATACCTTCACGTATGTTCTCTCGGTGTCTATGAGCTCCATGATGACTTTGCGCAACTTCTCGCCATCGGAGAGCTGCCGCGATGGCACGAACGGCATGCTGGTGGCAGACCCACCGCTCCCCGTGCTGGCACCACCCAGGCTTGAGCTTCGTCTCTCCAGGGGGGCTCTGCAGTATTCGGTCACTGTGTCCGCCGTCTGGAGGGAAGACAAAACGAAAAGTTGACTGCGCGGCACTTTTCAGAAACAGATCAACAGAGAGGCTGCGATAGTAAAAGGATGTAACCAGAAGGGAGGCACAACTCTCCCAAAAGGGTTGATTTCGAAATCTTATATCTTTTGCGAAAGATGTGTAAAATGTATCTATTTTTTATTTTTGTAAAATTCTTCAAACAAAATAGTAATTACATTAACAAATAATTTTTGTTATTAATATTTAAGAAATAAAGTGCGTAGCAATGCTTCAATAGTGATGAAAAGTGGATTTCGTGAAGCAAAATTTTTGGATAATTGCTTACGGTTATTTATTGTCAGTATAAACATTGGGAAAATAAACCATTGTAATATTATGTCTGTACTCCGATATAACGAATTGCATCATTTTTCTCCTTCGAAATGACTGCTTTTGTAACTAGAAGAGCTAAAGCCTATGATCCCTTCCCCCTTTCTTTCTGAAACGCACCAGTTGACCACACATTATCAATCGTAACATATACACATTATTTTAACATAGGTGTATTGTTCCACCGACAAACTTGGTGGAGTGATAGCACGCATCAAGACAAGCAAAAAATGCAATGGAACATGGGGTCGCAAATGACGTTGAGTGGGTGAAAATCGCGAAAATGCGCCTGAAAAGTGTGACGTTATTAGGAGTCATTAGGCGGCTGGCCGTGATTGCGTACGTCAGTCGTCGGTTGGCGCACACTTGTAAAGTAGTGGGCCGATTGGTTTACCTGCCAACACAACGAAACAGCCTAATTTACAATTAACACGTTTATTTTGCGAAGAATTTTGTCCCTGTGTCGAGATTTTCAGGGAATCAGTTAAAATCACATGCACCCAAAACCACCAAAGGAAGCCTGACGAAGACCATCTGTGCTGTCCCGGTATCGTTCACCTCTCTCCGTATATAAGATCGGGGAGATTTTTTATTTGTCTCAAAACAGTTAAAAATTCCTTTTCAATTTTATTTTTTCAACCAAATATTTCAAGATATATTCTTTATTGAAAATTTTTAAAACGAATACATAAATTATTTCTTTTTACATATAATTAAATGGAAAACAAAACAAAAATAATCAAATGATGTACTTTTGAGGATTTTTTAAGTTTTTGTCAAATTTATAAAATTATGCAATAGCTATACTCAATAGATTCCTAGTCGCTCTTTGGTGAGACTGTACATCCACCATTGCTCAGGACTAAAAATGAGCATGATTGCAAAACTAGAGTTTTAAGTAAGATACATTCCATTCACTTGTTGCTACCAATACCTCCTTGCAATTTAGCCTTTATAAGTAGCCTGTAAAAATTAATTTTGAATTTGTAAAAAAAAAAAAAAATTGAAATTATTTTTTGAGGTTCAAAATCAAAATGACAAGAACGATGACGATCATTGCTATTTTTGAGCACTGTTCCTTTTTATTTTTTACGTCACTTTTTATGCTCGGTAAACAAAATGTTACATCACATAACCCAAACTGCAAGTAAATGGTATGTTTTACATTACCCACACTTATCGAAAGTTTGATTCGGAAACTTTATTACCTTTTAGTTATAATGTGAGAGGTAAAAAAGAAAATCAGAACCTTAGGAATGTCATTAAATTTGAACTGAAATGTGGAATGAAAGGAAACGCTCTCTTTCTCTATGAGAGTAGGTTACAATTGGTTGAACTCGAAAACCCTCTATAGGTGGAAATTTATAACATTTGCAGACCTCCTGGGTCAATGACATGGAATAAAATCTCTGTCAAAAGCTACGTGACAAATAGCCAGTAATGTTTATTTTTAGACTATCCTACATCAATATTCCTATTAAAGCAATATCTATTGCATGACGCTTTTAAATATCTGACAGCTTTTTTCTGTTAATGATTTTTACCTTCGTACATTTGTAAATCTATTTTAAACACAGTATATGAGGAGCATATGGCAGAGATTCACTTTTACCTTTCTGCATGAATCTTCAATTACCTTCAAGATGCTATCAATCTGATCGACAGACAGAGCTGAAGTATCTGCGTTGGGAACTGGAGAAGGGGTGGGCCGACCAGAAGTCTCTGGAGACCGTTCGATAGAGCCTAAAGAGGACGGAAATAACGACAACAAGTTTAATTATAATTTTTTAAATAACTGAAAACATAAAAAAATATAATACATTCCTAATTGATAAGAATACAGCGCGTATCTGGTAAGTAAGTGGATAGCCGTATCTACTCTGTACACTTCCTAAAAAGTATCAAGCTCTTCGGGTGATAGGGAGGCTTTATAATGTATGGCGATCGTCAAGAAGAATTTTTTAGTTAAATTATAATCGCTGCTATCGTTTCCAGACCAACAACCTAGACCCCACTCCTAGAAACGTCAATTATGCATTGCTTACGTTTACATCTATCACCTAATACAATCGTACAAAAACGCTTGAATCTAATGCTAACTTATCAGAGTTGGACTACGTAAAATCTTTTTCTTGAAAATGAGCCGATGAACGAAATGAACAAGTGTATCCAATGGCAATGTCTTATTTCAACCGAAATACTTTGTGACCCTTCAAATGGTTTCGACGAGATATCTCGTCCATCAAGATCGGATAGTGGTTTTTGCCAATGACGAGATACTAGGTTGAGACAATCCTCGGGAGTGTTAAATTGTCAATTCGAGCTAAGTCGGACTTCCTCCCAATGGGGCTCACTTGCATGGAAGCCGCACCCCCCTCGCCTCTTGCCGTCTACGACGGGCCTGGCACTCCGATGGTCTGCCAGTGTAAGCATAAGAAACAACAAAAATTGTGAATTTTCGATTCGATTTTTTAAAATAAAAAAAAGAAAACAACGAGGGAATTTATGTAATACTTTTGTTTCAGATAAATTATACATCCTTTTGAACTTTCTTATGACGTTTAGCAATGGACGTGTTCCACTAAAGTTAAAAACATATTTGACAGAAATTATCTAATCTTCTTAAACCTAAATATAATTATATCATCAAAGGGGCAGCTATCGAAGGTCTATCGAAATAACAAAAATAAATATATCATTTATTCTATAATGTCAATGATATTAATATGGATTCTAATCATCGCCAAAAGTTACTCATTTAAAATAAATATTTGGCTTTGAAAATACTTTTGCCAGTCAAATTCTAATATGTTTTGGAGATAATATCCTTACTTTGTTTATCAGTGCCAGGCCAATTCGAACTTGTTATAATTGCTTTCTTCATCATGGCATTACAAGGACGGAATTATGAATCGTTACCTGGCGTTACTTGGCGCTAACTTGTGATTATTATTTGGCGTTACTCTGGTGGATCACGAGGAGTGGGTTCGCGTTACAATTCACATATATTCAAGGCATAATCTGCATTTGTAGGCAGGTCACACATTCACCCCAGACGAAACAAACATTTATGCCTTACCCCGGATAATCCTTAACTTATAGTTTTATTTTAAAAATTGTATTGGCTGAGGAAACACATGTAATGCAAAAGTAATTTCCTCGTTGATATGATCTACTTTAAATTCTTGAAAAATGCAATACCATTATTTATGATTTGATAAGCTGAAGCTTTTAGTATCTTTAAACAATTGAAGTTATTTTTTATTACAGCAAAACTGATAACAAATAGTTGAAAAATACTCAATGCAAATGAATTATTTTATTTACAAACACAGTTTATGAATAGAAATAAAACATATTTTGGAAAATAGGGATATGTTTAAGGTTCAAGTAAAGTTTTGCATTTGCATTACAAAAAATAAATATATTATGAAATACTTAATTAGATTTATTAAAACAATTTTGAAATTGAGATATATGAATACTAATTGGAGATGTTAGCATTATTAGCGAGTAAGTTAAACGTGATATTAAAAAAAATATGTACCCCTTGTAAAATAAATTATCTATCCAAAATCCATACATAATTTGAATCTTTTTCTAGTTGGATGTATGTTTCTATGACAAACGATTTAAAAGAATTATTGTGTTACATTCCAAATCACCATTCACAAAAATAAAGCATCCTAAATTTTCATTCATGAGGTATGTTTCATGTTTTGTTAAACTTCCAAAATAACTTGCAATAACCTTTTAACCTTTGGATAACGGCCGGTACAAAAGTTGTACCTTGAAATAAAAAGAATAGCACCAAAAAAGAATCGTGCCAGTTATATTTATAGCAGTAGTCAAAAGGTTAATGCAACTTCAAGCTTGATGTTTGCCTCAGGTACTACTTACTTGACTGTTGCGATTTGAGCAAATTGCCTCCTTCCTTGCACCACATGGGGGAGGGCACTATGAGCTTCCCAATCATATCTTCCGTGATGACAGAGTCTCCTGGAGGAGGAGGACACACCAAGGACTCTATGTAATCGTCTGTGGTTGTCCTCATGGCACTCGCCAGGTCGGGAGGCTCTGTCCTAGAAGATCGCATCATCATGCAGAGAGATTGTTCTTCCTGGAGGACGCTTTCGATGTACATCATGTCTAGGTCACTGACGATGGCACCATTAATCACCATGATTTCGTCCCCTTTCATCAGACCTATGCAAAGAAAGCAATTGTTTAGATTTATAGATATTTGTAGGGATCACAGTCATTTGTATTAACATCTTCGTTCTCAATGTCCCAAGATATGGACTTTGGTTTTGCCTCTTGAAACACAAATTAAAAATTCATTAATGTAACCACTGAAACTGTTCCTCCTGGAAACATATCTTCACAAGTTTATTGAACATTTACACTCACTGCAAGTTAAGAACGGAAGGCAAAATGCGAAAGAAACGACAAGTACCGATTTTATTGACACGAAATACAGCAGGAAAGTACCAAATAGGTTTATGCATGAAACATAACAAAGAATTAAATACAAAGATGAAAAGAATATTGAATTTTCATAAATTAAAATATGAAGTCATATTGGAGTCATTAACAAAATGATGTATAAATCCAAAACAAATAAACAAAACTGACATTAACAGGGTATGTGACCAGCCCTTATCCTCATACAAAGTTTACAGCGTGTGACCATGCTTTCCATGAGGTGATCAACCACCCTAGAGTCAAGCAGTGTAGAGCAGTTTACAACTCTGTGAGAGTAACTGGGGGCGGGAAACGTGCAGACACAGCACGGCCGAGGGCATCCCAAAGATTTCAATGGGATTAAGGTCGGGCGAGTACACCGGTCAAACCATACACGCAATCCCCTCACTCTCCAGGTAGTCGTCGATGATTGAGTCACTATGGGGACGTTCATTATCATCCATTACAACGAAAGCAGGACCAACTGCTGCAGCGTACAATCTCACAGTGGGCTCTAGGACTTCATCCCGATACCGGACAGCCGTCACAGAACCCCGTCTATAGATGTGCAGGTCGGTGCGATATCCCAACGAAATCGATGATGCTCTGGGTCCAATTGCGTGTGCTTTGTTCTCTCCAGACCCTTACACGTTTGTCATCTGGCTCTAGGGCTAGCAAATCTCGGCTCATCCGTGAACATAACGTTAGCCCAATCAGACACAGTTCAGTTCACATGTTGCCGACACCACTTTAATCGTGCCCCTCTGGATTGGACGGATAAAGGAACACAAACTCGTGGTACCCGGGCGTACAATCCATTCATGTGCAGCCTTCGGAACACAGTAGTGGCAGATATCGTCTTACCAATGGACGCTGCAACCATAGATGTCACACGCGTGGAAGTTGCCCTTCGATTCCGATTCGCTACAACAGCAATATATCGGTCTTCCACGGGGGTCGTAACCTTTGGGCGGCCGGCCACAGGTCTACGGACAACTGTTTGGAATTGTTTCCATAATCGTGAACTGACGGAATGATGAACGCCAAAGAAAAGAGCAACATCATTGATTGATTGCCCTGATTCAAGGTGTCCCACAGAACGCCAGCTCTCATTATCCGCCGTTTGTCCATAGAAACACGTCTGTCTTGAAAACTAATCGTATGAAAGTTCTAAACATTTTTTATCATCACTTACATGCAACTCCTCTAACCTTCACAATGCTGGCTTCTTATACGACTGCCTGTTTTGCATATTTATCGACACGAAACCACGATTGGCTGTTACATAACACATTTACATACTTCCATCTACCTCTGCAGCAAATTGCAATCTCTCAAATTTTGATCGGCTTCTGGAAATTATCATTTTTTTCTCCGTACTTAACTTTTGGCAGTGAGTGTACAAATGTGACTACGGGAATTAAACTAAGGCTTAATAAAGAATTAAGCCTTAGTTAGGTTTCAATAGGTAAATCCAATGGTCATATATGTAAACTGGAACACAGAGGGTAAGAAATAGGGTTGCTTGATAGGTATTGATTTTATTTCTATCAGTCGTTGTTTATCATAGGTATCGACTTAGATCACATTGCTTGAAATGCTAAAATATCTATAGTAATATAATTTTTTTTTAGATTTAGTTTTGTCATCTTTGTAATTCGCTCGTATTGTAAAACTGTTTGTTCATGAGAATAAAATTTTTTTTTAAATATTCAGAACTATAAAAGAATACCAAATTCAAAGATTCCATTGCAACAGAACTAGTAAACTTGAGGTCATTGGCCTCATAATTGCAATCACGCACATAGCCATGAAAAAAAATATTTAAAAATGAAAAAAATCTATATATATAATTCTCTTACGTAGCACGCAAAAAAGACGTTATTTGTAAACGCGTTTTGGCAACACTGTACGATTGTTTGTTTATCGCGAAGTCTCGCGCATCGATTGAATTAATAGCGTTATCGGATGAAATTTTATTGAAAAAAAAAAAAGGAAATTTTAATGAGCTGTTGCAGTTAGTTTATAATAGAAATCAAAGAAAGCGGAGGATCTTTTCAGGGCCATTTAAAAAACGGTCTTTTTCAGGGCCAACAATTATAGTTCAACAAGACGCTTGCACTACAACTTTCGGCAACAAACTCAATGAAAAAGTGTGGGTCGTTTGAGTGCTGGGAAAATGTACACACAAACAACATGCTGGGTATTCAATTTCCAAAGCAACGATCATATTTCGAGTCAAAATTTGCACAAAGTTTTCATTTGAATTCAGATTTTAGAGATAATGTATATATTTTTTCTGTAATACAGCAAATTTAGATTTGAAAAACATTTTTTTGGTAACATATTTTGTAAACAATCCCTTCTGCTAGGACACATGTCTTCATTGAGGCGAGCGAAGCGAGCATAGGTTCGCGCAGCGAACCAATGAGGATTGCGAAGCAATCCTCCGGGGGTTGGCGAGCGTTAGCGAGCAGGGAGCAGGCCCCCTAGTATATATATATATATAATATGAACAGAAATGCAACAAAAAGCCACTACAAAAACCAAGCAATTTTTCTTTTTAAATGCATTATTTTTATCGTAATATAAGAATGGGAAGAAGTATATTTATGAATTAGGATTAATAGTTGTATTTTGAAGAAATGGCTTTAATAGCAAATATATTTTGTAACTTACTGTAAAACTGTTGTTAGGAAACAAAACGCGAAATTTGCTAGCTATTAGGTTTGACTCTTTTTCGACCATAAAACTTTCTATTGTTGTACTAAATTTGTCATTTTTTTTAAAAAATTAATTAAGAAGGAAGTTTATATAGGAAATAAACTACTCAGTGGTTATTTAAGTAGACCTAAACATTATGAATCTCCGTGAAGAAATGCACTGACTGGAATAACTTTAATAATTGTTCTATTTTTCAACCTATTATATGTGGTGCGCGGGAAAAGGGAGCTTCTTTAAAAGTGGTTTGCATACTAAATTGGGTTGGCAAGACCTGCATTGGAAGATACCTTTTCGTTTGGAAATTATACTTTATTTAGTTTCAGCAGATTGGAAACTATTGCAGTAACTACTTTTCTCTCTTGAAGAAAAATGTAAACATTTTAGTGTCTTGAAAAAAAAAAATTATTGCTCTTTGCAAACATTTTCATGGAATTTTCAACTAAAACTTTTCACACAAATGTGCACACATCCATTTTCACCTCCATAATCTATTCGAAATAATCATATTTTCCTGATACTGTTGACATAATCAATGTTCTCACTGATAACTAATGGATCTTATATGCTATCCAAGATTATCGTATTTAAAAACCAAGCCTTTCATTAAAATCAAGAATAACGTATTGAATCGTTTTAAGTTCATATGAAAAGATTTAAGGAAGGATTCGAGAGAAAACTGTTTTTTTAAATAGAGGATACGTGATTGAGAAAAAGGCTTTGTGGGTTGGAAAATTGCTTTTTACAACAATAATCGTGTGAAAATATTTCTCTAAAAAATATGAAATATCTTTTCTGTGCTCAGATGGCAAAATGTCATAAGTCGTTTTTTAATTTTCGTGACCGCAATTTTAAGATTCAAGATTCAACATGTGGTTCTGTGGTTTTTGACTTATATTACATTTTCCCACCTTTGTTTTCTCATAAACTGAAAGAGAAAGACTTACGACATTTTGCTACCTTCTAAACATTAACAAACCAGACTCCAGAACGGGACTTACTCATTTATTTGGGAAAAGTGACTTATAACATTTTGCCATCTGAGCACAAATTTGCATTATGATATATTAAACAAAACAAAAGTCTTACAGCATTCTCCTACCAAATTGAAATGAACTAAATCATCACTAATAAAAATAGAATAGGAAAATCAATTGTATTTATTTCAACGTACATCAAAATTAACCAAAATGAAAATATTATTTAGGTTGTTCATTTACTTTGAGATGCTATAAAGCAATACTTTAAAACAATACATTAAATGCATAATGTCAATTTTGTAGTTACACCTGAAAAAATAGAGATATTTTGTAATTTTAATGTAATTAAATAAACTAGGGATGAGAGAGAATCTATCTTACTAGCGAGTTTGTGTGTGACCGGATTTTTGCTGTAATTAATTTAAAAAATGACAAAAACTTTTGTTGTAGAAGCCAGTTATACCAGTACAGCTCGATATTTAAAATACGATTATTGTGTGTCTTTTATAATTTTGTTTAGACAAAATTATACAAGACACAATTTTAGCTTTGATTAACATAGGGTTTATATAATTCCTACAGCGAACACCATTGAAACAAAATGAACTAATATTTAAATCAAGTTGAATAGATGCGATTAGAATAAAAGTGTTTAAAACACAACAGGATTTGATGTGAATTAACAATGGTATTGAATAACAATGCTAAATATGGCTTCAAAATCTATCACAGTATTTACAAGCAGCGTGAATGAAATCTATTTCAAACTCAAGAATAACCCATCTATTTCTTTTGAAAGTGTTATTTTTAACACACACAAATGCCTGGCATAAAAATATAACGAAACAGTATTTGTTTCCCTGTTTTCTTAACTATGCTCTGGTTCTTTGGACTATTTCATATCTACCTTGCTGATGAGCTAGGCTGCCCTCTTCCACTCTGCTGACATAAACACAAAGTTCATCTTGGTGCTCTACATTTTCGACGAGCTCTGCTTCTACGCTGAAGCCAAACAACTGCTCCAGACTGTGACGACCGAGCTCTACCTGGTATAGCACTTTAGGACACACTTCTAGCACTTCATATTGCTGTGAAAAAAATACACATACTGTTACAGCATCCATTTAGCCACTTCAAGCAGTTTTTGAAACATAAAATGCACACGTTTCACTCGTTTAAGGCTAATTTCGGATAGCGAAAAAAGTATATGTGACAAAAATTAAAAATACGATGCCCCAATAGACTGTAAAACGTTGAAAATAAATACTGGTGATACTTAGTTATCTGGTGAAGTTGTTAAAATGTGGGATAATTTAAGAGAAAGTTCCAAATTTAAATTCGATATTCAAATTCTTTCTTTTGTGTTAAGAATAAAGACATAGGACAGTTAAGTATCTGCATCTAAATACTTTTGTCTCCCTTTTCAGCTTGGTTTCTGTAAATATATTTGTAGAACAAAGTATATATGAGTATATGTATTAGGTAGGTAAGTAATTGAAGCTACGTCGCACTGGAGCAACAGAACGGGCTATTGGCGACTGTCCGGAATAAATCTCAAAGGTTAAGATCCGAAGACAACCTCGTAGTTTTTGGCTACTATGTGCATTGAGAAACTTTAGGAAAGCTTATTTTTAGATAAATACAAGGGGTTGACGAAAACTGAGACGATCTTTCACAATGAATAGTGAACCATACCCACAAAGTATTACTTGACCATATTTCACTTAGATATACAATAAAAAAAATCATGATGTTTATTGATATTAGAAACACAAGTGTCAAAACTATTCTCACACTATTTTTCTGATAAACGAGGATTTCAATTTAAGGAATGAAAATAAAAAATCCAAATTGGTGTATGATGTACTATTTGTACAAGTGTATTAATAGTTTCTTCGGCTAATATACATAGGAAACATTCATTTTTTTTCAGACACACCATCAAAACTGCTGGGATGGTCAAGACATCTTGTAATCGTGTTACTCTCCTGGTTCATCTGGTTCAAAAAATCCTCTGAATGTTATGTACACGTTATTGTGCACCAACACATCATTTCCCCTTCCACGTTCTTAACCAGTTTTAGCCAGTAGTTGACATTCATATGAAATAGATGGAGCATGGATTTGGAGTCGCTGTAGTACGATCCCAAAAATGTAGGTCACGTGAGCTTGGGAGACATGTTGGGCCGATTGACCAAAGTTAGTGTTCCTTATCATTCTGAACAATTAGTTATTCAGGTCAATTATTGGAACTCTCCAATGCGTACTTTTTTGAGTCCGTGCTTTTTCCCAATGCCACGTGACTTTCAACCGGAAATCTTCAAACCGAGCGATCGGAAGAAATACACGAAACATGCTCCATCTCTTTCACTAGAAGGTCATGATTCTAATCCTGTTTGATCAATCGAAAGTTTGAATCCCTCAACCAATAAGCACCACTGTTTAATTATTTATAGTGCTGTAAGGCAAAACCAATAGTTATCTCGTTTCTTTCAGAGGGCAATTCAACTTGGTTTCTATAAATATATTTGTAGAACAAAGTATATAAGAGTATATGCCAGGCCTCGAAATATATTTTTTAATACAGGTGCACAAGGTGCACCTAAGTTTTTAAATTAGGTGCACAGGTTATATTTAGGTGCACATTAAAAAAACGTAATACAAGAGCATTGATATAAAGTAAACTACTTTATTAGTTGGGTATGTTTAGATAGGTTAGCAGTAGACAGTAAATAAAAATATTTAAACCTCTCTAAATTCTCCGACGCAGGGCTGTCGCGACAGTCGTTTCAACAGAGTCATCTGGAAAATGTTTCGTTCATCGGAAAGTTCTGGTGGCAATGGCTCAAATAAACCTTCCTCCTGTATAGACACGTTACGAACCAGCGATTTTGTTTTCCCATAGTGTGTATTTAGGAATTATAATTACGTTCCTTTAGAGTTAGAGAGGTCGATACTAATATTTTGTTCAAGCATTAAAAAAACTTAAAACGTTCCCTCCTCTTTTTTAACGTTAGGTGCACGGCATGCACCTAGCGGGAAAAAATTAGGTGAACAATTTTATTTTCATGTGCACAGTGCACCTGTGCACCCGGGTATTTCGAGCCTTGGTATATGCATTAGGTAGGTAAGTAATCTACCATATCAAGGCATGCAAAGCCTACTAAAGTAATTTGGAGTTCATGTAAATGAATTTTAAAATTATTATGTTTAATTTCGTTACATATATTTTAAGTAGAGTTAAATTATTAATAAGGTATTATGTATTTTTACATTTATTAAATTTTCTATGAGTTCGATGCGTGGGGGTACGAAGTATTCGTCAACGTCTTTTCTTTTCTTCGCTCGCAGGAAGTGATCATTTGGCGAAAGCTGTTTTTTACCGCACGCACTCCAAAGTATTTCTTCCACTGTCATATTATCCCTAACGTTGAGTGAAGTCGTTGATACGCTCTGCGAAAAGAAATATAGAGTTTTAGAGATAAATCTAATTTAAGAACACGCAACATTTAAAACAAGAAATGATGATAGTACATTTTAGTGTATGCACAACATTAACGTGGCGTCACCTTTTAATTTTTTTAAAGAACAATACACTTAAAAATGTCTCTATAAAATGGTACTTCCGAGTTACTCTTCTGAATAATAGTTTACTTCATATTCTTTTAAGGTTAAGAAGGGACAAAATTTAATATATTTGAAATCTTATTAGGAATTTTGTTTTAAAATAATAGTATTGAATTAAAATAATATTTTATTAATTCTGTGGTTATATATTATTGTAAATTAAGTAAGGTAGCAATAATTTTATCTTTTTCTTTAAATAGTTTTGTACGTTACAAGAAAGCTTTTAATGAGTCGTAAATTAAAATTTACGAAGTTACAAATGAAGATAAATGTTGGACACCTATTTGATTATTTTGTAGCTGAAGTCTTTAAAAAAAGTGAAGTACGTATATCGAGAAAAGGTTAAAGAAGTTGTAACATTTTGAAATAGAATTTATTACAGATACCTTTCGGTTTATAGTAACAACTATCAAATGAAGGAGACTTTATCGCATTAGATGCTTTATCATTAGAAATATGTTTTTTGGAGCTTGGATAGTTTCAAAAGCATGCGCCAAAAGATTACGTTTAAAAGGACATTAGTTCTTCAAACTAGTGCTTAAAATCACTATCTCGATTTAGAAGTTACAAGAAACTCTTTCGTTAAGTGATTAGTGTTAAAAACGGGAAAATGTGACTTAATTCAAGAATCTCTCAGAGATGGTACCCAAGATGACATAATTAGTCATTGCATCTAATCACATAGTTACGATTAAAAACATTTATTTATGTAACATAATCCATTTTTAAAATTATCGTATTTGAATAAAAAATATAATCTGTTGTCAATCGAGCTTTAATATGAAATTAAAAAATGTACTCTTTAAAAAATGGTAGAATTATGATAAACCTAAAATCAAATAAATTGATACCAAAGCCACATAAAACTTATTCAGCTGGAAAAACGGTAGAAAAAATAATTTAATTTTTAGTTTTCTTATAACATATTTCCACTTAAGTATATTTGTTGATAACAATTTATGTGTTTATTATTTATTTTTATTCATAAGAATTCATTTTAAATTCTTCTAATGAATCCTTATTTACCATATTATGGATATAGAACTTAGTAACACTATTTAATTTTGAAACAAATTATCTTACTTGGTTGTCAGGAATCTGTATTTTTATTGATCTTTCGGGCATTGAAGGTAAATCTAAACTACAGCTTGATGTAGTTGAAAGGCTCAGAGATCGTCTGAAAAAATGATATATTTAATTTTCAAAAATAGAAGCAACTATTTTAAAAGTAATTCAAAACTATCAAGACGTAAATTTAACTATAAAAAATACATACAAGATAGATTTATTAGTCTGTAAGACAGATAATTTTCGAGATATTTCTGTTAATACATAATTTTACAGAGTTAATGCTAAGTAGTAGTAGTAGACGGTAGAACTAGGAAGTATCTCTTATAAATTCATATATAAAACATAATTTTCATAAGAACGGGGGTATTTGGTTTTTAATTACAAGTCAAGAGCTTGGGAATTAATAGCGCATTCAATCAAATGGGTATCTGTATAAGTTATTCTTTCCGTGTTTACGTTTTAACTAATAGTCAGCGTATTCCTCACGTTGTCAGCGCTAGGGGTTCATCTACATGATCTTCTAAGAAAGTAATGAGACTGTTTTCTTATGGTGAGGAAGCGTAATACCATAAAAATATTTATATATTCATACTTTTGAAGTATTCTTCCTTGATCCATTTATCTTTCTACTTTCAGAATATGTGTCTGAAGCACTTCTTAGTGTTCTGGATATCATTTGACATTTTGTTGTGTATAGTATACCCATTTCAGTATAGTTCAGTTCAGTATTTGATGAAACAGATGTCCATAAAGTATGTATTTTTGCTCCAAGAATTATGTACAAGTCACACAGATCCAGGTATAGTGAATTGTCGAGTAATTACAAGCGTTTATCCACGAAACAGTACTTTTCTCTTTTTTACCAGTTTTTCTCAAGGTATCGATTGCTTTGGAGTCATGACATCAGCTTTGATGTTAAGGGAACCAACAAACATCTGTTCATTTGGATCATTATTTGCGTTTCGGTGATGTTTCCCCCCATAACTTCTGTAAATGTTTAAATATTCTTTTTTACACAGTCTTAAATCCACACTGGATTTCAGAAATACGTTTTAACTATACGTATACCAGTACATAAGAGGGACATTGTGAATGACGCGTCGACATATAACTGGAATTACAGGGGTTCCAACAGATAAGTGCTTTTCTGAAAACGCTTTTGAACCCAACGTTACACTGTCCAGCCTTCACATTGGACATTCTCACTTAACTCAGCATTTCCTTTTACTTCGTAAGAGTGTCTCCATATGTGATAGATTCTCAGTTCCTATAATGTTCAGATAGTTGTATTTGTCCCTTGTCTTAATTATAATCATTATCGTCTTAGATTTACAGAAGTAAAATTTTAAATCATATGATTTTATTAAAAAAATTATTTCTTCAAACATGTTCTCATTTAAACATTATATAGGTTTTGTAAATCTCATAAAGTTTGATTTTTATCCATCTTGAGGCACAAGTCTACTTTTTTCAAAACTATCTTGTTTTAGAATATTTCTCTGTCTTTGACTCCCTTCCTATATCTAAGATTTATTACTTTTTCTTTACACTCTTTTCAGCTTTTTTCAAGACAGCCATTGCCCTGTTTGCGATCTAATGGTGTCCACAAAAACACTTAAGCGTAAGATAAAGGAATTGTAGTGAATACTTACCGGACTCGCAGATCATATAATATACATGTTCTGCTAGTCGGGCAATATGGTCTGCATATACATGTAATGTATTCTTCTTAATCTTGCGTTTGGCTCAGTTTGTCCACTTTTGGACCTTGCACCATTAAACCCAAATATCAATCCAATTCTAAATGGATTTTGTTTTGGAGCTATAGCATGTCTCGTTACTTTTGAATGCCCTTGTATTTAGTGATTTGTAAGTGTATAAATATCAGAAATGCATGCATTAAACTTAAATGTCGATATCAGAATACTTACCTCCCGCTGTTTGATCTCGAGAGGGACCGCCTTTTAGTCGCACCCCTTCCCGACAGGAGGTTTGTGAGCAGAGAGGGGCTTCGGGCACATATATAGGCATGGAAAGAGGAAACGGTGAACACTCCAAGCTTGTTCAGAGTGGACTTCGTAGCCTTTGATACATGAGTCAGCAAACTCTGCAACATGAAATAGTTAACTTAGTTACCCGTTAACACCATCTGAATTGACAGAACACAAATTATAAAATCTGTATAGAGTGAACTTGATGGGATCAGTAGCCTTTGATACATGAGTCAGCATTTGACACATGAGCCTGCAAAATGAAATCGTTAACTTAGTTACCCGTTAACACCACTTGAATTGGCAGAACACAAATTATAAAATCTGTATATAGTGAACTTGGTGGGATCAAGAGAAACACAATAGTTTTTTTGTAATACTGACAAGATAATTTTGTTGTTCAATGTTTTTATTACATTGTGAATGGAAATGGATATTTATTTTGGAACTCTTGCTACGACTGCTATATCATTGTAGTTAAAGAATCTTCGAAGAGATATTGCTTTAACAAATTTTTGTACAACCTTCTACATAGAAAATTGATTCGCCCTTTTAAGCTCATTGTGTCGATTTTAACTTCCCCACCAGAAACTGTAAACTATTTTTTGATGCAATTTTGCCTGTATGTCTTTTTTGTTCTTCGTGTAATTGGATATAATTTACAGAGAAACAGCAATTAGATAAATAAAACTTTTAAATCTATGTATCTGAAATCAAAGTAATTTAGTTAAAATTCTGTGGGTATTTCATAATTTACATTGGTAAATTGTACTATGAACTGTTTTGGAAGATTCTCCACAAGATCGTCAATCAAGATCAAATTTCAATTTTGTTGTGGTTTCCTGCACGATACAGAAATACTCCATGCTTGTAGAATAAACGTGAAATGAATCGATTGCTGTGGTACTAACCTTCGGGTTCGGAAGCTCTCCACTTTGTAAGGAGGACATGTAACAACGCAAGCGGAATTGTTCGCAATGCAGTCGTTCCATGTTTTCCTCATATTGACTGATCTGGTTATTCAGCTGCTCTTTGCTCTCCGCATCGGCTACGACTGTCAACTGCAACTCAGCCATGTGCTTCATCTTGAAATCCTGTGGGATAAACAAGGACTTGATTCATAATCTTTTAAAGTCAGTTAAAAATACTAATAGTAACTCGGAGAAGTTATTGAACAGATGAGCAAGTTTAAAGTATCCAATACATGTTTAATGACAGCATACATCATACACGCCATTTTACGAATTTTCTTCAACTATTGTTCAGATATCATGAGAGTGAATTTTAATTTGCATTAACGAATTTACTATTGTCTTAACCTCTTCCATGGACCAACGGGGATCATAAACGTTAGTGCCATTTGAGCATCTACAGTAGCCAAAGTTGGATGAGGACCAAGTTCCTAATGAATTCATAATGGTTTGCATAATAATTACACTACATAATTTTGTAGAATTTACTTTATATTCATTGATTTCACTATTAACCTTTAAGATGTTTTCTAAATGATTTATCCCTCACTTTAAAGATGATCTAGGCTTTAGTACCAGGTAAGATGGCAGATCTCGGTACCAGGTGAAAAGGATGTGCCCTTCATATCACAAGTAGTAACGGATCAATGTGTTTTGAGACCCTTGGTGGATGATACTGTAAGGCTTTTTAGTAATTGTTCTCAGATATGCTAAACCAAATGCAATTATATATTTTTATTACTAAATATAAATTAAATACTTGATATAATTAATGAGTAAATACTATATATTGGGATAAATTTGATTATTAAAGGAATTATGAAGTGAGAAAAGAGCGTAAAACTTTCAGATATTTGTAAAGAAGCAAACCAGAGCATTTCAACGAGTCTTGGGATTCGATACCTTTCTCTGTTGTAAGTTATAAAAATACTATATTATATTATAAATAATGTATAAATTTTTAAATTAATTGAAGTTAATGCCAAGAAACTTTCACTAGTTCTTGAAAATTATGAACTTTTGATACTGTAAGCGAATTCTGAGTTCTCAAACTTAAATCGACAGCTTTAAATTGTAACGTAGCTTTCTGATACGCGTAAATTTGAAAAAAAAAAAAAAAAAAAAAAACCTTTTCATATTATATATCTAATGGAACGAATGGAGTAATCAAATGGAATATACGTGATCCTAGTGGGTGATCCACCACTAATACCAAGTATTTATTGTTGAACTTGCAAAAACGTATAATTTTCCCCTCTATTCTTTTACACACTTATTGAACAGTGTTTTGTTATTAAAAGTTGTATTTAATTTTAACTTTTAAGCTTAAAACATGAGCTTTATATTACATTACAAAAATCTCCACATTATCCATGCCCCTCCCTAGGGTCCTGGGCTTTTTCTGCTACCGGTTGTTTGAATATTTGATCTTCGAGCAAAAATTATTGAGAAATGGGTGCCTCTTGTTTCCATACAAGGTTTGTTTAAAAAAAAATGGACTGAAAAGAAAATAAAGAACAGGCTCTTGACACATATATAATCATGGATTAAAATGCAGTGGAGTTTCATCACTGACCGATTCTATCTCTTTTTCCAGTCGGAATATCTCTTCCTGCAATAAGTGCAGCGTTCCAGTCTTTCCTCGGTGTCTGGCAAAAGCGGCTGCACATGCGCAATGGATACTGTTCACCCAATTCTCCAATTCGACGTGACAGGGAGCCTGCGAAAAGAAAGAATGAAATGTTTTTATATGGATTATACACACAGTAAAAATCCTGGATTTATTAACGAGCTCTTTTTTGTGAAAACAGCGTGTACACTTTTAGGCCTTTTTACAGTACTGCCTAAGAGCGTTGATTGTCACTACTGTCAGGGTAACGGCATGACTAGTCCTGACCACATACTGAACGTATCATCATGGACTGTAGTGGAAGGACAATTGTGACGATCCAAAATATCTTTTGGCTATTTTTTGTAGGAAGGACATCATGGAAGTGATATAATTTTGATGCAGGATAAGGAAAAAAACAAGTTTAACTTATGGAGGTTAAACGGGGAGTGGAAGCCGGAGGACTGGTACAGAGATATTCTTAAGAAAATAATTGACTTCATATAGACGATAAGTTCATCGTGAATAAAAAATCACCCCAATAACCAAAAGTATTTCCAGCCTCAGATATGGGGCAACTATTTGAGCTACGGGACAGTTATTATCCCAGCTCCCACAAAAAGGCAAATCTGAGTTGGTTAAAACGATGGAAAGTATGAACAAAAAAAAGAATATCTGCTTAAAAAAACATTCCATAATACCTATATGTATCGCACCCCGGCAAGAAAAATGACACAACTAAAAAAAAAATAATAATAATAAAAATTTTGATGTTATGTCATCGAAACATATGTATGAGAGGCCCTTTGTGTTATATTACTATTCTATAGAATATAATAGAAGTTACCACCATAAATACTTACCTAAAATTAAAAAAAAGCTTATATTATTTCAATACAAGTTTTACAGTATTCTTTAAGTTGATGTTTCTCATATTCTGCAATTTTGAGTTGTGTCACTTTTCTTGCTGGGGTGCGATATATTTCACTATCGTACTCAACACAAAAATCAACGTTACTTATTTATTGACGAATGGCAACAACGGATATAAAATCGCTGTTACGGGATTAGTTCTCCAATTTCACGGCTTAGTTTAAATTTTCTTAACTTGGGCTATGGAGCTGTGTAACATTGCTAAAACCGCACGTAAGAGCTCGCCACTCTAATGAAATTATTCAGTACTGAGGAAGATAGAAATCAATACATAAAAGAAAATATGAGCGATTGAACGTAAAAAAATACCGAATCGCCTTTGAATGAAAAAAAATTGAAGTAGTAGTTCAGAATTCCACTGTGGTAACATGACTGAAGTGTCCTTTTGCGTGAATTCTACTGGAAATATGAATTAAACCAGTAAATGTAAACGAAATGCCGTTACATATTTTTGAATAGTTTTAGAATAGATTTAGAATATAAATTAATTTATGTGAATATAGATGGTATGCTTATTATAAAATTATTGAAATATAATATGAAATGTGATTAACCACTCTCTTTACCCTAATACATATAATCAACTAAGATAAAGTTTAGCTCACATACAATGCGTGAGTCCGCTAGTTGAGTATTATTTAAAGAAGTTTTGTCCCTGATTTTATTTCTTAAACTTTTAGTTTTACTTAATATTTAAAATAAAAAACGCTTAATTTAATGTATAGTGTCTGTCTTTTATTTTCTAGCAAGTTTTTCTCAGTCTTACATCTATCGCATTTTATCTTGTCTCGCAAGAAGCAGATATATCAAGAAGTACTGTATATTTAAACCTTAGTACAACTGTTATATATTAATTTAACCTTTAATGGAAAAATTATGAACGAGCCTAGTACATATAAGGTAATTTTGCATTAAAAATAAAACATTTCCTTTGTCTTACTTGCGTAACTATCCGTAGTGGTATGAAGCAAAGAGTTGGGACCGGTCTGGAGAAGTCTTGTTTGATCGATTAGGATATAAAATGGAGGCTACTGCGCAATTTCTTGGGCAGGAACACACGTTAAATTACGGTGAAAGAGGCTTCAAGGATACGGAGGACTAGTATTAGTATTACATGGCTGCCTCAAACAAAAGCAGGGCAAAATAGTATCCTGGATTGATACTTAGTAATTTATCGAAGCATTTTTCTGTTTTTTTTTGTGCATTTATAAAATAGTAGGAAATGTAAGAATTTATATATTTTTCATGCCAAGTTATTGAGATCTATTTTTTAAATATATTTTTATATTTTTTTCCGACGATGGGCAAGAAACATAATTTTTGTTTCCGTTGAGACAGTGCTTTCAGTTCCTAATTTTTGAACTTTTATATAGAAATAAGCAGAATTAAATCCACATAGAAGTGTTTTTACAAATTGTTTCATATTTTCATTTCACGTGTAAAGATATTTTCACTTAACCAAAACTCCGTTCCTGAAAAGTTTAATCAAAAGTAAAGAAACTTTTTACCTGGAATAAATAAGCATCTCCAAAAGCAGTGCTGAGGCAAAATATATAATCTCGTTTTGGATGTTCTGGTATAGGTTGCATGATAGCACCGTCAACGATTATCAGATGTTTAGGAGCTGTGTCGATAGCCCTGCTGTCTCTGTTGTCACACGGGTAGAAAAGCAGTGTCGTGCCTTTCAAGCACACCCAGTAGCCTTTCCAGCCACGTTTCCTAGCCAGTTCTACTTGTTGCTTCTTCCGAAGCAGCCATTTTTTAACGCTTAAGAATCTGCAAATATAAATATTTTGTTGTGAAATAAATCAGTTGGAAGCCCTGAACTATTCTCCCGTCGATTACCTATTAAAAAGAGGAGCAATACCACACAATTTATAATACAAAAATATTTTTTCATACAGAGATATAAGATTTTTTACCGTTCCACTAAAAATTGGGAGAATCTGAAAAATATTCGACAATTCTCTAAGGGCGTCTTAAAATAAGAAATTGATGGTAGCAAAAGAATTAATTATCGGTGAAAAGTTTGAACCCTTGTAGTAGGTGATGAGATTATATGTAAATTTTGTCCTAATCCTTTATATTGCTCATATCAATAGTTTATGCGTATTTTAGCCCTAGTAATACTACAACTGTTAAAAGTTCAAAACAGTTAAACTAAATTATTATTTTAAAATTACGTTGATAATTACAAGGACGCTCATTAAGGCGAACCCAAATTCAAATTGGGAATGATTTTTCACTCATTACTTTTGGAAAAGTGTCGCTTTAAATTCTATACCCTAATAAAAGTATGTTTAGAAACTAAAAGAATTAAGATGCAAACAGCAATACTTCTAACATATCTGATTCCAAACATTCCCAATACGAAATCTGTATTAAAATATAAATCACCTTGCTTACTAAATGTATTTTTGGAAATGTGTACTATCTACATAAATTTCAATTTTATTATTTGCCTTCTTGCTTGTGTGCCCGCCATTAGAAAAAAAAATTGCCTTCTTGCAACTTGGTTTTGTTAAGTGCTATTTTGAATTTTTTTCTTAAAGACAAGAAATAGATTTATGTAATAAATATATATGTATCAGTATTTGTTTCAATTAGCGGCATAAAAAAAGCCAGAACAAGTGAAATGAAATATTTGCTTGAAAGTAAAAGGGATTAACAAACATCAGAAAGATCTGAATGAGTCACATAAGTGTTAGGGCTTAGTATAATAGCTTATATAACGGATCTAAATGCAGGGTGTACATAAAAAAATGTCCCAGTTTCAATAGTAGATTATAACAGTTTAATTTAGACTATTTACAGCAAATCATACATCAAATTGAAGGTAAACTCACCTAGTTTTTCTTACAAATGTTCAATATACGCATCTTAAGTTATACTTCACGCATCCAACCTAAAGGCCAATTCTTCTCACACTTTGGTTAACAAGTCCGGAGCAATAGCATCTTCAATTCTGTGTCTCAACTCTGGCAAATCATTAGATAGCGGCGGAACGTAGACACGTAGATCTTTTATAAATTCCCAAAGGAAAAAATCTCGTGACGTTACGTCAGGTGAACGTGGAGGTCAGCGAAAAGAGCTCTGTCTTCTCGACCATTAGGACCAATCCAACGGTCAGAGACTTCGACGTTCAAACACTCTCGCACAAAGAGATTCCAATGGGGAGGGGCTCCATCCTGTTGCCAAATAAAGTTTACAGGTTCACCCTCTACTAATTGGGGAAAGAGACATTCTTTTAACATATCCAGATAAGCCACCCCTGTTACGGTAAGAATTGAACTTTAGGTTGGATGTGTGCCGTATAAGTAAATGTGCACATATTGAGCATTTGTAAGAAAAGCTAGGTGAATGTACCTTCAATTTGATGTAGGATTTGTTGTAAATAGTCTAAGTTAAAATGCTATAACATACCATTGAATCTGGGACATTCCTTTATGGACACCCTGTACTATAACAATGAAATATTTATATAGCTGATATGTATGAAATATAACAGGGTTAAATATAATTGAGACAAAAAATAGACTGATAACCTGCAAAAGAAATTGAATTAGTGATGCATTAAATTATATTGAATTACTCTTAAAAGTTTCAATATTATTAAAAGTTGACACATTAGCAGAATGATCACTATCTAAACAGAAGCTGTATATTTTTTGAGGTGCATTAGGATGCTCACAAAAGTAAATTGAACTCTATTGTAAATAACTACAATTAGGTAACAAGACAATTTCTAAAGTCTCGAATAATCCAGTAGCACTTACCAAGAAATAAAGATAAACGAAAAATCACAAGCTTTTTATATTTAATCTGAAATGCTATACGAAGTGTTTCTTAAGTGACTATCAATCTATGTACAGAAGAATTAGAATTATCTCTTTTTTGTGTTACAAATGAATAAACGCATGAAACAAATATTAATGAAATTCGACATGGTTCCCTTGCATAAATCACAACGTTCAGTGGTAGCACTGAAAACCTTTTTCAAGATATCAGGCATAATCTTAGACACTACAGTTGCGATCCTTAAAAGTTGCAGTTCTTTAAATTGGTTATTGCTGTTAATATTAATTTTTATACCTGTACTTAAGCAAAAAAAACACAAAGCAAATCTGGAAGTGTGATGTCCAGTCACCGTTGAAAGTGATTTTAGGAATTTTCCACCAAAAATCCTGACTAACAGAGATGACATTCTTTCTTTCAGTGGTCAGCGTGATTCATAAAACATAGAAAAGAAAACGGAATTCGACCTTTTCATTAAAATGAATAGTTACTTTAGAAACACCTTGTTAAGTTTCAAGAATTCGTTAAACACCTCAATAAATGGCAGCGTTTCTTCTTGTTCAGAACATTCAAATTTCTTATATGTTTTATAGAAGATCGGAGGCAAAAGTGTAAGTAGGGTGAAATGGGGCAATTGCGTTCGCCTCCGTGAGTCCACTGAATATGAAACGTATTGTGATCAAAGTAGGTGCTGCCACTTGCTGTAAATGCTTGAAGGAGTCCTATTCATTTCACTTAAGCACTTAGAATTTCTACAAAGAAGATGAACACACTATCGCGTACAAATATAGTTTTAATATAAGTTAGATGTTAGGTTAAAAAGGCAATTGTCTTCTCGGGTAATCCTTCTGCTTTGTTTTCCTGTATATCTGTAAAGCGTTGTTAAAGCATGCAATTGTAGTGTTTATGACACAAAAATTATCTAAACGTATAAATTAAAAAAAAATATTCCTATATTGAACTGCTAGCTTACGTTCTGATGTCAACGTCGTATCAATTTTCTCCTATGTAAAATTTAATCAGCAAAGTAAAACAAATTATGTAGATTCTGTACAAAACGTACCCTGCTTTTCTGACAGCACCAGTGCAGTTGAAGGATGCGGCCGCAGACCCTGATCGAGCACGGTATGGAGAGTTCCTGGCCTCTCCATCCTCTTCTTCACTCAAAGCTGTAGTCAGGGACAGCCTATCGTCATCTGAGATCTAAAAGCATCGTAAAGGAAAGGGTGTCATGAAATGGAGTTTCAGTGTTTTCTAATATAGGTATCAGATTCTCGTATGTCGGAATGCTAGTCAAGAAAGCAACGTATCCAAGTTTGGGATTTAGGGTTAACCGTACTTTAAGTGCTGTGTATGATATTATCTGTAAAAATGAAGAGCAGTTATATTACACTCAAATAATAGTTGATTGAGTGATCATGACATAATCTAGTGCTGGTAAGTGTTAGATACTGTATCGATCCACTCGCAAGAACATGGCTTGTAATCTCTACCTATTTTAATTAGCACGGCAATACAAGGCAAAAACATAAGCTACCATGTAGCAACGGACATTGAAATCGGATGCAAATCTTAAAGATATAAGTTTACAATGTTTTGTAGTACCATATGTGCAGTGTTTTCTTGGTGTTGTTTCAAAAACAGGGAGAAACACATTCTTGATACCGTTCATAACTGGATTGTAATGGTATCCCAGTGCTGTTGAAAGCCACAAAACTTTAAGCTCATGTAGTATTACTATAATAAACTGCATTTTGCTCGTTCATTTTCTGTTTACATATGATATTAAAAATCACGAAAAAAGCTAAAATGTAATCCTTTTCACTCACACTGACCAATTTTTGGCACATTGAATGAGATGAGAATGTTTTGAGTGGTGTTTTAAAAATATATCGCGTACTTGGTGTTTTAAAAAGATATCTAAAAACAGTTTTGGATTTGTGTCTTGGATTCATTATAGTTCTTAGTACTATATTATCCTTGTTTAACTCTAACCAGTATGAAAACAAATTATTAGAATTCCCCACAACACATTCTGAACAACTTGTATCACGAAAAATATCATCCACGGTCGTCATTGTAGATGAAGCTACAAAATGCTAAATAGAAAAAAAAATTCTATAAAGAATATGGAAACATCGTACACAACTTTGTTGGTATTGCATCGTGTGTATATATATATATATATACACACACGGATATAAACTGACACACACTGCATATAAAGGATGTCCTAGGGCAGGGGTGGCCAACCTGTGGCGCATGCGCCAAGCCTGGCGCATTGGATGATTACAAGTGGCGCATTGCATTATTGTGCCTCCTTATTCTTTTGAAGTAGATAACTGAAAATATCTTCATATTTTCAACACCATAGTACTCTCAGTTCAATTCATAGAGCTTTCTTACTCCTCATTTCGGCGCAATTTTTTGAGTTTGCAATTTATATTATATGTGATACGACGTACTTGTGATATGTTTGTTCTTTTTCAAGATTTTGTGTACTATTTAATGTTTTTTTTTCTTTCATTACTGTTATTTACCACTGTGCAAAAGAAGCGCAAAAAGTATGAGAGAAAAAGTGAATTTAACGAACAGAAAATGAGTTATTTACAGCAAGTCCATCAGGAAAATCGTTTTTTGCAATGTTTGTGAAACTACTCTTTTACGTAATAGAAGACACTAGGGGGCCCGCCCCCTGCTCGCTAACGCTCGCCAACCCCAGGAGGATTGCTTCGCAATCCTCATTGGTTCCTTATGCTCGCTTCGCTCGCATCAATGAAGACATGTGTCCTAGCAGAAGAAATTGTTTACAAAATATGATATTCCACAAAAATATTTTTCAAAGCTAAATTTTTTTTGCTGTTTTTCAGAAAAGATATATACAGTACCTATAGAAACAGAATTCAAATGAAAACTTTGAGCAAATTTTGACTCGAAATGTGATCGCTTATTTGGAAATTGAATACCCTGCATGTTGTTTGTGTGTACATTTACCCCTGCACTCGAGCCACCCACGCTTTTTCATTGAGTTTGTTGTCGAAAGTTGTAGTGCAAGCGTCTTGTTGAACTATAATTGTTGGCCTTGAAAAGGACCTTTTTTTTAATGGCCCTGAAAAGATCCTCCGCTTTCTTTGATTTCTATTATTAACTGCAACAGCTGAACTAAAATTCATTTTTTTTTTCAATAAAATTTCATTTGAAAACGCTATAAATTCAATTGAAGCGCGAGGCTACGTGATAAACAAACAATCGTACAATATTGCCAAAACGTGATAACAAATAACGTCTTTTTTGCGTGCCACGTAAGAGAATTATATATATAGATGAGCTTAATAAACACTATAAAACACAGCATCAGGCTAACATAGAATGAAAAATTAAACTTGTTCTAGGTCGGAGTTACGTAAAGAATATGTGACTAAAAAATGGAAGAAATCAGAAGACAAAATATTTTTGCTAATGTAAGTTGTGAAGACGAGGCGATGACAGAAGCGTCCTATAAAATTGCTTTAGGATTGGCGGGAAAAAAACCTATTCTGACGGAGAAGCCTTGTTTCCAAATATTTGCACGCCATCTTGGTTATAAAGGTATTGAAAACGAGGTCGCGAATGACTGATTCAAATTTGAAGAATTCTCTGTAATAGACATTGTTTTACATACAATATAGTTCAATAATTTTAAAATGTTAATTATGTCGATAAACATACTTTTATTAAAAAAGTTACTAAGGATATGGCAAGACCATGAACGTAAGGTAAAAAAGGTGCTTGAATTGTATGGCGCATATGAATTCGTATATGAGAAAAATTGGCGCATGGTATGTAAAAAGGTTGGCCACCCCTGTCCTAGGGCATCGGAAAGCATTTCAATCGTTGGCGTAATGCAGAAACGTAGCGATTTATCCGACGTCCAAAAGGGCATAATTATTGGCTTTCGGGCCAAGGGCCTTTTGGAAACAGCTAATTTTGTGAACTGTTCGCGTGCTGCCGTGGTAAAAGTATACCGTGCATGGTAAAATGGCTCTATCCAAAATCAGCGGCGTGGCACATGTGGTGCACCACGGGCTATAGATGACAGAGGCGAACGAAGGCTACGGAGATGCATTCGGGAAAATAGACGTGCAACTATTGAGCAACTGACCGCCCAGATGAACCAAGGGGCTACCAAGAGTGTATCATCAACAACGGTTCAGCGAATGTTGCTGCGCATGGGCCTCCGCAGCAGACGCCTGGGTAATGCACCTATGCTGACTGCTGTTCATCGGCGACGAAGGCTGGAATTTGCAGGTATATATATATATATATATATTATTTTTAACAGTTCTCAATATGGCTCATATATGTTTATTATTTTTTCAGCTTGCGGACATTTTATGAAACAGCTTAAATAATAGAAATTATATACCTGTCGAATCATGTTACAACTGTTTCGTATCTTGTTTATACAGGAATACTTGTTTCACTTTGATACCAATGAAAATTTCAATTTGTTTTAAAGAAACATTATTAACTCGACTGTTGATACCTTACATATGTTTTCTTTGTTTTACATACTATTATACTTAGGTTTACTTATATATAATGCAAATTAAGTAAATGTAAAAGCAAAGTAAATAAATATATTTGTGTATATACGATTAGATATTATTTTAAGCAAATTTCATTAAGAAAATTATTAACTTATTGATTCATGTGACAACCATTACTCATTGTTTGTATTAATTATAGTAATATTTATCTACCTATGAATTCAATAAAAGTTTCATTCAATTTTAAGGAAACATTTAAAGCACAACTAGCTACAGCTTATATTATTGTACTTTTGTTATATTGAATTTAAAACATGCTATGAATATGTAAACCAATGAACGATAAAATATTGAATATTGAAAAAGTATGCTAAGTTAAACGTGTTATTTAAAATTAGATTATGCTACAGATTTAAATCCCTTTTTGATCGCATTACTAATTTACGAATTTGTTATATGAGAGGGGTTTTTAGTATAAACATAACCAAACCAGACTGTCTGAGAAGTTTTTACGTCTGCTGTGCAAAAATGCTTCCGCATAATGCCTATGGTGTTCGCCTTAAGGTGTAGTTCATCACCGTTTTTCAACATTTGGTGTTTGATTAAATTGGCGTTGACCAATTACCATACATTTCTTTTCCACTGAAGTGATGGTAGACTACTTCCAATGGCGGGTACTAAGGATACTTGGCTATTACAAGGCCGGAAGTGATGGCTACTTGTGAAGGGGCACCCAGTGGTGGACCATCAATGCCCATAACAAGGGACAGGACAATTTACATACATGCCCTGACCCCGGATTCGAACCAGTAACCTTCCGATCCAGAAGCCAACACCTTGACCACTAGACCCGTTGGTCGGCGACCATACATCAATATCATACATCAATTTGAAATAAATTAATTAGAACTTTAATTGGCGAAGTGCTGAAATCATATTCGAAAAACGAGTCCACTGACGTCAAATAAAGAATCAAATAAAGAAAGACAGGAAACACGTATGGTCGCAGAAACACGATCACCACCTATATTTAGTTTGATAGAAAATATCTTAGATTTATTCAATGGAAACAAGTGCCAGACAAACAAAAATATTTCCCCTCAATTTTTTTTAAATTTTGTAATTGATCGAATATGTTATTGCTCATTCACTCGTATACATATCCAAGATATATTATATTGCAATCCACCTTAAGAGAGGAAATGCTAATTAGTTTTATTGTTAAAATGCCTAGACTATTCACATCAAACAGCGATTAGTTTGTCGCTGTACTGTCGATTTCTGTAAGTGAATGCTAATTAGAGCGAGACAATGAAACGAGGACATCCTTGTGTTGATAAGGATTCGAACTCACAGATCCTTTGGAATTAAATGTCAGAGATTTTACCACTAAGCGAGACTGAGGTAACCCAGCTGGTTGAATATCGAACTAGCAACCAGAGGTTTGTGAGTTCGAAACTTGATCCAACAAAATGCCGTTTTGTTCGTGGTGGCTGCTGCATGGTAAATCTGCCGCGGCCTCAAATGTACTCACATTAACATGGTTTGGAAGTTTGGTGCTAGCTCATGTGCTGACCTCGTCATTTGACTATGACTCAAAATTATGAGATGTTGTCCTCAAATTTCCCTTCGGGATTAATCCTGGAACGTAGCCGATCCGTTTCAGTGTGACGTAAGTTAAACTACCTTTCTATCTGACTACAAAGCTACAAGGTAGGTCATCAAGTAGCAAAATCATAAGTTTTGACATACGTTTCAGTTATGAATGCCTTATTAAAAAAGAGTCCCACATATAAATATATAATGATGATAAATTTGTTATAAAACGTATTTTATTTAGAAATTTGTCTCTTTCAAGCCTATTTCCCCAGATTTCTTGGAACTTAAAATTAAAAAATCTAAAGCGCCGATTAAGTAATTTTTTCAATCATTTATGAAGCTTAATTCAAGTAAAAATATTGTGATGAACAATTAAACATATTCTTCTATACATTGATTTACACACGACTTTAATATAAAATTTGTTTCTTGTTTATTCAAACCTTTATAGCAAATGTTGAATGCTGTATGCACAATCTTTTATAAATAAATTTGATTTGTATCACTTTGGAGAAAGAAGTATTGTAATATTTTTATTAAATCTCTCTCTCTCTCTGAGTAAGTATGCTGTCATTTGAGATAATTCAAATGGAAGCAGCATTTAATTAAAATATATATTAACAAACTTTATGTTTTAAGCTGAATAAAAAAAAACATATATTGCGATAACTCATAGAATTTCATATTTAAAACGAATGCACTATTGTAACGCCAAAAAACAGAACTGAATAAGGAAGGTATAAGCATTTAAGTAGGTATAAGTAACAAGTGTAAACCATTAAAACTTTAGTGACGTAGAAAAAAAATCTTCATTTAAAGCAAATCTTACTAAAATATTGAAAAATGTAATTATAAAGCTTCAAATTTTTCAACCGAAAAGTTGTTATAAAAAATTTTAAATGTTCGAAAAATAAGAAATGTTTTAAATTTTTGTCGAATATTTTTTCAATTCCTCAATGATTTGTATTTAAGACAAATAAAAGTGTCATAAAGATCCTTTGGAATATATAAATAGTAGAATAGGCAGAATGAAATGACGTATGGAATACCGTCATGACAATGATTTTTCCTCTATGTGTAAGATGCACCTCCAGTTTCTAATGATTAAGCAGCTTTTGCGAGCGCAACAAAAAGTTGACGCATGATGTGAAGCGCCGTTCGATGGACGGGTCCATCGCACCGAGTGGAAACAAAATTACAGACAGAAAGGGTAAAATGAAACAACTTGCCCTCGGCGCAGAAGAGGACCGGTTCCTCAGTATGCCTTTCTGATTCCAGCCCATGGTCACTGTAGTAAAAGTCTTCACCTCCTACCGTTCATTCATGAGCGTAAGCTTACGGTGTTGAAAACTGAGAAGATGCGAGCTTTTCCGTTCCCTGCGCTGGGCCTAAGTTAACCGGAGGATGCTGATGATGATCGGATCGCCCACGTGAGCGCAGCTCGCTTTGCGCATCTCCACCGTCCGTAATGACGTCACCGAGAATGAAGTGTACGTCATTGAATGAATCGAACTCCAGCTCCTTCGTGTTCGGATCGAGAGGTTTCTATGGAGACGCGTATCCCAGAGGAAACACGGGATTTAAAGTAGTTTATAACTATGGAATGTGTGTATGTGTAAATTTTTGATAATTATTTCTCAAGACACCTGTGGTTCACAAATTACGTCATAGAAATAGGAGGGGGAAGTGCCAACGTATGCTTTGAACACACGAAAGCTTCTTTTAAGGCGCGCTTTTAAGGTTAATTTGTCTTCCCTTTTCGTAAAAGGTTTGAGACAGAGTTATCATCTATCTATATATATAAAACACTAACGTACATACGTGGACGAGAAATCGACCATATTTGTTAAGTATGAACGATTGCTGTACGCAGCTCAGATTGGTTTACCAGTATTGATCGAAAAACAATTTTCCTTAAACGAATTAAATTATAATATTTACTAGAGGCCCTGCCCCCTGCTCGCTAACGCTCGCCAACCCCCGGAGGATTGCTTCGCAATCCTCATTGGTTCGCTGCGCGAACCTATGCTCGCATCGCTCGCCTCAATGAAAACATGTGTCCTAGCAGAAGGGATTGTTTACAAAATATGTTACCAAAAAATGTTTTTCAAATCTAAATTTGCTGTATTACAGAAAAAATATATACAGTATCTCTAAAATCAGAATTCAAATGAAAACTTTGTGCAAATTTTGACTCGAAATGTGAGCGTTGCTTTGGAAATTGAATACCCAGCATGTTGTTTGTGTGTACATTTTCCCAGCACTCAAACGACCCACACTTTTTCATTGAGTTTGTTGCCGAAAGTTGTAGTGCAAGCGTCTTGTTGAACTATAATAGTTGGCCCTGAAAAGGACCGTTTTTTAAATGGCCCTGAAAAGATCCTCCGCTTTCTTTGATTTCTATTATAAACTAACTGCAACAGCTCATAATTTTTTTTTTTTTCAATAAAATTTCATCCGATAAATTCAATCGATGCGCGAGACTTAGCGATAAACAAACAATCGTACGGTGTTGCCAAAACGCGATTACAAATAACGTCTTTTTTGCGTGCCACGTAAGAGAATTATATATATAGATGTTTGAACTTACTTTTTATTTCTTCCCTTGATGTAAGTAATTTATAAATACTTGATTGAAGAAAGAATATTTAAAACATTTGATTTTACGTTACTTACATTTTGTAATGGAACATGAAATGCCCCAAAGAAAAACTCATAGATCATAAAAGTTAATTTTGTTACTCGGTATCTGGCAACGTCAGAATTAATGCTTACTTTTTTAATTTGATTTAGAATTCTGTGTTTGGATATTTGAGTTGACTGGGAGATGTTGCGGTCATATTTGAGGATTCCCAAGTATTATAAATATGTGTTCTTTTTGTTAATAAATCATTATGGTTTTTATCAATATCGTTGAAAAGTCTTTTGTCAAATTATTCTATTTCACAATATATTCAGGCAGTCGAAATTCAACACGTTTGAATAGATGCGTATATGTTTTTCCCAGAATTCTGCATTTTTTCACGGACTTGGAATTTCGCTTCTTTTTGCTTACGTGTTCCGGTATATTACCTATTGCAGAAATATTATTTAGGAGTTAGATTTTAATGATTTGTCTATTTCCTGCAAAATATCACTATACATGGGTAATTTCGTAGCGTTTTACGTATATTTCGACCAACTTTCCTTAACTATTTGATTGAATATGTAATGATTTGTAGAATTATGTTTCATAAAAATAAATAAAAGATACAAATCAAAACAATTAAGGTGTTAATTAAGATTAATTAAGGTGTGTAAAAAAGTTTAAGAAAAGCACTATGACAAACCGCGGAGCGCCGGCTAGTTAGTTGAAAACCTCATTCCTGCGAATATTATGTAAGGTCTACTTTTTATGTAGTAGATGTAGTTTCTTTTGTAGTCTAAAAGTGCAAAACTGAGTTAAAATGAGAAGAGATACTCAAATTGAGTTCCAAGGCGACAAGCGAAACCAATATTCTTGCAACGTTTTCAAGGTTTCGCAACATTTACATGAAAATTTAGATATTTGATTTCACTATACTCTTTTATATAACTTATTTCATTTTCGTTTTCCTAAAACTAATTGAATTTTTTTAAATAACTGAATAATTAAGTTTTCATTACAAAATTTTAGCATTCAAATCATAAGTAGTCCGCCGTGTATCTTTTGTACTGTTGTTAAAAGTAAACAAATCTAATTAATACATATCACTGAAAGAATATTCATATTTTAGACCGATTTTTCATTTTCCAAAATTTTACAGTTTCGCGAAAAGATATTACGAATTCGAAACTAGTAATCTTTCAATTTTTTTAAGTTAAGTAATCTGGGGAAATCTTATGATTTAGACAACTTAAAACCGTCTTTTTGCAACGAAATAGATAAATTAGTAGGGATAATTTTAATGAGTCAACATTTTTAGACTTTAACCGTAAATAAGAATAAAGTAAAAGCCAGGAATTTAAATAAGTAACATACCTGAAATCAAATATAATTTCAGAATTGGGAGAAATTATTTTTAAATAAAAAAGGAATGGGCATATTAAAAAAGTGGAAAATATCTTAAGCTTATATTCATAAGAAATTTTATTTAGAATATTAACTTTAAACAACAGTCAAAATCTTTTGAATTTGTCAAAATATTTTTAAAATATACACTGACGAGCCAAAACATTATGACCATCCCTGCATTTTTCAATGAACTCGTCTGTATGACGTGGTGGGCACGTGATTAAGTGAGAATGATATTTAACTGCTGCTGGAGAAGGTAAGTAATCATTCTTGCACTTACTTTTGCGAGTGGTGGGAAAGGCTGCTGATCTAAGCGAATTTGATAGAGAGCAGATCGTAATGGCCCGAAGACTCGGAACGAGTATCACCGAAACTGTACGACTGGTAGGTTGTTCACGATCTGCCGTTATTAGTATACATGCAAATTGGAGAAATGACGGTGACACCAGCAGTAGACTCCAAGGTGTTGGTCACCCACGTGTCATCAAAGAAAAAGGACGTCGGGGACTGTCTCGCTTGGTAAAGCAAAATCGACAAGAGACAGTGGCTCAGCTGACAGCCCAATACAATGCAGGTACAAGCGCAAGTGTTTCGGAACACACAGTTCAGCGGACACTGTTGGATATGGGACTGTGCAACAGACGTCCCACTCGTGTGCCTCTGTTGACCAAGTGTCATCGTCAACTACGCCTACAGTGGGCCCGGGAACATCGAGACTGGACCATGGATGAGTGGAAGAGAGTTGCCTGGTCAGATGAATCCCGATTTCTCATTCATCACGTCGATGCTCGTGTCAGGGTACGCCGTCTGCCAGGCGAACAGTTGCTCCCCTCTTGTACAGCAGGTCATACACAGGCTGGTGGTGGCGGTATTATGCTTTGAGGGACGTTCTCATAGGCGAATCTGGGACCCGTAGTTGTGGTAGGACAGACCATGAACGCTGCGAACTATATGAACATCGTTGCGGATCAGTTGCACCCTTACATGGTCGTCTGTCTTCCCAATTGGAAATGGAATCTTCTAGCAGGACAACGCCCCATGTCACAAGGATTGTGTTCGAGTGGTTCGAGGAGCATACTGATGAATTCCACTTAATGTCCTGACCTCCTAACTTATTCCGATAGAGAACATAGCGCGGCAGCTCAGAGCTCAAACACAACCATGTCCGAATATCTCGACTTTGCGTTACCTCTGCTTAAACATTTGGTACAACCTTGCCTCCAGTCATGTACTAAGAACTAGTGACATCTATGCCCAGGCGAGTTGCAGCTGTTTTGCAGGCCAAAGGAGGCGCAACGCGTTTTAAGTAGGTGGTCATAATGTTTTGGCTGTTCAGTGTACAACGATGTATTTTTTGCTATCGTAAACATGAATTTCGACATTTTTTCTGAAAGATTTGAACCAATTTTTCTTTGAGTAAAAATACGACGGGTATTGGGGATTAAGATAAATTTTTTTTTCATTACATGTACTACATAATTTTGGACACTTTATCCTTTTTAATATGTATTGATATTTTTGATCTGTATTGAAATTTTTCTTACTTAAACTGTTGCTGATGGTGCCAAACTTTTATAAAATAAAATTGAAAGGAAATATATAATCTTAAATAGGATTTAAATTTGATTTGTTAGAAAAAATTTAGATGGTTATGACCTATTTTTTCAACGTTTTGTATCTAAATGCCCTAAATTAAATTACAACAACATTTCAGTTGAAAGAAAATCTACTGTGTTTGTGTTTTGATGAAAGTCGGGTTAAAGCTGTTACCTAGATAATAATTTATAATAATTGGTAATAATTTGTTCATGCTTAATTTCACTCACGACATTAATAGAATTATCAATGGGAAATACAAAACAAGAATTTATTTTTATAAAACATCGATTTTTATTTATCGTAAATTTCATGACTAAAAATTAGTCTATTCCCATACATTCGGATTTAAAAATTTAAAATTAAAGTATATTTTAATAATAAGGAAACTGTGATAACCAAATCCTGCAATTCCTTAAACAAAGATTTCATGCATTTTCAAGGTTTTAAAGTATTTAAAATGTATTATGTAAAAAAATTTAAAATTTTTTATAAATGATCTAATTTAAAGAATCGTCGAATTTCGAATATGTGTTTTTGAAATTTTTTTGCTTAGCAAAAATTATTGTTATTTTATTTACTAATATATATATATATATATATATATATATTATTTATTTATATTGTACATACGCTTAACTTGTTGCAATTTCATTAATTTTAATTGTATATCGTCGGCTTAGAACATAAACTCATTACCTAACATTTTTTCGGAAAGACTAAATGCTTGTTTTCATGATGATATGAACTACAATGTCATATTATAATATGTTAAAAAAATATAACATTATCTCAAAATGTTTGTAATTTTTAACTTAGACCTAAAACCTAATAGTTTCTAAGCAGCTGTACATTACAATTTTGCCAATTAAGGAGTTTCTGCTCTAAGCCAACGATATAACTTGTAGTGACATTGTTTAAAAGAATCCTTATTTTATTTTTTAAAGTAAAGTGTTAAAAATTACTCATAATTTGCTGTGAGCATTTCAATTGTAATTCCTATTGTAATCTAATCTAGCATATAAACCTTACTTTATTTGTTCTTATTATAGCGTGAACTTGATTTTTGATAGTATGTAAATCGCACATTTGCCAGAACTCGTTCGTTGGAAAGGTATTTTAAAAAATTACCAAGTTTTAAAATTGCTTTGAATTATAATTCAATTAATTTACTCAATGCAACCATCGCATTTTCACTGTCAAAATTTTCAATAAATAGAAAATATTTCTAATGAATATAATATTTGAAAATTAAACCCTCTTTTCAACCTTTTAACTATACTAGGCCTACTTAAAAGATAGTTATTTCGCATTCAATTTTATTTATAAAGATCTTTTGGTTATAACCAAACCTAGAAATTGTTTCCACATGAAATACGATAATATACTATCAATATTTCACCATCATCAGAAAAGAATCAATCTAGCTTTCATTTCCTGTTGTAGCCGAACTATGAGGCTGTGGGTGACCGGGTTTAATATTAATAATAAATCTTACTTATCAATGTAAATGTAATTCATTACAGACAAATGTTCTCACAAATTATTTTAGGTAATATAGGTATAATTATTTAGGTATTAGGTTCTGATAATTATTTTGAAGACTTTTTTTAAATTTCTCTTCAAATCTTAGCTTTATTTACAAAAAGCACTGGAATGTATATAACCATGCTATATATATATATATATATATATATATATATATATATATATATATATATATATATATATATATATATATATATATATATATATATATATATATATATATATATATATATATATATATATATATATATATATATATATATATATATATATATATATATATATATATATATATATATATATATATATATACAAAGATAACTTACAACATCAAATAAGTTCTCTGATTATTATATATATATATATATATATATATATATATATATATATATATATATAATATATAATAACAACATACAATATACAAAATAACATAACACACACAAAATAACAAAAAATAACCAAACAGCCGGGGTGCATTAACCAGAAATCGAAACTCGAAACTACCCATGCAAGCGCGCTGAAGCTGCAGACATAGCATGGTAAGCAATATAATTTCAAGAACACAAGAATTTCTAAAAAAATGTAACAAAAGTCTTAAAAAATAATAAAAAATGAAGAAATGTTGGTGGATCAGGGCGTCATCAGGGAGGAGCCTGACCCAAACAACATAAAATGGTGTTTTCTACATATGAGCAGCATTAGGCTGAAAAAATTGCTCATACACTCCCCCAAACACCACCAAAAATCAAGTAAAACAAAAACAGAACAAAATACCAAAACATAGCAGGAATAGAACGAAATGAAACCCGAAGCCGCAGCTGGGATATCATCAACAACATGCCTAAAAATTGCCACCAAATGCCATCAATTACACAGTCTAACTTATATGCTAACATCATACCTCCGATGCAACAAGTCCAAAAATAATAATAATAATATGAAAATCCCCAGCCCCTTATCAAAAATATATTCATAAAAAGTAAAAAAATAAAAATAAAATTGAAAAGTAATTCCCATGGCTCTGGGTAAATTACGAAAAATAATTATTCATGTGTTGTGTAGGTGTTGATATTAATAAATCTTTCAAAAATATTTTTAAAGAATGAAGACGGGTATTTGTTATTGAGAAGTGTGTTTTTTAGATATTTACATTGTAATAAAAAGTTAGCATCAGAATTACAAATTTTTTTGAAACGTACCAATTGACCAGCTATCGTGTTGTAGTATATTCTTTTAGAGATATTGGAGTCCCAAAATATTAATTTATTGACTGTAAATTTAAAATCGCTTCGTTTATCATATACATTAATGTCAACTTTGCCGGATGAAACAGAAATTTTTATGTCTAGAAAATCAGTATTATTGTTATCCAGATTGGTTTTAATTAAAGAAAGTTCGTCTGGATAGATGGATTTCCAAATATTAGCAAAGTTGCTATTATTAAAAACAATTAAATCATCAATAAATCTAAAAGCAGTATTTATCTGAAGGCAAAAGTTTTTTTCAAAATAATGAAGAAATAAATTAGCAAGAATGGAAGAAAAATTGGAACCTTGGGGAATACCCTTAACTTGAATGTAAATATGCTCACCATTAAATATAAAATTATTGAAAATACAATAATTAACCAAAAATTCCCATTCCTCAAAATCCAGATCAATTAAGTTATTAAAATCATGATAGTAATAGTTCAAAACATCTCTCAATTTGTCCAGGGGTATGCTGGTAAAAAGGTCTTTAAAATCATAGGTCTGAATATCATTAATAATATTTTTATCCAAAAAATTCAAAACCTTGTTATTATCACATATAATCCATGTAAAGCCTTCATCAAAAATGGCAGCAAGAATAATTTTTAAATATTTAAATAGTAGCAAGCCAGGTTTAATCATATAAGAGTTATTACCACAGGTGATGTAACGGAATTTAATAGGATTTTTGTGAAATTTAGGAATAACGGTAATATAAGGTAAAATTATGTGTTGATTGGAAATTTTAACTCTTTTATTTGAAGAAATGATTTTTTTAATAATGGTATTATAAGTAGATTTACAGAATTTATATGTATCTGAATTCTTAAGTTCAGCATCAAGTAAATTTAAATAAAGTTTTTTACATATGAAAGCATAGTTACCTGAGGCTTTATCAACTGTAGTAATGATAAATTTATTTTGAATATCCTTAATGGCAAGACAATAAACACAGCCATTAAGGATATTCAAAATAAATTTATCATTACTACAGTTGATAAAGCCTCAGGTAACTATGCTTTCATATGTAAAAAACTTTATTTAAATTTACTTGATGCTGAACTTAAGAATTCAGATACATATAAATTCTGTAAATCTACTTATAATACCATTATTAAAAAAATCATTTCTTCAAATAAAAGAGTTAAAATTTCCAATCAACACATAATTTTACCTTATATTACCGTTATTCCTAAATTTCACAAAAATCCTATTAAATTCCGTTACATCACCTGTGGTAATAACTCTTATATGATTAAACCTGGCTTGCTACTATTTAAATATTTAAAAATTATTCTTGCTGCCATTTTTGATGAAGGCTTTACATGGATTATATGTGATAATAACAAGGTTTTGAATTTTTTGGATAAAAATATTATTAATGATATTCAGACCTATGATTTTAAAGACCTTTTTACCAGCATACCCCTGGACAAATTGAGAGATGTTTTGAACTATTACTATCATGATTTTAATAACTTAATTGATCTGGATTTTGAGGAATGGGAATTTTTGGTTAATTATTGTATTTTCAATAATTTTATATTTAATGGTGAGCATATTTACATTCAAGTTAAGGGTATTCCCCAAGGTTCCAATTTTTCTTCCATTCTTGCTAATTTATTTCTTCATTATTTTGAAAAAAACTTTTGCCTTCAGATAAATACTGCTTTTAGATTTATTGATGATTTAATTGTTTTTAATAATAGCAACTTTGCTAATATTTGGAAATCCATCTATCCAGACGAACTTTCTTTAATTAAAACCAATCTGGATAACAATAATACTGATTTTCTAGACATAAAAATTTCTGTTTCATCCGGCAAAGTTGACATTAATGTATATGATAAACGAAGCGATTTTAAATTTACAGTCAATAAATTAATATTTTGGGACTCCAATATCTCTAAAAGAATATACTACAACACGATAGCTGGTCAATTGGTACGTTTCAAAAAAATTTGTAATTCTGATGCTAACTTTTTATTACAATGTAAATATCTAAAAAACACACTTCTCAATAACAAATACCCGTCTTCATTCTTTAAAAATATTTTTGAAAGATTTATTAATATCAACACCTACACAACACATGAATAATTATTTTTCGTAATTTACCCAGAGCCATGGGAATTACTTTTCAATTTTATTTTTATTTTTTTACTTTTTATGAATATATTTTTGATAAGGGGCTGGGGATTTTCATATTATTATTATTATTTTTGGACTTGTTGCATCGGAGGTATGATGTTAGCATATAAGTTAGACTGTGTAATTGATGGCATTTGGTGGCAATTTTTAGGCATGTTGTTGATGATATCCCAGCTGCGGCTTCGGGTTTCATTTCGTTCTATTCCTGCTATGTTTTGGTATTTTGTTCTGTTTTTGTTTTACTTGATTTTTGGTGGTGTTTGGGGGAGTGTATGAGCAATTTTTTCAGCCTAATGCTGCTCATATGTAGAAAACACCATTTTATGTTGTTTGGGTCAGGCTCCTCCCTGATGACGCCCTGATCCACCAACATTTCTTCATTTTTTATTATTTTTTAAGACTTTTGTTACATTTTTTTAGAAATTCTTGTGTTCTTGAAATTATATAATATATATAATATATATATATATATATATATATATATATATATATATATATATATATATATATATATATATATATATATATATATATATATATATATATATATATATATATATATATACAAAGATAACTTACAACATCAAATAAGTTCTCTGATTATTCTAAATCAGGTATGCTAATATACATTACAGTACTGTACATCTCAAAGTGTTTATTATTTAAAATTCTTTAGTTTTATTAATTACACATAAGTGTTAAGTGCTTGTCTAACTAATACATTTCTTAGATCGATTTCTATGATCTTAAAATATTCTATTCGATTTCTATGATCTTAAAAGTTCAAACTGTAATTCCATTTTTATTTTTAATTATAACCACTTTGGCGGTAGATAGGTGAACGTAGGTTTGAATGATCAAACCCTGTTACTACTTTAAATAAAACCTATCTCGTTTCTATAATTTTTTTTCACTCTGAAATTTCCTAAAATAATTTGAGAACTGCTTCGAATTATTACTTCCTAACTGCTATCATATTCTTCTCAGATTTCCAAACTGTTTGGAAGATGGATATTTCGCGCAGTATAAACGAGAAACGAAATGAACATTTCGTAAACATGATCCCACGACAATATTTGACTGCAGAGATACGATACAAATTTACTGGCAAACTCTGAGTGGGACAAAGTTAGACTGATGCTGCAATATGACTGAATGTTTCAATAGTTAGTTGGTCTGCCGGCTGTGGAATCAATTTCAGGCTGTATTGCTAGGCGGGGAACCACATCCCTTTTTGAATTATTTTTTCTTATTTAATATATATACGCGTATTTATGACTTTTGTATATCTCAGACACAATGTATATCTTATCTCATAAGCTGTTATTTTTTGTAGTAAAAATTATGACAGATTTCTCACTAAGTTTCATTCAAATCGGCTATGTATAGTTTTGAATTATACCTATTTTCCATGTTCCTTAATTTATAGAAACCAATGTATATGAATAGTTTCATGTGCTACATATTACCTCATTTATGGGTCTTTTTGAAAGATTTCATTCATTTTAGTACATTAAATGCACATTTATAAATGTTTCTTTAGTTTCCTTTTCAAGGAAATTGGAGACATATTTATAGATTGTACGACAAGATATGCAAACAAATGGTTTTGCAATGTTTTACTGAATTAAGCTGCGTATTCTGAAGTGCAAACAATTAATCTGCTGTTTTCCGATATTATGTGTCAGTTATTGTTTTCTGGAAGTTTGTTTTGTTTGAATTCTTAATGTAATCAATTTTAGGTATACCGAGGTAAAAACATAACTAGACTTGTTCGAATATTTTATTTTATAATTTTTTATTATGAACACACACACACACAAGAGAATGTAAAATTAATAAGACAGCACTTTATTCAAATCATGAAACAAGTCAAAACTTTTGCAAAGTCCTTTAGTTGACCATGCTTATGAAAATGTGGTTATTCCTATGTAAATATAAATGTCAACCTCTGAATTAGAGAAAAGAAAATAATACAATAGTTTTAACAAAAATATTATTTTATCAATGTTTTCTCTTTTTATGTAGGTTTGTGCAAAAATAGTTAGAAATAACCAAAAATGATAGCTTTGTTTATGAACTCCTTGTGTTTCTATTGCATTTTCACTTTTTTTTGTAAATTTTGTATATTCTTTCATAACACAATCTTTTTTTTTTCATGTGTAGCAAATTGCAAACACTTTTTGCAAAATACTGGAAATATTTAGAAAATGTAATTTTTTAAAAGGGAAAACTGAATTTTTAAAAATAAAAATTACAACTACAGTACATTTTCTTTGGGTGAAAAAGCTATATTATGGTGACCGAGATCATACGCAATCTGCTTAGATGCAAGAAGTGTCTGCTTAAAAAAAGAAAAAAAACTCTAAGAAGCATGATGTCAGGCAATATAGAATGTCATCAGAGTTCAACAGACAACTAAGAGAAGTTTGGAAATGAATAAAGTTAATTGAAATAAATAAATTTACTGCTCAAGATTTTCTGCACGAAGATTTTTTTCTGAATGTTAAAGTGGATGGTTTTCTGTACCTTTTTTCTCGGATACTATACCTAAAAAATCTATGAAAAAGTTTAGAATGCTAAGACATGGGTTTCGCAGTGTAACAGTCTGCATTACTATCGTTATGAGCTAAGTGATAAGTTTTTGAAAATTAATACCAGACAAAATCCAAGCCAGAAAATATGCAGAAATCGTTCACTCTTGGAAATGGGGAATTTTGAATTTTTTTTGCAGTTTGAAATAGCAGTTGTTAATTGCAGGTTATAATTAAGGTATCTGTGCACGTTATAACTGAAGTTACTGAAGTCTCTACCAGCCAATGTTTACTAAAAACTTAAGTTTTCAATGCTGTCATTCTGTTTAGCACGTATTTAACACTATCATGAATGCTATAAAAAAGGTCTTGTTTTCAGGAAATGTTAAAATTTCAGTTTATACCCAACTAAAAAAGCACGGAAACACATCCATGCTTGGGAGTGGGCATAATGTGCTGAGAAAGTGCTTCACGCATTTAAAGTTCTAATAAGCCTATCATTGGACATCACTCGAAAAATATTAAATTTGCTTGCTGAACTAAAAACTACGTTACGTTTTTGGAAGTATAGACCTATGATTACTTATCATAACTCTAAATTTACACCCCTTCCTTAGCGCACTATACCCACTCACAAGCTTGTGCGTGTTGTATATGGGATTGCAAGATGACCGGAGGAGTTTGAAAATACAGTTTTGTCGATGAAACCATAGAAAAGTAAAATACTTAACAATTCAAACCAATTTTTTAAGAAGTTCTTGAAATTTTGAATTTATAGTCAATAATTTAGGTACATGAATACCGTCCCTATAGTGAAAAGAGCCTCTTAGCAAAACTAGTTAAATTGAAGTTTCTGTACCACCTTAAGCAGCACAGTTAATTTCACCATAGTCTCAAGAACTCAATAGGCTTGAAAGTTTGCGGTCATTGTAGGAAAAAGTGGTTAACATCACGATGTTCAGAGCACAAAACGTAAGAACTATTATTCGTATGAGAGAAATGGGCAAAAATATTCTCTCCCTCACAAATTCTTCTTAATTCAGTTCCCCTCGACTTAGAAGCTGTTTTACAAAAATGATGTGCAACAAAACTCTATTTCGCCTTCTTGCTCTGTTTCTGTACGAAATAGGCTGATGCATTCTCAATTTTGTTACATGGAATTTCGTAAATTAACATTAAAAACCTATCTTTAAAAATATTTATAGCTAATATGGAATTATTTTTTGCCTTATATGTTATAAGTGTGTACTTAAGCATTCCTGTAAAATTAAATTCAATCAATTATAACAAAGAAATTTACTTTTAAAGAAATCTTTTCATGGTGTAAACTGAATTTCGGGAACCACTGTACGTCTTTACTGCAAAATTTGTGTTCGATTTCAGGATTTCAAAGACTTCTACATTTTTGTACTCTTGACTATAAGTTAAGCTGTTCAACCGATTCTTGACGATAAGTTAAACTGTTCAACCAATTCTTGACGATAAGTTAACCTGTTCAACCAATTCTTTTTCAACTCTTTAAATATGACAAAAATGAGAGTAAAGTATAAAAATTCAATCGATAAGTCAACCAATTTTTTTAACCTTGTACTTTTGGTTATTATATGTACTAAACTTTATGCCATTGTTTCGTTGAGTATATTTCCATGTATATTTTCATTCTTATGAAACACAATGAGAACAGCCTTTCCAAAAAAACTTTCAAGGATTGCATATTTTGTGGATAGGATTAGAAAAACTAGGTAAACAACCCAAGTATTCAACTTAAAGAGATCAGCAGAGATCAGTTACAACTCCGGACTGTGAATCTCATACGTTGATGAACTTTACGAATTCGTCTGGAATCAATCGTTATTCCAATCAAATAAGATATTTATTGTTACTTCCAACTATATCTATAAAAATTTATCATTATCATATAATCTTGTTTATAAAATTGAACTGAATGATAATTTATCTATTCCTTTTCCCAATACGAAAGTTTGGAAACCATTCCATTGTACCCCCCCCCTCAAAGGAACTTTAAAATGAACTAGCAACAAAACATCTATTGATAGTTTCAAACTAGATTTAAATTATTCATTGGTAATAAAGACATTAAAATGTTCGTACATTAGGTAATATTTATCTTCAAACTAGATATCTCCATAATATAAGATGGGTTAAATGTATAAATAGGACTCCTACACTTTCACACATTAAAATATTAGCATTTGAATTACAGAGGATCAGCTTTGTTTAATACACGAGTAAGAGTTTTATTAAGGACTAATAAAATCGGTGCAAATCTACAACTGACAAAAGTAGTTATATCTCTGTATATGATGAAAAGTATAGTTGATATTTGGAGATACGTGAGGGTGAGATGACCAATTTTAACAGCTTTTCTAAATTCATAAAGCAATCCAACCGAATTTTTTAAATCTAAAAGTACATTATTTTATTACACACTACTGTTTGAGAAAATTGCAGGAAATGCAAAACAGGTTAGGATATGCAATTGATTAGAATTACAAAGCGATCACGCATGTGTGGGCCGAAAACCACCTCTAAACTTTCAATTGAGCCGTGTATAAAACACAATGTAAAGGGGCGTTAAAATGTGTGTATCGTTGTTTGGCTGTTATAATGATTAATTAGAAGTAAATATGCCTCGTTAAAAACGCAGAGTGCCATACGAGTAACTAACGAAGTTCGTACGGGGCTGCATTATCGGCCTCCGTGAGGGTGGACTTCCGAATCATGAAATCGTCACTCGCACGAGGCGTAATGCCACTACTTCCTTCCTTCGAATGGAAGCAGACCCCTCCGTACTGAGTTACTGAAAACCCACAGCGGATTAGCCGAAGCTAGGGAAAGCCTCTAATGAAGGTAATGCCACTACTGATGCGTATATAAGAGATGAACCATGGAGAACCGGACAAGTAGAAACCCCGGTACTGGGCCACGTAATATGACGTCACCATGGGACGTTAGACACCTCATCCGCATGGCGATGACGGATCGTACAGCGGGCTCTCGTTCGTTGGCACAAAATATTGGAGCATGTCTATAAGTGTGTCATTGTCTTCCCTCACGGTTCATCGACGTCTGCTTCACCATGGGATACCTGCAAGAAATCCTCTGCGCAGGATTCCCTTGAAGCTGAACCACTGACGTTTTCGGCTACAATGAGGTCACGAATACAGTCACTGGCGTGCTGATTGCCAACAAGTAGTCTTCTCAGATGAGTCCCGCTACAATCTGAACTATAACGATGGACGCCCACTCGTCAGATGCTACAGAGGTGAATGCCTTCTCTCGGATTGTCTAATTCCGCGTCATACTGGACGAATGTCTGGCGTTATGGTCTAGGGCGCTATTGGATATCATGGGTGACTCTGCCTACTCCAAATTGTGGGAACCCTGAATAGAGGGCGCTACCTCAGGAAAGTTGTGGAGCCCGAGGTCCTGCCCTTCCTGCAAAGCATTCCCGGAGCTGTATTTCAGTAAGACAATTCACATGTTGCTCGGAATGTACAAACCTTCCTTAGTGCAAGACAGGTTCCGCTTTCTCTCCATAAACTGCACATTTCCCGGATATGTCGCCCATTGAACATGCTGGGGAGGCCATGTGGAAGGCCATTCCTCAGCACGAAATTCAGAATATGATGATTCGATGAAACGACGTGTACAGGCGCTCATCGCTGCGCGTGGAGGTTGTACAAGATATTGATTTTCAGCATTATTTATGTTTTATTGCTCTTCAAATTTTATCGTTTATTTAAACCACTATAAGTAATACGTGGAATAAATGTAATCTATTTCTCATGATTCTTTCATAGCGTAGCAATTTTCACAAACAGAAGTGTAGAAGTACTTTTAGATGGAAGTAAGTTAGAGCACTCTTTTGAAAAATCATACAATCTGTAAATAATCGAAATTTGAATGCAATAAGGATTTTAAATGTTTAACTCTCGAATATCCTTTACAGCATTTTTGTGTCACAAACTATTATAATTAAATAATACAAACAGACGTTTTAAAAGTGATCAAAATTATATCTTTTGTATTTCCAGTTCTTAAACGCTAAACGATAAATGCTGCTTACTATTTTAAGCAACACAATTTTCTTCTCAACTGAAAACAAACAGGATTTCTGACGAATGCTTACGGCGGCATCCGACTTATAATCACTACGTCAACTCACCCTCACTTACGCTTATATCCAACAGTAATATAAATTTACATGCGGATTCATCTTCGAATGAAAATTTTAGGGGCTTATGGAATCAGAAATTAATTTTAAAAAAAATCCAAGAAATTGAGACAAAACAACACCTTTATTTGAAAAGTGATCAATGACATCATTCTAAACTAAGATTCTAAAGTTAATTCCCTTGGTCGTATAAAAACGGCATCCTCCGAAGGATATATTGCAGCTAGTTTTTCGCACACGTTTATGTCCGGATGCCCTGACCCCTGTTAAAATTTCATCTGGAAGAGAAAATTCTTTGAAAACAAAATTTTCAGGCGGACTCAACGAACTCTCTCTGCAACCCGGGAGAGTTGTGAGTAGTAAAAGTAGAGATGGGCTGTTATTCCGATAGCAGTGCATTGCAAATTAATAGTCCGAAAATGTTATGTTGATAATAGTAGCAGCTATCGATGCGTGTCATTAAAAGGCGTGATCAACCCAAATCGCTCTGCGGATGGAGTTTTTTTGAGATATTTAATTTGTATATCTATGCACACAAATAACCACATAGTCGATTGTTTTTTTCAGAAGCTTTATTTATTCATTTAGAAAAGTAGAAATCTCGAGATCTGTTCAAATGCTGGTGATTGGGTAGCTTTATGGAGCATGAGGACCAGATCTGATTCGATAAATGCTGTTCTTCTTTACCTTTATTAATAACCATTACAACAACTGCCATTGCTGAATAAGCTTTGCCCATCTCTAGGTAAAGAGAGTTAAAAGAGGTACTTACTTCTGAGGAAGTGAGGTAGATGCGGGAATCGGTGCTCTCGATAGAGGGTTGCTGGGGTATCGAAGCAGGTGGGTTGATTTCGAAAGAGCTCCCTGCGGACAGACCTCCAGAGGTCAGTATGGGATGGCGATTGAAAGGCGGTAGCGGTAGAGTGTTGCACTTGCCACTCAAAGCTGCTCCTTAATACAAAGAAAGAAAAAGTATGCAAACATCTATAGTAGCTCCAAAAATACATATGCACAAATGTTAAGAACTCTTAGAATCCAATGCTCCTAAACCATTGCCTTCCTATATGTGTGCTACCGCCCCCTGTGGACACTGAAGATATTAGGGGGGGGGGACAATGGTTGCTCCAGGGTTAATAGGGGTGCACTGAGGAACAAGTGGACCATAAGACGTTAAAAAATGTGCCGCCTTAAAATGTTTGATCTAAACACTTATTCTCTTGACTGTAGAGGCACACTACAATGATGCATTGTAGAAGTTGTAATATACTTAGTAAAATTAATGTTACAGCGGATCGGTTATAATGAAAGACTACATGTCGCAACAGATGAGTGTTAGTATGTTTATAATTTCGCTCGCTTCCAACTTATACCTGCTCTTACAAGCACAGCGTGAGGAATCTGTGCCATGTTATGTCAGATTTATTGTACAATACTACAAATTGTGGAGGAGACAAATCATTACAAAAAATATAGACACCGTTGTACTTGCAATTCATTATTAGTTGTGAAAGTTTTTCACATAAGGCACCGAAACAATTGTATTTGAAAACGGGGAACTAAACCATGTTTGGGAAACTATGCCCTAACAGGTACAGTGGTCGTTTTGTTTGTCTACCAGCCAGTAGGTCTTGTTTGAATATTGGTTCTTAAACGCATGGAGGTTGGCGATTGTCTATGTTAGAAGTAACGCCAGTTTCACGTTTTAACTCACTGAGTGCAAATTTTCAAACAGCCACTAGTACGATCCTTGTTTTAGTGTCGAAATCGGAAGAGGTTAATTGTTGGGCATTAAACAGATTCATTAGATTAAGGCCCTATATCAAACATAGTACAGTTTTGAGTTCTTTTATTCCAAAACACGATTCCTATTTAAAAGGGTCTAATAATGGCCACATTTTCTTCAGAAATAAATTAAAAACCGGGTTGATTTCTGTTGAAAATCATTGTTTATCTCATTTCAATAGAAAGGCTCAGGATAACATAGTGATAAGCCAAAAAAAAATTTCCGTAATGAACAAATATATTTAACAGAATCAAAAGAATTTCTGATTGTTTGAATACGTGCTTAATACTTGAAAGTGTAAGGTAACGTTACCTTTTGAATAGTGGATAAACCATTATAATTTTTGAATTTAAACAAAAGAAAACTACTCCCGAACAATTTTAAGTACGGCTTGTAATTATGTTACCAGATGCCCTACGGTTTGGTTTCTAAAACTTTAGATGTGCTATTTTAAAAATGTGGTTTTTGTAAATCTAAAACTTTTTAAATATGTATATGTGAATGAAAGTACAGTTCTAATCGTATATAAAACCAAATGTTTAGGAAATTCTGCTAATTAATACAAGAGCATATATTACCAAAATCACAGTAGGTTTGGGTATTTTTAATACGAAGAAATATTTTGTAGCTTTTATATAGACACAGCTGTAAACAATACACGCTATCTGCCAAAAAGAATTTGGACACTCATGTAAATGACGCTATATGCGGTCCTGATATACGTCATGCCGTCCGCCGTTAAATATCGTGTAGGAAACAACATTGGCATTAGTCGCATGCAAGATGCCACGAAGTGCGGAGTTATCTAATTTCGAGAAAGGTGTTATCGTCGGATATAACAGAAATGGTCGATCCTTAAGGGACATATCTAGCGAGTTGAATTACCCAAAATCGACAGTGGTCTATGTGATTCAGAAGTGGAAGGTGAGCGGTGATTGTCGGAATGTGCCCCGAGTCGGCAGACCCACGAAACTGTGAGATAGAGATCGACGGGTGCTGTCCAGAGAAATTAGGAAGAACCGCCCCCAACCGATGGCCCACATACTCCAGGAGTTTCAACAGGCATCCGGGAGTGTTGTTTCGATTAATACCATACTAAGGAAGTACATGTGCTTGGTTTTCAGGGTCGTGTTGCCTCCCATAAGCCTTTGATCACAAAGTCCTGCTGCGCTGCTCGATTAATGTGGTGCAAAGCACGTCGAAAGTGAACCGTAGATAAGTGAAAACGGGTTCTCTGGAGCGACGAATCAAGTTTCATCCTCTACCGTTCGTATGACAGGGTCTGGGTCTGACTGGAGAACGCCTCCTGCCAGAATACATTGTGCCCACAATACAGTTCGGCGGAGGTGGAATTATGGTCTGGGGATGTTTCTCCTGGTATAAACTGGGACCCTTGGTTGGTCCAAATTCAAGGTAAGCTCAACTCCGAGGCTTACTGCACTATTTTGGATTGCAGTATGCTTCCTACGTTGTGGCAGTTTTACGGGTTGGACCCATGTTACTTCCAGGACGTCAACGCCAGCTTTCATGTTGCGAGGTCCACCATGGATTGGCATGGTGACAATGGGGTTAACCGAATGGAATGGCCTGCCCAGAGCCCAGACATGAACCCTATCAAGAAACTCTGGGACGAGTTGGATCGCCGAATTAAGGGGTGCAACAACCGTCCAAAATCGGTTGTCATACAAGGACTTTTGGAAAGCATGCCCCGGAGGGTTGAGGCTGTAATTGCCTCTCGTGGAGGCACTACCAACTGTTAAATTCGAATGAATTTTGTTTTTCTTTTCTATCACAGGTGTCCAAATACTAATAGGTAGATAGTGTAGTATGTTTCACAAATACTCACATAACATTAGATAAATAATAGCATTATTACAGTACTTCTTGCTACTGTGTATGAAAATAACTTATATAAATATGCTGACTCACATAATATAATTTCTACTCATTAATTTAAATGGCTCGAAAGGTATAATAACTACCATTACTATAACTGTTCTTTCATGAATTGGAACGATTTTTTTTTACTTTGAGATTTTTGTTCATTTATAAAAATTACTGTTGCGCTGAAAGTTTACAAAAACAGCCTATCTCTATTGGAAAAAAATGGAATATATTATTTTACACATCGAATTTAAGTCTATATGTGGTCCTTTGAAAACAATTATATTTTAACATTGTATAATACCTTTAAGATGGATAACGAAATAGATTTAATATTGTAATAATACATATTGTGCATTGCTTTAAGTTCTATTTGGAAACCTAATTTTCACGTTAGAAAAATGAATATGCAAGCAATTCTAAAGGTAAAATAATTCAAGAATTTGTAGCATGAGCGAAATAAATTAGTTTAGCAAGCACTGAGTTATGCAACGGAGAAAGTACTGCACATGCATGCGGCAAATGTCAAAAGAATGAAGCATTGTGAATAAAAAGATGTAATTTAGGGGTTATTAAGAAACGGAAAAAAGTGACTAACACTCACTTTTTTCAACATTTCCGATCATTCCATCGAGAGTGGTGATGTTTCTTTCTTCTTGCCTGATGGCCTCCAACTCCGCATGCACCTCACGCATTAAAGCAACTAAAAGAGGGAGAAGAAGCAAAAAGAGGTCTGAAGCAACGGACGTGCAAAGGGTCAAACACAAATTTCTAGGATTAACAGCAAAGAAAGCATCACAACATTAAAGCATGCCTAGTTTTGCTCTGATTCCTCACACAGATGTAGTGCAAGCTAAGTGTGCTCGGGGAATACTACTGGTGCAAGCTGCATATAGCAAAGTTCTTTAATTGCATACTTTAAGATCATAACTAAATTTCCTCATTTTATTGCAAAAATGTAGTGATAGCAAATGAATAACAAACATCCAGAATAAAATAACGGACAAAAAACATTTTCGTGCACTTCTTATATCTTCCAATATGAACTGAATGAGAAAGATTTAGAGAAGATAGGGAGAGATTACAAGAGATAATCAAATTATAGTTAAGCTTTGATAATACTAGGTTTATCATTCGCGGATTTTGATTTTATTTCCGATAAGTGATTAGTCTTAGTTTTGAATTGTTAGTTTGTAAGTTATCAATTTTATCTGATGAGAATATTTGATTGTAAGGAATATGTAAAAGGGTTTAAAATTTTGTGATAGATATATAGTAGATACTACTTCGAATTACAAGATTTTTCACCTCAATATTAACACAATTTGGTTTCAAAGTAAGTCATTCTAATAAAAGTTGAAAAAGAAACGAATCATTTCTGCTTCTTTTCTGGAATGGATACTTACCAACATTTTCCATGCTTTGACTGAGTAAGGCTTCAAAGGTGTGCAAGCTGTAGCTTTCAGCATCCAAGCCTCTGGCTAAGGCGTTTCGAAGATGCATTTCATATTCGAGTAGTAACCTACTAGTCGGCGAACTAGGCGTGTGGGTGGGAGCGTAGTGGCCAGGTCCTTCGTCCGAGCTAATGTAGGGCCTATCTGCGTCACTGTTCTCGTTACTGGAGTTAGGTGGCGTGACGTAACAGTGGTTGTCGTACAGGAAATGGTCGGATGGTGGGGATGCGTCCGGATCCGGCAAGTCCAGACACATGCTTCGTTCCAGACTTCTGCGTCTTCCCGTCTCAGACCTGTGCTGTCGGCTCCTGTTGGCTGCGAAAGAGCGCTGCGAGTCTCGCGAATCGTCGCTATTCAGCTTCCTCAGGAGTCTTCTCTTCAGGATGAGATCGCTCTCTTGCTCAGGGGAACTATGGATAGAGTTGGAAGGAAGAGGGTGCAGCATGCGTTTCAGGGTGTTGCTGTCTAAGCTGAGTCCCGGCATGTCGCCCTGGGACTGCTCGAAGACGTTGTCCGAGCTCTTGCTCTTGTTACGCGATTGGGGCTGCAGCTCTTCAGTCCGGGCTCGCTCCTTCCGCTCTGCGATCAGGCTGCAATCTATGCTTTTGGCCTGTTCCTTGCGTGTGGACTGCGCGTAAAGCTGTCTTGCCGTGTCCGGACGGTTGCCCAGCCTGTCTTGGTGGTACCGCTCCGAGGCACCGACGTCCGATATCCTTTCCTGGAGCGAGGTCTTGACGGTGGTGTTGGCGGTCGAGGTGGGGGCCCCCGTGTTGGGGTCGAGGCGGTTGAGCTTGTGGCCGTGGACGCTAGCCGTCGTCGTCCCGCGGCGCAGGGAGGAGCCGCCCATGTTGTCATAAACGGAGGTCGTCGACGCGTGCGACTGGACTCGGCTACGGTTGTCGTAGGAGATCTTGTAGTCGTCCACCGACCGGGGTTGCACTCGTGGCAGTGTGGCAGCGCCCGTGTAACGGACCCGCCCGTTGCGGGCCCGGTGCAGGTTCTCCGCCGTCATGCAGGTGCATTGTAGTTCTCGACTGCGAGAAGGTGAGCTGGGCGTTGATTGTGGTTTTCTTTTCCCTTTCGTTTTCTGTTGCTGAAGTTGGGGGAAAAAAAAGAAGCGAAAACCATTAGTAATTCTCCGTGTAACTGATTGTACAGCAGAATCTAGCAAATCCACACACCAAAAAAATATTTCACGGTCAAGTTTCGATAGCTTTATAAATTGAACTGAAAGATAATTGCTGCAATAGTAAATTAGTTCACTAAGTACTCCCTCTCTCTAGAATTTAGTTATGGCGGAATTCTCTACTGCTACTACTAGTTATTTGGTTAACAATTACGTGTATACTTCCATATTCGTGTTCGTGCAATAAATATTTAAGACCTTTTGTCTGTCGTATAAGTTGACTGTATGAGCAGTTAGTGAAGGCATATAGTTTGAAATGCTGTTTAGCACTGAAGACGTGTTAGTAGTAGATATATTATATGTTATAACAGTGATAAGAAAGTTTTTGATGTGATTTGTATAGCACCGCTGCCATTCAATGATTCATCGTAAACCATCCATCAAAGTTCATTAAAATTAGACGAATCAAATTTGTCTTGTTTGAAAGATCATGCGTTATGACGTCCGCCAGTAACCAATGTAGCTATACATGGAAATACAGACCAATTCAATGTATTAAAAGGTACCTCTTTGTTGAGATCTGCTGCATTGTCATGTAAGTACATAAGTACATTATTTCAATTAAAATGTGCGCATTACGTTAAGTCATCAAGCAATTTTCTAATAAAAATAACCTAATTAGATTTAATTAAAAGATTCGTTACACTGTTTTAACCAATAATACCAAGAAAGCTTATAAAAAATGAAACTGGTAAAATACATTTCAATTTAAAAAAGGCATTATGTTTGTTAATAGAGAAAGCATGATAGAACAATTCAAACTACAATCCCCTTTTTAATTTAACATAATACATTAAATATTGAAATCAATGTTTGAACTAAAAATATTTTTATAAATATTTTGTATATTTGAGCAGCAAAGCTGTTTTGAACTGTCAGTGTTAAGCTGAATGACTGTGAAATGTTACTTAATAGCTAATATCGTATCTATTCTTAACTATAGGCAATAGGTAGGTAGTCGGTCTTTACGTCGTTTTGTTGCAACACAACGGGCCATAGGATACCTATTCTTGAGGATACCGGAGAATATTATGTAATAATATATTCTTAGAGTTTTCTCTTTCTTAACAGTGTATCATAAAGTTTCTCAGCTGTTGTCAAAATTCGTTTAAAATTCAAGTTAATCTGCTCAAATCGCAGTTTTGTTTACTTTTAAAAGCAATTTCTTGATTTCATCTGGAGAACTTGTGTAATAGAATCTTACCTTGGGAGGCTCCAATCTTAATGAATAAGAAGAATTGACAAGAGAGTCCGTAAAATGTTACTTACAAGCTAATATCGTATCTATTCTTAACTATAGGCATTAGGTAAGCAGTCGTCTTTACGTCGTACTGTAGCAACACAACGGGCTATTGGATACCTATTCTTAAGGATACTGGAGAATATTATGTAATAATACACACATTGCCATAACAATTTACGCACCAAGAAAAAGTCGTCAAAAGGAAACGAAATTTTACACATGTTAGTACTACTTTGATATAAGTAAGTGATTAGAAAATCAAAGAAAAAGGATCATTTATTGCAGAAAAAAGTATAAATGAACGGAAGTTTTAGTACTCTGTTGGACCCCCTCTAGCGCGAATGCTCGATGCTATACGATCGGGCATTGAGGCATACAAATTCCGTATGATGATGTCCTGAGACATATCGTTCCACAGTTGCTGTAAACGCGGCTCTAGTTCGACCAAACTCGTAGGGTGTCCAACTTGCCGTCCCAAATGATCCCAGATATGCACGATTGGTGACAAATCTGGGGATCGAGCAAGCCAAGGAAGCGTGGTAATGTGGCGGAGGCAGTCTTGTGACATCCTTGCTGTGTGTGGCTTAGTATTGTCGTGTTGAAAAGTGGCTCCTGGGAGCCCTGCCATGAGTGACATCACATGTGGCGGAAGGATGTCATGGACGTACCGCTGGGCTGTCATTGTGCCATGAATCAATATTAGCGGTGACCGTGTATCGTTAGCAATGGCACCCCATAACATCACACCAGCTGTGGGAGCGGTGTGTCGCTGTAAAGCGAAGTCAGGATTGAGGCGTTCATTACGGGTCCTCCACACACGAACACGATTGTCATCACTGCTCAAATTGAATCTAGATTCGTCGCAGAAGACGACCTGGTTCCATTCCGTTGTAGTCCAATCCCGGCGTGCGCGATACCACTCCAAACTGAGGCGTCGGTGGGTGGGTGTTATTGGCAGCACACGTAATGGGCGCCGCGATACCAGATGTCCTTCAGCCAGGCGCCTTGCGATGGTTCGGGAAGACACAGGGGCCCGTAGTGAAGGTGCTGATTGTGTATGGATAGCGGCCAATGATGCAGTTGGCATTACGCGGGCGTTTCGTATGATGTGACGGTCTTCTCGACAACTGGTCTGTCGAGGGCGTCATGAGCCTGGTCGCCGTGTAAATGACGTCTTTTCTGTCCACTGGTCCCAACTCTTCCTCACTGTAAAATCAGAAAGGCCTACTTCACGAGCAACTCGCCGAGCTGACTACCCAGCTTCCATCATCTCGATGATTCTTCCCCTCTCGAACTCTGACAGATGCTCATATTGTCTTCGATGGCACCGTAACGGCATGTCTACCTCAGCGTTTCCTTTGCAAAAGTTTAAGTACACTCAAACAAGCTCTGCTTACCTGTTTTATACTCCAAGGAGAACGAAGTTCAACGCCCTCTAGTGGCATTACGCAATGCGTAATCACTCTACATTTCTAATCATTTGCATATCTGGTCGACATGTACCTTCATGCCACGTTTCGTTACGATCCACAGTTATTTCTTGGTGCGCAAATTTTTATGCCAATGAGTGTGTATCCTTAAAGAGTAGTTTACTGTTTCTTAGCAGTGTATCATAAAGTTTCTCAACTGTTTTCAAAATTCGATTAAAATTCATGTTAATCTGCTCAAATCACAGTTTTGTTTACTTTTTAAAGCAATTTTTTTTTATTGCATCTGGATAACTTGTGTAATAGAAACTTACCTTGGGAGGCTCCAATTTTAATGAATAAGAAGAGGAAGCTTTCCTTGAAAATTTGAATGAAGGAGACTGGAATATAAATAGAACAAACAATAACCGATTATTATGTTTTTTGTTTTGCGCAAAATCAAGAGCATTTAAATTTAAAAATGAAGTATGATATTATGTTCAAATATGTTTTTCTGTAAAACAGAGAATAATTTTATAACATTAAAATCTATGTAATTTTTATGTGTCGATCCTTTTAATTCTCTGAAAATCTAAATATAGAGTTTGCTAACAACTTTTTCAACTGAACAGAATAACACTTTTTTTAAAATCTAAGTAAAGATTATAAAAATTCATTAAATAATACACTGACTGTTAGAAAGGGATTTTATCTAATTTTTATGGTTATGCTGGCAGATATATATATATATATATAAATAATTATTGTTAATTAAAAAAAAGTAAATTCATCAAGTGGTTGAATATTACAACAAAACTTCTGGGGTATTCTCAACATTTCATATTTTACTGATCTCAAATAATGTGATTAAAAAGCCATGAGAACAATGATTAAGAACTCGAGTTGAAATACTTACACAACATTCCCGGAACTGCTTTGCATCGATAGGAGAAGTGAAATTGAGCCCCCACGTGTCCCCAGTTGCGGGATCTTTCCAATAAACAAAGCATTCTGATGCCTGGCCTAATCGCGTTCCTTTGAAGAAAAACTCAAATATAAATTCCACCAGAATTAGTAAATTTGAATTACAAAAATACTTTAGATATTATAAGAGTTAATAAGTATGCATTGCAAAGCAATATACAATATGGTTTTGCAATACCATTGATTCACATCTTTGATCGATATTTTTCACGGGTAAGTTCTAATCGATAACCAAATTTTCAGAATGCTACATTAATAATTTCTAATTCGATCAAACTGAAATATGTAATAATTTTCTACAAAACTTAAACTTTAGAAATAAAAACAATTAACAAGAGTGAAGCTTAAACTGACAAGCAGACTTAACAGAAAATAAATATTAATGAAAACGCTTGAGTGTTAATTAATATAGATTAAATTTTCATTTTTGTACTAATTACTTTTGGGTGAGGTGGGGCAAATTCAAATCTAAACCTTGAAATTTCATATAAAACCAATTACTACTATCTCAGTGATTTAAAAAAAATCCACGTTTGCTATGTGTTTATGTGCTATTTGTTTAAATTGACCATCGATATAATTTAAAAAATGCTTTCCAATACTATGTTATGGGATCGCACGTGACACACATGTTAGGGCATACCATGAATTTTTTTTCTCGTTTGCACTGTGATAATATTATAAGTGGGGCAAAATCATATAATTACATTCCTACCCTTCTTTGGTCTGCACAACTTCCTTGCCAAAATGAGCAACTATGAAATTAATCTGCAGGCAAGCATTTCCAGCAGGTAGCAACCACTACTTTAATCACAGGCACGCTCAAGCTTCCCTCATATTATATGTTTTCCAACTAACAACTTGCGTTCATCATATGAATGGCGAATCCAGTGAATAAACCTCAATATTTTAAACATTTTTAACACAACAATATCTGAAAATCTGCTGTTATGATTGCATCGAGATAAAAAAAAAGTGCATATCGTACCCCGGCAAGAAAAGTGACATACTGGAGCAAGAATTTGAGAAACATCCCTACTATAAAACTTTTTTGAAATAGTACAAGCTTCTTTTAAATTTTAGGTAAGAATTTTTGGTAGTAACTTCTATTTTATTCTATAAAATATTAATATAACACGCTGGGGCACCTCATACATATTTGTCAATGATATAACATTAAAATTCTTATATTTTGACTTGTGTCACTTTTCTTGCCGGGGTGTGATATGCTTTAAGTTTAAAAAAATAGCCAAGTTTTAAATTCCACACCTCAGAAGCTTATAGTATCATATCTATAGCACGAACATAATTAACGAACAACTGGGACCAGCTTTACCTGGTTGAACAAGACGGACGTCGAGTATCTTTTCAACCTGAGAGTTATAAGCTGTGATGTGGAAGACACAGTCCGGGGTGTCCTGTATGCACGTGATGTTCACAGGCACCAGGTCTTCCGACACCTGTTGCCACTTCACAGCTCCACTCGTCGCGCTCACATGGAATACCTCTGCCCACAACCTACAAATATATTTTTCATTCGAAACAGCACCTTTTACATCACAGTCTGAAAAATCTCAGCATATTTCATTGAGACTTCTCAACAATATCATACAACGAAAAATCACTAACATTGAAATGCATTTGGTTACAAAAGCTTCTCACAGCAACACTGTATATTTCTATGGATATAAAATGATGTTAATAATTAAATTATCGATGGAGAAAATTAATTTACTTTCATAATTTTATTGGTTTGAAATGTTCTTGAAAGTTGGGATATTTAGAAATAATATTTTATCTGTTTGTTTACTGGAAATGTGAAAATTGGCATAATTTTTAAATGCTTGTCTAGTATCGTATCTATATCAGAGCATCTTATTTATGTAGTTGCGAAATTGAGAAATGTCGTTGTCTATGCATTATAAAAAATAGAACCGCAAAACTTACTCCTACCTCATGTAAAATTTAAAATTTGAAAAAACATTTAAACTATTCAATCGTATCATCCGTTGCTTAATTTAACATAGTGTTTTTAAATTATCCTAGTGATTAAATCAAGATTTTTTGATGAAATTAGTAGTATTTTTAGTAAATAAAATTGTAGTTAAGTATACTTTTCCCTTAAAATAGGGATTCACCGAGACAATATTCGAGTTTTGTTAGAATATGAATGTAAAAAATTATACATCCTAAGAGACCTGCTATTTTAATGAAAAATACTAACTATGATGTAAATGCTAAAGTTATGAAATTGACTTTATAAACCCGTTGCCTTATTTCTATGTACTCAGGATCTGCGGACAAAATTTTTTAAAAAACAATTCGGGATTGCCCTAAAAAAACTGAAATTAAAATTCCACTGCTTCAATGACATTTCCTACCGCGACAGCTGAAACATGACCGCGACATTTGACATTTCCCTGCTATAACTCATACACAAACGTGACCTTATACATATCTATTTATTGCAGAAAAAACAAATTTTAGATTTTAAAATCGAGGCTTCGAGGGGCGCTTTTAGGACTACCTGCGTGCAAATTTCAGGGCTACAAATTGGTCTGAAAACAGGGAAGAAATATATATCCTATGTTTACCGCAGTGCACTAAAGTATGTGTACCAAATTTGGTGTGAATTGGTCAAACGGTGTAGATTGGTATAGAGATTATGTATACATATACATACACCTCCCCAACACACACACACACACACATATATATATATATCTTTGATGCATTTATAATGATCCACATACTTATAATGATTTTTAAAAACTGGTTTCAGTATAAAAAATTTCTCTATTTTCCTGTTGGTTCTCTATGCGGCAACATCGGTTATGAAGAATAAATTAATAAATAGAGCGACACAAAAACCTGCTAGTACGAATTAAAATCATATAAGTTGATGGAATAATTCATAATTTGTTGGTTGGGGTCTTATGATGTAAGGTGCAGAGTAATGGATAAAAAAAAAGCTGTGCCGAAATAATTCATAATATAGAAGTACTAACATATTGATTTCACGCTTTCTCTTAATCGATTTTCAATTTGAGGATCAGGATACACAAACTTTCAAAAATGCGATTTTTAATTGCTTGTTCACAAAATAAAGAATAGTTTATTCTAAACGTTTTCCCTCACCTGCGTTACTTTTAAATTTATGAGATTGGTTATTCGAAGATAAAATGCCTAAAAAAAGGCCACACTCCATTAACATCTATGCAACAATTTTCTCAAAAAGCAATTTTTCCAATCTCAGGTATATTTTTAAAAATAGTATTAACTGTAACATAGTGAATATTTTACACATTTCTTATTATTTGTATAGATCGCAATGAATGTGTTACATCTCATTTTAAATTCTTAGGTATGATTCTGGATTATATAAAAATTTTTATACCAAGTTTTCAACTAAATCTGAACTTATAGGGTAAGTGCACATAATATGGAACAGCGCAATATTTCAACAGAGAGAACCTATCTGGTCAACCTAACCTAGATCAAAACCTATTTGGACTTGCATAAACTACTTCTATGTTGGTAGAAAGCAATAATATTCTGTCTTGAGCGTGTCGTAAAATCGTTTATTAAATAAAAATATTTTTAAATTTCGATGTGCTGAAAATATTTTTGAGGATCTGTTAAAACCACTTGAGACAAAACGTTCAAAAATAATTTAAACGCAAGATTCATCATAAAATTCGTTTGTGAATGTATTACACCAGTTTTTTTGTATATTTATTTCTCTGAAAAGTGCAATTTTTTCGAAGCACATGTGAACGTAATATGTAACACTCACGTTAATGTGAGAATGACGAAATTGAAAATATCATAGTCTTTTACAATATGTACAAGAAGTTGAATGTAATAAAAAGTAAATGCAAAAACACGGCTGATAGTTATTGCTTTGTACTTAAACACTAAGTAAAAAAAAAATTTTGCATAAAAAGTTTTTTTTTGTCTGCCACTAACTCATTAGGGTTTCATAAAAGATACCACTTCTCAAATATACAATTTTAAATTTTTGTTACTATTTTAGCAGTATGTCTAAAAAACTTTTTAAGTAAGATAATATATTTATTCATACCTGAACTTAATTACTTTGTCGGGATTTGTGTGATCATTCAAAAACCCCATTCTCTTAAGTTTTACATCTTGTTACAAATCAGATATTCCTTAGTACGTGTCTTACCTAACATGTTGTACGAGATTTCTGAATTATATTGAAGAAATGTCAAGCAATTTTATTTCAATTAAAAGAGGTATATTATCGTTTCCAGACATTTCTATACCATAATACGAATTCCATAGCATGTATGTTCTGTAAATGTAACCCAGTGAAAGTATGCATTAAAAGCGCTTCCATAATTGACAAATTTCGAATTTCATCTGAATATTTGATTATGATTATCCCCAAGGTTTTCTGTCTCTCGTCCAAGACGTTGAGTACTTCCTTTATCCCATCCGGTGTTTGATAGAAATACATTGGTTCCATGCGATTTTAAGCATTTTTTGTCAATTTTGTTTGGTTTTTGGGACTTGGACTTCATACTTCAGTCTTTTAAGACATACCCAAGTAACGTTTGCTACTTTTTTAATCGCATTCGTGGGGATATAGAAAAGCGTACCTGAGCAGATGTCCATCCCTTCTTCTGGCATTCTGCCAAGGAGAGTCCTCGTAGCGGTAGGCTTTCCTGATGAGAGGGGCACAGGAACAGCTCAGCTTGTTCCCCATGTCTCCACTCACTCACTCCCACCAGAGAGCATGCCTAACCAACGCGTCCTCCGCCTGAAACAGAAACAAAAGGAGTGAGGCAACTATGAACATCATTATGGAAATATGGATGGGATTTTGCGATCTGCCATCTCAGACACGAGAGGAAAAGAGTCTAGCACTGCGAACTTTAAAAGGGCCTCGTTCCAGCTTTGAAGAAGGGGTAGCATCCAGGAATTGGGTTGGTTTCGTGTCAGGGCGCCATTTTGATTTGGAATAACTTTTAAATGAAACATTTACTATTCTTTTGTACACAAAGCTTACACGATTAATAGCAATGTAATGAGTACAAGGTCGTTGAAACAACCGCGTAAAAAACTGCTGCAAATTTGGGCTCTTTCGACCACGTGATTCGTTTAATTTTTTCGCCCTTCATTTCGACATCAATGTGTGTGGATACGTAACTAAAGATAACATCCGTAATTGGTTATCAGAAAATCCAGTGTAAATTCAAGAAACTCTTCACTCCGTAGTGTAGTTTAGAGTGGAGGGGCATTGTTGAATCAGCTATTGAAAAACGGTTACTGTCGATTGCGAAGTATGCTGTGAGGTGTTAGAAAATTTCTTGTGTCTGAAATTAATCGACAAAAGATTTACATCGCATGTGACTTCAACAAGATGAAGGAAAATTTCAATCAGCTCGTGCAGCCATATGAATTCTAAATTTCGCATTTCAGGGTTAAATTATGTTAAAATCTGGTGATGTCTATTGTCTCCCTCGTTACCCTGATTTTACAACTCTGACTTTTTCTATGGAACTACTTAAAAGAACTATTATACATTACCAAATCGACAACGATTCAAGAGTTTAAGAAAAGCAATAAAAAAACTTAAATATTTCATCAGGGAAATGTCTTTAAAGTAATAAAAAATGTGGTCAAAAGAGGCCATATTTGCAGCGTGGACAGTAGTGGCATTTGACGGATGTCACATTCCATACGTTACTATTGTGTAATACATATGCACAAAAATTTAAATGAAAGATTCTATTTTAAAGTTATTCGCGAATGCGAAATGGTGACCTTTCATAAAAAAATCACTCTTAATTCTATTTCTATCCAATTTTATCAATGAGAAAAATCGTTTTTAAGAAACTATGTTGTTTAACCTAATTCTTAAAAAAATCATATTTTACCAACTAGACACGGTAAAGAAAATGGTACATTTTCTGACCAGGGTTTGTGCTCGCCTTCCACTAACTAACTTCTAGATATTATTAATAAATTAGGAATAGTGTAACTATACTGCTGGATGAATTCGTACGTGGACGCGGAGAAGAAGAATGTGTAGATCTTCAAACATCGTTTCAATGTAGTAGTAATATGAGATAGTTTGATAGCACCACATATCCTACACGTCACGTGTGCAATGGGCTATTTACCATCACCATAACTCCTGGCCATTCACGGCTGGACTCACAAGAGTACCTCTGTGGCATTGGCTGCCTTCATTGGCCAGATAAATCCCCAGATCTATTTCCTATTGAACATATGTGGGATATGCTAGGACTACAATTGCACCACAACCGGAAAGATAAGGAACCTGGAGCAGCAGCTGTGGAATTATTGTGACATGATAATATAAGAACTCCATACCTTTGTCACATATTGGCATGTATAGCTGCCAGAAGGGGCTCCATAACCTACTAATTTATGATATTTATGATATAATTCTACGATTGTTAAAAGTTCTCTAAATTTAATATTATAGTCATTTCTTTATCTATCGAGGTATATCACAGATGGCAGGCTTCATTCCAACAGATTACTGGCTTCGGGGTGCTTCAATTTTTTTGGATCAGAGTGGACTTTAAATATGTTTGTAAAAATGTATTAAAGTACTTGATATAAATGTAAGCATCGACAGGATTTACAACTAGACTGCTAGAATATTATTATTTGGTTCTAAAGATAAGTTTTGTACAAAGAATTAGTATTCAAATAACCGCCTGATTTTTTTTGTGAAATAAGAGTGCGATGACTTGATCCCTCCGTGCTGACTACTTGGTGACTAGCGGATAACGGCTCCCTTAGTTAAATTGTTTTTCAAATATCCATATTCATTATGTATCCAACTGCAGGTTAAAATCTATGTAGATCAAAGTAGTGTTTAAATATCAACTATTTTGATTTACATTGCTTTTAGATTTTATGACTGACTTTTTGTCAAAAATCATCCCATTATATGACTATTTAAATAATATAAATTTTTACTTTGGAAGCATAAAACTATCCATTTTATACTAAATGAAAATTATACTGATTATTTTTCTGGTTTGTATTCAAACACAGTTCACATTTTAGATTGTAAAGTATAATTCGCTTTTCATTTCCCAAATGCTTTCACCGAACATAATGTTGAAATAACTTTACAAAAAGGACGTATAAGATCGATGTTTCTAAGTGTTATGAAATAGATAAATTAAGACAACTATGATTTAAAAATAAACAGTTGCTGTTTAACTACAGGATATCATGAAGAAGGTCATAATTTTCCGTAAATTATTACAGCAATCGATTTCTAAACTATTTTGATTGTGAATTCATTTTTTATCTATGCAAATAAAAATAGAAGTATTTATACACTGAAATTATAGTTGCATATAAAGTTATTTATCCGTTTTAGGCCCTTCTAAGGCAAAATAAGTGTTTCCCATGTTCCATGTCTGTTTGTTTGTATATGTATCACCTCACTACGTTCAAACGGCTGGTGTCAGGTTCGATTCCTCCCAGGGTCTTTTTCTCTCCTCCTTAACAGTAAAATTTTCACTGTGTATGTTTGCCCATTACTTGACGTTGTCTGTCTTGTGTTTGGTGCAGCTTAGCTAAACTATAGCCCTTGCACTAAAAACGCAATGCAACCAAACCAAACAGTTGGTTGAATTATATTTCCATGAAATTTTGTATACATTGAGTACTTATACTAACACCAGCCTATCTGCATATCAGTTTGACTCTCTGTCTACTCATTTTATGTGCATTTTTGTGTTTATATGTTTGAAAATATCACAGAACACTCATTAGATTTTCATAAATTGTTTTTATTTTAAAAATTGTACTACAACTTACTCAATAAATTACTTAGCATTGCTCTGTCTGTACTAGTATACAGCTGAATACCCATTCCCCATTACCTTACCTAACAAATTAAAAATCCACCTATTAAACCAACTTGTGATGTTGGAGAAGCTTCGATACAATTGAGCGTTGAAATTGCGGTTGAAATACAGGTTGTTTGTTTTACCAGTAAGTAATGCTGGTAAAAATAGGAAATAATGCTGCAATGCTTACTGTAATAGGAAAATGTAGATATATCAGATAAATTATAGATTTGCATTTTCCTATTGCAGAGAAGAGATTACTCTGATCACTTTTAATCAAGACTTAACCAGTTTAACTTGAGAAAATCCGGGCAATTGTGTTTGTTATTTATATCTTGCAAACAAAAGTGAAATATTAGTATAGTGAAATTTAAATTCAGTAAAAAATAATTTTGTGAAATTTTTTTTTTTAAATATATCATTTAGGTGTTACCGAATACCTACGGGTGGGGCGGAGGATACCTATTGAATATCATTTAGGTGAGGAAGAAACAATACAATTTTTTTAAACTCCATTTTGACATTTTTAACTTCTACAATTTACTTCTGACTGAATACATATTCTCACTTTATCCATCCATATAATACATTTAATACACATCGCACATAAATGTAAGAAAAAACTACAAATAGTGATATCAAGTGACTACTACAGGAGTCGATTTTGAGTTTTGGAGTCATTATGAATGTGCATTAGGTCCAGCAAAAATAGAGGGTGTCAATACAATGAAATATCAATTAGGGATGAAGTATTTCCGAACTTATCCATCCTCATGAAAGGATGATAAATCATATTGATACTATATTCATGATTAGATTCTTTTCAGGCAAATACATTTTATGATAGTCAGCTCGTTTTAAATTAAATGTCTTCAGTGTAGACGAAGGAAAGTTGATGCATTACAAGTTTTGATAAACGAAGGGTCAATTTTACAGCTTTTAAAAAATACAATATCGGATTTCAACGAATGTTTAAAATAACAGCGTTCCATTTGTACAGTAAAGAACCTCAATCTTCTATCCATGACAAAAACTTTCACCTTTTCAAAATGCCTAAATAGAATATTTTAAAACCGTGATATTATTACAAGATAATGTAATGTTTTATTTAAAGTTTGCTTTACTTCCAACTGTAAAGTAGTTTTAAAAAAATTCTTTTGCGGTACTATTTTTGTCAAGTCAGAAATTCGGTTTCGAAATAGAAACCACGTACCTATTTAGATAAGAGATAATGTTTCTTACCAATTGAGTACAGATTTCAATTTAATCTAATAAAATAATTTGTAAGTGGAAAAAAAAGCAACTGTATATTTTACTGATTTTAATTGTGTTGTAATAAAGCTAACGTAAAACTTTAAAGAAATATTTGAATTATTATCTTGGTTACCCTTTCTAACTTTAACATTACTGGTCTTATTTTAAAATAAGATCTTATTTTAACGAAAATGTCTTATTTTGAAATTACTTTATTTTTACGTTATATATACCCTCTGTTTAATGTACAACGTTAGTCTTATTTCAAAAGGTTTTGCTTTGCATAAGATTTACTTTTGTACGACGAAACTATATCCTCTGCAAATCATATACAGTCTTTGTTTCTACAACTTTATGTAGACTGCGAATGGCAACAGTGAATAAAATAGTTGAGTATACTAATGTTTGAAAAAGAAGCACGTTTTTAAAAAATTAAATAATTTCCTCAGAATATAGTAGTGAAAAGTTATTTTTTACAGGAAAATAGTGTTTGTGATGGAGCAACCGCTATATTCATTTGGTGACCCGGAGTTGGTAACGGTAAATATTATGGAAAATACCAACAAGACAAAAAAACCAGTCAGGTGGTTTTAATTCTTCGGAAACTATGAATGTCATTGTAAAAATTCCACCTTTCTGGATAGATAAGCCGGAAATTTGGTTTTATCAGATCGAAGAACAATTTAAGATTAATGGTATAACTAATGAAGTTACCAAGTTTAACTACATTGTCGCACAAATGGAACCTAAATATAAAGACACTATTTGGGACATAATAACTGATAAGGGTGAAAATAAATATTCATTGGCAAAAGAGAGTTTATTAAATGTATTTAAAGAAAGTGAAAACAAACGAATCAAATGCCTTTTCATTGGCATTGAAATTGGTGACATGAAATCAAGCCATCTATAACAAAAAAATGAAATCCTTGGCAACCAATGATACTTCTGACATGGTGTTTAAAAGTATTATGGATGGAAAAAAATTGCCGCCCAATATTAAATATATATTGGTGGTTAGTGATAAAGGTATTGATAAATTGGCGATAAAATTGTTGACATGCATTCACAAACTGAAGTATATGAGGCTCATTCAACTGAAGTTAAGAATTCGTGCGCGTCGCCAAATACCATTTCACAATTACTTAAGAAGATATCTTGGTTGGAACACCGAATTGAAGAGGTCCATTTCCATCACCAGCCAAACGGAAGAAGTCGTAGTAAAGAAAGAAATAACAGATCATTGTATTGGGGGCAGAAGCGGAAAACGGAGGCATTACAACCCGAATGGCAAACTGTGTTATTACCACTTTACTTTCGGATCAAGATGCTTTCTGGAAAAATGTACACCATGCAACGGGAAAAACCAGAAAAACTTGCCCACGCAGCAGAATCAGAAGTAGAGGCCAGTTATACTGTTGAAGATTTAAAAAATTGCCGTAAACTCATTTATCGCCTTTTTATTATTTTTTATTTTTTAAAATTGGGATAAAATTTTTGGTTGACAGAGGTCTAATTCCAGCCACGTGTAATAACAAAATAGGAGGCGACTTTAGGCCGGTTTTTCAAAGTTAGGTGCCACTACCGCAACGCAAGTGCGGTCTGAGATACATTAGATCCAATGGAGTAGTGCACACATGCCGACGCACGTCCAACTTGCGTGTAATTTGTACCACAGTTCCCCACGGCACCACAGCTCGCAGCACACGCTTCACCGGTCTGAAGTACCTTGTTTTCATAAATAAAGGGAATATAAATAATAATTAATTATTAGTTGTATCCATTAACATCTATTTTGTTTCAAAATATACTTTTTTTACACCAAGTAAGCGAAATAAACACGTTTTCTTGGGTAGAATATTTATCGCAAATGACGCGAAATTAGTACTTGCATCATTTCACGGTTATGTGTGCATAGTTGGGCTTTGGTTACGTTGAAAATCGGATGTGTGCACCAGGCCTAAAACTATATGCCGCAAATAGTACTGAAATCTCGTGTTTCGGACACAAAATTTTAACTCTTGATTTGGGACACTTCGCCGAGATTTTCAATGGCCATTTATCATGATCAAAGTCAGTAAAGACATTTTTGAAGCAGCTTAACCGGTTTAATTTATTGATTGATATTGAGAACAAAAAATGAATTGATGATATAACTAAACTGAGCATTATTGGTGAAATTACATCGTCAGCCGATGAATAAAATGTAAACACCTTAAACAAAAATAATAAATATTCTGATATTCTGATATTGGCACAAATTCCGGAAATAACAAAACCCGATTTACTAATTTCTAAAAGAAAACACGATGTTGAGCATTATAAAACTACTAATGTCAAACCAGTTTATTCAAAAGCAAGCCAGTTAGATCCTAAAAGATTAGAAATAGTCAAACAAGAATTCAACTTTATGCTTGAAAACGATATTATAAGACCATCAAAATCATCATGGGCAAGCCCACTTCATTTAGTCACAAAAACAGACGGCACTCTGAGACCATGCGGAGATTAAAGCCGCTTAAATGATATCAGATCGCTACCCTTTACCCAGAATTGAAGACTTCCATCACATTTAAAAGGCAAAAAGATATTTTCTAAACTTGATTTACTTAAGCCAAATCCCAATAGCAGTAGAAGACAGACAGAAAACAGTAATAATAACACCATTTGGACTTTTTGAATTTAACGTTATGAGTTTTGGATTAAGAAATGCTCCGTTAACATTGAAACGATTCATTAATAACGTTTTCATTGGATAAAATTTTTCTTCTCCGTATTTGGATGACATCCTAATAGCGCAGGAACAGCATATAAAACATCTTACGGTAGTATTTAATAGACTTCAACAGCATGGTCTAAGCATCAGCCTATCGAAAGCAGTACTCGGAGTGAACAAATTAGAATTTTTGGGGATATTTGATAACATCAAACGGCTCAAAACCTCTTCCGGAAAAAGTACAAGTCATAACAAATTATAAATATCCTGAAGCTATTCACGAATTTCGTAAATTTTTAGGAATGATTAACTTTTAAAGGAGATACTTAAAAGATTCAGCTAATGCCCAAGCTTTCTTAAATGCATATTTAAAAGGTTAAACAAAAAAGATCGAAGGAAAATTCCATGGACAGAAGAAGCAAAGAAGTCATTTGAAAAATGGCAAGAAGATTTAGCCAATGCTATTTTATTAACCTTTCCTAATCCAGATCTAACATTAGCTTTATGTCCAGACGCCTCTAATTTCTCAATTGGATCTGTTCTACAGCAAGACGAAGACGGAGAATAGAAACCAATAGCATTCTATTCTAAAAAGTTAAATGACACTCAAAAATCTTACAGCATATATGAACGGGAACTTTTAGGTATCTATCTTTCCATCAAACAATTTAAACATATGCTAGAAGGACGAGAATTTACGATATACACATCAAAGTAAAAGTAAGTTATAAAAGTAAAAAAGCAAGAAATAATACAACCTGATACGTCAGGATTGATCCGGGAAAAATTTATTGAAAAAGAAAATTCCATAAATGGCTGTAAAACAATAAATGTTATAACGCTATCGTGAAAAAAATTGTAATAAAAGAAAATTCCACAAGTGCCGAAAAACCATTAAATAAACCAAGGAAATCAAAGAAAAAAAATCAAAAGGACCAATGCAATCAAAAGATATTTTAAAATTAAAATAACCAATGGAATCAAAGAAAAAAAAATTTCAAACGAAATGTTGGTAGAAAAACTGAATATTATACTGTTCTCTGTAGATTCGTCATTTTTTATGATTTTAGTTACGTGTCTCTCGTCTCTATGAGTTCATATGTTATCTCTTGACTGCTAAATATCGGGTTTTCTTAAATTTAACTAAGACATGCCTTAGGAAGGAAATTTAAGGCAGGATTAGTGATATTTGGCTTTCAATTTAATTGACTTTGACCAATCAACTATCACATTTCAGTGCAGAATTCATTCTTAGCAATTTTTATTGGCGAAGTGCTGAAATTGTATTCGAAAACAAACTAAGTGGTGTTACGTTCGTGATATGTATAGAACACATTCCGTCACCTACAATTAACTTGACAGAAAAGCCTCTCACACATATACCTCCTTAAGAACTGTTTTCCACCAGTAAGTGAATAAAAAGATTATTTCGGTTGTTGTCAGTACTCACTAGAAAGTTGTTTTCTACGCTGAAGCTTCGTTGTTGATGAAAAGGTAGTTTTACAGAGCTTTGATGTTCGCGACTATCCCTCAAATGCAGTTGAAACATCTTTTAACTTTAACATATCTTTATATAAGTATATAACTATGTTTCACAAAATGATGAAGATTTAAAATTTAATTAATTACACAGTAATAAAATTATTTATTAAAAAAATATTAAAAATAGAACAAAATGTTAACCGTAGAAGAAATATTTTGTTGAAAATTAATTATAAAGGCAATTCTTCTTCTTAATCCATTAAAATCTGCTTACAATTAACCACAAAATTTGTACAAAGCTTTAAAGGAAACCTTTTTATTTTTAAAGAATGAAAAATAAACATAATTTAACAGCATAGAGAATTGTAATTAACAATACCATCGGGCCAAAAAAAATCGCAGTTTTGTTTACAAGTGTCTGAAGAAGCTGATACTTCTGTATTTGGGTAAATCCATGGCATAATGTGAATGTCAGTGGTTAAACCCATTGCATAACGCATGTCAATGGTTGAATCTATTGCATTGTGAATGTAAATGGTTAAACCCAGTGCATAATTAATGTCAGTGATAAAACAGAGACAATCAGCTTCAAAAATTGAAAAATTAATTCCATTAAAAAATTCCGTTTTATGCATAAATACTTAATTTTCTCAACAAGCAATAAAATAAAAATAAAAACTCAAGTATGGAAAAATGATACGAAGTGAGAAGAAAATGATGGAATCTTATTGCTGCCGAGCATTAGCAAATCATTTCTCAGACAGAAGTAATAAGTTTTTAACCTTCATTTTTGTTTAACATAACTTCCGAGTTCTAGTGGTGTTCAAATATTTAGCGCATAAGAATGCTTTGTTGTAAAAGGTAATTTTGTTTCAGCGTCGAAAATTCGAGTTTCAATATTGACCAAATTATCATTTTAAAATATCTTACCCACAGAATATTTTCGAATGTAAATAAAATATCAAATCCCTAGATTTGTAGGTTGCTTGTGAAGTATTTAAGTGTTCGAATGTATTAACTGCTTTATTGTACACAACATATTGAAAGATAATGATTGACTGAGATTTACATCTAAACGGAGAAGAAAAATAATAAAAACAAGGAAATTATCCAGAATAGAAGTTTGAGTGTTCAAATGGTAGTGGACATGTTTTACAAATCTTGGTACAAAATTTCTACAAAGTAAACTGAACAAGAGAGGAAAATGATCCGGAGTTCCAAAATTTCCCAAATTAGAAGAAAGAAAGCCCTACATTGTTTGCAATCACATGTTAGAGTATATAAATCAAAAGGGATACAAGTTTTATAGAAAATATTCGAACAGGCTATAATGTTTAAATATTCCTATATGATCCTGAAACCAAAAAACAATGAATACATTAAATACACCATGATTAAAATTAATCAGGAAAACTATTTGAACTACTAGATAACTGAAATAAAGTAGTTGAACTATTTTTTAACAGAGTTCTATTTAAGGACTTTATTACTTTATGATTAGTTATTTTTTTACTTAATTAATCCATGCTATGATATGTGCAGTGTTCAAAATGAATAACTTCCTAATTCTTTTTGACCCATTGAAGTTTATTTTGTTTGCTTAAAAATAAAAAAATTCTTATGAAAAGCTGCATTCACTAATGTTTTTATGGAATCCTTATCGAACGATTTTAAAGGAGCAATGCTTTTCATAGCAGTATTTATAAATAATAATAGCATTCTAAAAGTTATGGTTCCTTGAGTATTGGTTGAATTTTTTTTAATATAAAATGCTTCCGCACCTGTATTCTTTAAAAGAAGGTATTTCAATCTAAGGTGTTAGACACTGAATATTTTTATATGTGCAATAAAATCGCTTTCTTTCTGAAAAGAAATGTCAATGGTTTATTTTCTGGCATCTTTTTGGAATTCATCTAGTACTCTAGAGGCCCATTTTGAATCACTCAAAAGATGCTCATATTTACGTTATTATTTGTAGCCTGGAGAATTGCCAATTTTTTCTTATTCTGTCTATCAAACGAGCTACTTTACACTATGCGAAGAAAATGAAAAACCAGCCTTAATAAAACATTTCGAGAATAAAGAATGAAGTATTTTAAATGATTTAAAGACAAGTTCTCTCTGACATTTATTTCATCTTCAACGCATGCCATTTATAAGGAGCTTATTTTAGATGTGAGTTTTTATGCTACGTGAAAACAATTTAGTGGTGAAATATTAGACAGAGTTGTTGGAGGACTGTTATTATTGCTTACTTAATGTTCATAGTGGGCAGCAATGAACATTTCAAAATATCCTTTTTATATATTTTTGGTGCTTCCTTGTATAATTTTTTCCTGTTTCATTAAACTTTATGCGAGAGTCAATATTTGTTACTGAAAGAAAAATAGGGTGTCGAAAAGTTTTGTTTAATCAATCTTGGTTGTACTAAAACTATTAAATATTGTACGGATTTCGCATTAATGACCAGGACAAGATAATAAAATTTGTATAACTACATTGATCTGTAAATTTATGATTAGCTAAGTAATAACAGAAGGACAAATCGTAAAAATCAGAGTTTTGCTCCTACTAAAATTATCTTTTAAAACTATCAGGTTACCTCATGATTAAAACTCAAATGAAACACATTTTTCTGGTTTAGACTAGTCCTCCACTTTCGATTTTTAGTCGCAGTTTCATATACAGGTGCACACACTTGCGACTAAATAATCGCCGCGATTAAAAGTTGCAACTGGTCCTATTTTTGCTGCGACGCCGACTGTAACTCTATCTTAATGAATCATACGGAAAGGCAGGTGTAAGCACCCACTGGCGATAGTTTAGTCGCAGTTCTGAAGCAGTCTCGTGCTCTGGTTTCTGTGTATAACACTTCAAATACTTGTTTGAAATGTCTGAAAAAGAATCTTCCGGAGGTAATGATGGACGAACATTAACAGTAATTGAGTCACAATGCAATTCTGTGGCCAAAGGAAGAGTAAAAATACTCAGGATATTAATATTAATAATGGTACTGATCAAAATTGGGAAATAAAGAAATTTAAAAATTGTTATGTTTTAATATGGTGAGTTTTAATTTGAGTAAGAGCAAATTTTGAGATCGGACGGAGGGTTGTCTGCTGGGGTCACTATTATTACGAAATAGGCACTGAAAAGGTCCTGAATATGTGACTTACCGCCTAAAAGAAGCTTAGGGATAAGTAAATTAAAAAAAAAAAAGATATGTGGAATGAAGTGTTGGTTAGTTTCAATATTGAATATGTTAACTTAATGTGGATACAAAAGTGCGTAATAGTTGACTTTATAGCCTTGTGGTAATTAAAGTTATGAAGATATGTTTTGTGTGTTGGGGTAGTTATATAGAGGGACCAAAACTATTCTATACGTGTTTATTTTAAATATCCGATATCTAGTAAAGGAGCGGCATTCACAAAACCGTTCATTATAGGCCCCGTTCACATGAGGCGCGTAAAACGCGCGTTTGGCGAGGCTATCAGGGTCCCGCTCTTCAAGGTCGCAAAGATAGATACTTGAATTAGAGGAATAAATAAACATAATTTAATGACGGGACCTAGTTAGCCTCGCCATACGCGAATTGAAACGCCTCATGTGAGCGTGGTCTTCGTGTGAAAATCAATCAATGATATCGGCGAGGGAGAAGGCATTATACTGTTTTAACCTTGCTGGTTTTAATATGCGTAAGGATAATGTTTGGGAGAGGACGGAGAATTAACTGAAGGGGGGTCATAATTATTTCAAAATATGCGTTGGAAAGATCCAGATGGTGAGATTTACCGGCTAAAAGAAAATAATGGATAACGTAAATATTACAGTTGTAATGGTAAATCTAAGAGTTAATTTGCCTCAATTTTGTGTTTTTAGTGTGCAAAAATATTATGTTGATATGATAATAAATTAAGGAAATACTACATACAATTACATAATAACTGTACTTACCTCAAAGTTACTGACAAACGTTCTTATGGTGGTATGGACCTTTTACACGTTGTGTCATAAAATGTTATTAATGGACCAATTTATTCCCAACAATTCGTCAAAACTACTTTTTGTCATTCGGTAATACTGTAAAAACTTTGCAGGTGCTCACATAAATCTTCAAATAACTTGTAAAACTGCCCTTTCAATAATCTTTGACTTGTTATTGGATGTACCCAATAAATATGCTTCCTCCGTTAACTTCTCGCCCGAAACAAAAGAGCGATCACATAAATAGTTTCAATGACATCCATTGAAAAACTTATCGTATTGCAAAAATAAAAAAGTTATAATTGAAAAATTATTTATTTAAAGAAAATCAAATGTAAGGTGTCTATTTGGTGTAAAATTTTCCGCAGATTTCAAAACCGTTGAAATTTTTAATCTATTTTTAACGATCCCAATTTTACAAAAAATAACTAAACAATGCCAGTCAAAAAATTTTTTTTTTGAATTCAGCGATTTATCTATTGCAGTGTGTGTAACTTCTAGATTTTCTGCGACAGCGATTTTTTGATCGCCGCGACTAGAAATCGCAAGTGGAGGCCTAGCCTTATAGTTTGAAGCAATAACAAAAATTGATGATACATTCACTGCTACTTTTCCTCCCAGAAAACGTCCAGAGATTCAAACCTCTTACATTACCAGAGTGAGGAAAAGGAATTTACAAACCTATTCTTATTGTAAGTATTTAAGAAAATCAAAAATAAATTTCAAAATATTAAGAAAATTTAAAAACATTAAGAAAATTTAAAAATATAAAGAAAATTTTAAAATATTAAGAAAATTTAAGAATAGTAAGAAAATTTAAGAATATTAAGAGAATTTAGGAACATTAAAAAAATGTAAGAATATTATAAAAATTTACAAACATTAAAAAAATTTTAAAACGTTAAGAAAATTATAAAAATATTAAGAAAAATTAAGAATATTAAGAAAATTTAAGAATATTAAGAAAATTTAAGAGTATTAAGAAAATATTTTTAAATATTTTTCAAAAATTGAAGAGGTGTTGGTGGATTAGGACGTCATCAAGGAGGAGCATGACCCAGACAACACAAAATGGTGTTTTCTGCCTGAGGGAAGCACTAAGCCAAAAGTAACCCTCCAAACACCATATAGAACAAAAATAACATTATTTAGACAAAAAGTCAAAACAGGCAAAAGGTCCTGGCATTAGTTGAAAATCAGAAAACGTCAAAGTGTCTAAAGACCAAGTTCAAAAAAGCATATACATATACTAAGCACAATACTAGACCATAAAATAGAAATCTTAATAATGTATTACTCAACCTACATCACACAGCAGATGTGTCGTGTGTGTCTTCAAATAATTTATCCTGATTATTTTGATTGTCTTCCAAATCAATAAATAAATTATGCATCGATATGTACGGGTTATTGTACACAATTCCTGAATTGTCTCCTGTTATCTAATTTAATCAAACTAACGTTTCACAACTTCAGAAGGGATAATTTCTGCTAGTCTCTTATGTATTTAAAAACCTATATACGATCTTAACTGACCCATTTCCTTTTTATTGCCTTCAGCCTCTTTGCAAATGTCGCAGAAAGGTCTAATTTAAGATCGCCTAAAGCTGATCGAATGGTGAAGGAAGTTGAAGTGAAAAAGAAAAAAAACACGCATTCAATTTATAGTATCTCATTCAAAGCACAAGAATTCCAAATCTATAAAGTTTGTATCGACTTTTTCATCAAGTTTTCACGTCCGATCTACTCAACTGATAAAAAAATCTTGCGACATATTGCGAAAGTGTCTGCAGCAGAGGAAGGGTTTCTATCCTACCCTCCCTACATTTAAGCGTTTCATATTTAATCTGGAGGAAACAAATTCTGGCCGCGCAACACGAACAAATGTCGCCACTTATCTAAAGTGCAAAGAAGAGAAAAGAAAGGCCGAAGTGAGAGAAGGAAGCGAATCGAGCATTTGCCTATGAATGATTGAAGAACTTTTGTGGATGTGCTGAAATGAGATTTCGTATCAAAGGTGGTTTATGTCAGGAACGTGGCTGATTCTCGTATACTGAGCTTTTAGTACACATTTCACCTAATTGGATGTCATTTTTCATTTTATACTCAAGTCGATCCATGAATAAATGTACTTTATTTCCACTAATACCTTTTTACTATACGGACAACGAAGTTTTGAAGATAGAAGAAATGTGGATACACAGGTGAAACATTAGTCAAAAACTTAAATACTTCAAAATATGTCTGATATTAAACCAGGTGAAAAAATGGAGTCTTACGAGAAGAAAACTTGTTTAAAAAGTGAGTGGTGAAAATACAATTCCAGTAAATTCCATATTTTATACTTAAACTGTTTTTTTCTAGTTGTTAATTTTTGTTTTGAATGTGGTGAGCGTTTTGCCAGCTAACGACTATTTTCCCACCTTTTTAATCTTTTCAGTCATATTTTGAAGTTTCTAAATATTTGACTAAAGGAAGGTGCATAGTTTATGTGTCGAATTTTCACTTTTAATTTTATAAACTTAATTTGGAAAATACGATGTACAAGACATTGGTATTTTTTAAAAATGAAACGAATTTTAGAATACTTTTTCAAGCTTTTTGGATGGAATTGTTTTCTTAGATGACAGTACACATCAATTTGTCTTTTGAAATAATATAATAAAGGAAACAAAAATGTTTAAAATTTAAAAGAAAACCAATATCTAGTTCCATTGCAGAAATAATCCAAAAGCTGGCTCACACTACTGCATTTCTTATCACAATTATAAATGCAAATTCACATGACCGAAAGTTTCCCTCGTAAAAATTCGAAAACCATACTACAGTCAGTAACGACTATATGGTTACTCCGTTTATATGGTCAGTTTTCTAAAGTCCCGTCTAACTTAATAAGGAACATGTGTTAAAGCGCACCGTTTGTATAGCCATTTTATTTTCCTGGTTATCATTTATATGGTCGTTTTAATTTTATATTTTCAATGAGGTAATCATTTTTTTAATAGTAATTAGTTGTAACATTTCTAGAGGCGGGGAGCAACACAGAGAATGATCAGAAGAACAAAACGTCTTTGCATCCACGGAGAGGACCTGAATTTACGCCTTTACTTCCCTCATCTGCCCCCTATTTCACTTTACCATTGAACCATCGTCGGCATTACCCTCCCCCTTTCAATTATCTTCCTCCCCAGGCACAACAGGTGGACATCTGCCTGTTTAATAGTTGAGGTTATATCTCCCTGTTTGAAAAGTACATTGAAATTGAGTCGAAAAGAGTAAAGAAAATTTTTGTTTCATTTGGATCATACGTGACGAATAAGAACGTTTATTTATGTTAAAAAATTTTATTTATTTTTTTTAGTCTGCTGACAAATTGTTCCTCTGCGCAAAATAAAAAAGGAAACGAAAAAAAATGAATTCAGAGTCTACGATCTTTTATGCTGTTGCCACTCCAAAGAAAAATATAATAATTAAATTACATGAAATTCATTTAAAAATGTTCTAGATTCAATTTTAAAATTCGCTGCGACCCAAAAATTGCAAAAAATTTCGACTTATTGCGTGTCAAATCCTATTGTTGTAAGGACTGTAAGGTAATCGTCAGGACTGTGATAACGAAAAACGGAAAAACAAACACTTTCTCTTATAATAATAGTAGAGATAAATGTATTGAATATGGATGCACGTACGTATGTGTACTGTACTTAGATTGATTAGGTTAGCTAATAAATTTCACTAAAAAAATATTTCATGTTTCTTTCTGTATTTTTTACGTCGCGAAATTATTTTTAAAACGTTCTTAAAAGTTTAATTATTCGTTCATGAGCACTATATTCTGATGGGTGAATATAATCCTGACATAATTAAATAGTGTAGTTTTGTTCCGCATATGTGGTCACCCCGCTTATATGGTCTAATTTTTTTTGGACCGCTGAGCTGACCATAGAACCGATACTGACTGTATGTAACAATAAAAAATCAGTTTTTATTTTTGAATTAAAATTAATTTGAAATACGTAGTTATAAAGTACCAGTTACGAAACTGGTCATTTTGTAAAATTCGAACCATTATTTGTAGACTAGTTTTCTTAATGTACTACAATTAGAACAATAATTAAATTCATTAGAAGTATAAACCCCCCCCCCCACCCAGTCTATAAAAACGAATACTTTTAAATCAATCTATGTAAAATGGTAAAATTTTTATATATACATTGATTCGTACGATAGAAAAAGCACATAGTAATTTATTATGATCTCGACATTCAAAAAGCATTGATCTCTCTCGTCAGCATTCATTCTCAGAGCATTGACATTCTCTTTCGAACTGATATTGACCTTGTTATTTACATCGTCATTTATTTCTTCGCTGAGCAAAACATCTTTAATGAACATATGATCGAATAACATGAGTTCTATTCAGTTTGATAAGAAGGAATTAAAACTCGACTTAAGGCTTCCACAATATAAAGATACCAGTGGACCTGGTAAAAAATAGGTGGAATTTTGTTTCATAAATTTTTTATTATTTTATTTAGATGATATGTATTACCTAACAATTATTAAAACTGCTATACGAGTAATATTTCTTGTTCCCTAGTTCTATAAAGTTAAAGAAAATTTTCATTAAAACAGTTTCTATTGAATTAAAAAAAACACTATGAATTAAATTCAAACTTGAGAGAGGAATTCAAATTAACTATATATTTTTTCTCGTCTCTATAATATATGTTGTGAAAACTCAGGAGGAAAAGTAAGTAAATAAATACCTATCCCTTGCCCAAATTCCTTTTGTTCAATGCGAATTTTTGCCCTCCAAAACTCAGTTGCATTAAGCACCGTCTTGAACAATTCAGAAAATGAGGTGTTATATTCAGTGCTTTTACTTACACAAGGTAATCTTGGTTTTGAAAGTTGAAATTTTGAAACATAATACTTAAATCTTTAGTTATAAAATAGAAAGGTAATGCAAACTTTGATCTTTATATATATACTAGGGGGCTCCGCCCCCTGCTCGCTTCCGCTCGCCAACCCCCGGGGATTGCTGCGCAATCCCATTTGGTTTGCTTCGCAAACCAACACTCCTTTCACAGATGTCATTTGGTTTGCTTCGCAAACCAACATTCCTTTCACAGAGTGAAACTATCTGAATAATTCGTATTATGCTGATTTCACTTTCCGGTACATGACGTCACAGCGAGGGCTTCGCGCCCTGCTCGCTTACGCTCGCCGATCCCGGGGATTGCTACGCAATCCCGTTTGGTTTGCTTTCTCAAACCAATACTTCTTTCGCAATTGATTTCACTTTTTTTTGCTTTAACACTTAATGCACCCTAAACTAATAGCCGCATCAGTAAAAAATCTTCTGTATCTTGTTCCCTGTACAATTTTAAGTAAACAGTGTTAATATCAAAACTTTACGATTGTACTTTGTCGGTAAACTGTCTTGAGAACAGAGGGAAAAAAGCGAGCCTTTTTCCTCGCCAAATAAAAAGAAATCGTTTTTATGGCAATTGTTGCTACGATAAATTTGATATCTGGCAAACCCGATAGTAGAAAATGCAACCCACTGCTGTTTGCGGAACCAGCTATGCGAACTGAAAAATACGAAATTTGTGTCACCAACTTTTGATTGCATCGAATTTATTTATGAACCAATTTTAAAAATAATTGTACCGTAAGAAAGAGTACATTGTGAGGTATACTGCAATATTTTTAAAATTAAAAACTAACAATAATACTATATAGATATGACCATTTTAGTTTTGTATCGGAAGTTACATCTGAAAGTTCCGAAAATTGTATGACCTACTTTTAATTGCATCGATTTTGTTTATTAACCAATTTGAAAAATAATTGTACCATAAGAAAGAGTGTAATGTAGTGTATTCAGTGATGTTCTCAAATTTAAAAAATAATGGTTTTTGCCGTAGACATAACGGTTTTAACAGAAAGTAGCGAAAATATCCGAAGATTCCGAATTTTGTATCACGAACTTTTGATCGCATCCAATTTAATTATTAACCGATTTCAAAAATAATAGTACCGTAAGAAAGAGTATATTCTGAGGTATACTGCGATATTTTAAAAATTAAAAACTAATAGTAATTAGATATAGATACGGCAGTTTTAAAAAAAAGTAACAAAAATGTCCCGATTTTTCCCGAATTTCAAAAAAATATTATCAAGAACCACATTTAAATTTAAAAAAAAACTCGACGAGCTGCAAAAATTTACGTTGAGAGGTACTCTTAAAAAAAAACTCACGACTAAAGACTGAAATTTTGAATGTGTTTTGCTCACTCGCGGAAGAAATTTCACTTCTTCAACTTTAACACTTAATAAAACCTAAACTAATAGCCGCATCGGAAAAAAATCTTAATAATTATCCAGGGAATACGATGAAGAACAAAGCATGTTAATTTCATATTTTTCCGATCAGTACTTTCTCGGGAAACCGTCTAAGAATGGAGCTAAACAACAAAAATTTCAATTCTGCGGCGGCGGCGGCGGTAACTTTTTTTTAATATATATATATATATATATATATATATATATATATATATATATATATATATATCAAGTTTTGTAGATATAACTCACAAAACGTACACTTTTATTTCTCTATGGGATATTATTGATGATTACACATTCATTTACACACACATATATACTATTTATTTCGGGTACTAAATTTCAATCAATAATATCCCATAGAGAAATAAAAGTGTACGTTTTGTGAGTTATATCTACAAAACTTGAAAATGTAAATGAAAAGTTTTGTGTTAAATAAAGCTTTCTGTGTGAGGAGAAGCGGGCGCTTTATTTTTTTATTTCTCCCTTGGGGGAAAATACAAAAGTTGGTGCTCCCATACTGCCATACACACACCTACAGGAAAAGAAAGACAAGTTAAATTCTCCCTACAACTCGTAAATTTCTACACTTGAAAGTTCTCCAACGAAGTCCCAAACAGACCTCATAGCCCCTCGCTGCCAAGCAAAGTAACAAACTATCGTCCTGCATCAAGTCTTAGGCCACTATTTCCCGGTACTTCTCCGGTCACTAACTGTCATCAGCGTAGACGAAATGTAGTTTTGCTCCGGCGGATGGTTATTTCAGCCGTGATGCTGGGAGAGCGCTGCAGACGGGGAATGACTGCCGGGGGCAGAGATTATTAAAGCATCCGAGTATCTGCCAGGGTAGAGGTACGGAAGCGTTTCTTATCAGTTGCTCGATATACAGCCTCCAGATACGGAGAAAAAATATACACTCCCTCCATTAATGTGTCCGGACGCTGTAGCTTTTTGAGCCAGCATGGTTGTCCTGTGTGTAAGACTACCAGTTTGCTTTAATTGCTGATTTAAAAAGATTTTAACATATAATTATTTATAGATAATAAATTTGTGATCGATGTATCGGTGTCGTTTAGTTTCCGAGTGAGATTTTTGAATTTATTTTAAAAGGTGAATCTCGTCAAATGATATTTGGAATTTTTACTGAATGATAATTGGACTGGATAACATACTTCAGATGAAAACTTCATTTTTATAATGTCCCGACTCCACTTTTTGTAAAATTGCTGTTAACTACTTTTCTGGATCATTTTTTATTTTCGTAAACTCATAAATGAATCTCTGCTAACAAAGGTTCATTATAATTAAAATTTTGCTGGGTTTTTTTTCGCCATTAGAAGGTCTAGTCTATTTAAAAAATTTCTAAACCGATATCTAGAAATACAGTTGACAAAAATGAATCTGCTAACAAAAATTCATCATATTTGAATTTTTGCGGGTTTTTTTTATTAAAAGGTATGTTTATTTTAAAACTTTTCTAAACCAATATCTAGAAATACAGTTGCTTTACTGTCAATATAACGTCTTCATAAATGTATGCTAGCAAATATATGATTGTTCAGTTCACAAATGTTAGAACGAAGGTATTTGTAAAAACATTCGAAACTATACTTTTGTAAAAACATTTTACATATGTTTATTTTAAAATAATTTAGTGTTTCACTATCGCATATTTGTGCTTTAAAATTTCATTCAACTCTATTAAGATTTCAAATCGCGCTGGAACAATAAAACAAACGTTTTAATGATGAGTTCCGAGAGTTAAGTATATGGAAGTTGAAGGGTTCGAGTCAATGGTTCTGCTGGTATGAGCCTGGATTTAAGCTGGTTATTTATTTCTACCTCATCTTTTGATGTTATATACCAGTCAGAGGGTGTGGATTATAAAATTAAAGTGTGATTTTGCAACACAACACCTTCTCTTTCATCATTGTGCCATTCTTTTTCTTAGTATCTCTAGAATATGAGATGAAAACCTGACCTGAGTACATGCAACAGAAACACGTTAAATTACGTATACTGCAAATATTCTTAGAATATATTTATTATGATACGAAACTGTTTCTAAATTGAGTTATAATGTCAATTTTAATTTTCTTTAACGACGTGTGTCGGTCGTATAAATTTTTCATGCAAATAAAGGTGAATATGGGTTAAACAATCTATTTGGCATGAAAAACAACAATTAGTATGCTTGAAATATTTATATTCTGAGCATTACTTGGATGAATGTGGAAATTTGAAAAAAAAAATGATGCTGAACAACCTAGATTGCGTGTAGAATAAATGCCTTGCTATACATCGCATACTTGATATACCTCATATTAGTTTAATTCATTTTGAAGTAACTCTTATTCCCTTCCCTTTTATTAAATATAATATCCATGTCAATTTCTTATTTATCTAATGGGATTCTGAAAGATGTATTAAAATATCTCATCCTTTCTTATGCATAAGAAACATCCATATGTAAAATCAACATTTTTTTGACCATTAATCTCGGACTTTTACAAATTTCTATATAAAAATATAAGTCACTCTCATTATACATGTTCTTGTATTCCCTTTTGCTTGGCTAAACATCTCTATCGCCTAAAAATTCCACAGTCACACCACATTTGTAATCACTCCTTTACGTCGGTCCTCTGTTGCCGATACTTGGAGGCTAGAGGAGAGACGGACAATTAATTTTCCTATATCTCTTTCTTGCTCATTTTTAAAAATCCATTTTATGATTTGTCTGAGCGTATTTTTGTTCATTTTCTTTCCATCAATTTTATGTATCCTCGGTGCGTACTTTGTTACTAACTTTTATTATACTATTTTATTTTTCTGCCTGTCATCGGAAATAAAAAAACTATTTCTATCTTATAAATAATGAGCTCATATTTATCCAGGGAGTTTTTAATGAACACACTGAAAATATTATCTCATACTTTCAACGTTTGCATAATATCCATACATAAAATTTAATCAGTGGGTTAAAAATTACTTTTTTAAGCAACGTCGTTAGTTTAAAAAAAGGTAAAATCGAAACTTTAAATAAGACGCACAAAGTACATTTCCATCTAGAAACATTCTGATCTGAAGTATTTCAGTTCAAAACTTCATTGCTCAGAGACGCATGTAGAGAAGAATCTTTGGACTGAATCTTCACCAAATGTGGCGAACTGGTATCTTCCGACTGCAACCCTAAATGCAACGCAGGCAAAGTAATCCGGTTGAGAAGAAAAACGCACGGCCGGGAAAACAACAAAACAGGTAAAGGAAGAAAGAGATCTGTTATGTATACCTTCCAATAGGTTGAGGTGAACTTGAATAGCAGCAATTTTGCACCGCGATCCTTCCGAAGAACATAATGCTCTTCCTTTTCTTTCTTTTTTCCATTGTTTCGTGCACGGCACTGCTCGAAGAAATGGAAGTGGTCTGAATTGGATGAGAGAGAACCTTTTTCATGGCAAAATGAGACTGCGCGAGCGGGGTTTGGGATTTTAGGAGAATACATGCAGGGTAGAGGAAAACTTCATTCTTGCTAAACCTTCTTTAAAGCATACAGTGGGAGCATTAAGTAAACCTTTTGCCAGTAAAAAAACTAAAACAATACATGTGTTCTTAGTGCGAATAGGTTGCTATTTTGCTGTATAAAAATACCAAGTTTAAAGTTTTAAGAAGTTTCAGATCCATTTTGGATACAAAATCGAATTTTAGCTGCTATTAACACACGTTTAGAGGGATTTTGAAAAATTGTTCAGTCTTGAGGTTTTACAGCATTTTGAGAGCTCTCTTTCTATTTATCTTGTTCTAATGAATAGTTCATTCAAATGCTTTAAATATTTTTCTTCTTCTAAAACAACTGTTTATTAAATAGCTTGAACAAGTATCAAAACAATAATCACATTACGGTTATTTTATGATCATTATATTCAACCATGTATCTTTCGAAATGAACTAGCAGAGTCATCACTATATCCAGGATACTCTATCAATGTTGTAATACACTAAAATATCACTTTTTATGCATTAATTCAAATACCATCGAAAACTTTACTATTGGCACTTTAAAACTAATATGAGGAAGATATTTTTTTATATCAAAGTTGTGAATTGGATAAATACGATCCTTAAAAACTTTTATATTAAGCGTTTTAAGAATTAGATATGAACCAGAAACTCCTGAGAAAACTCGTAAAATATGAACAGTCAATACTGCAATTATCTGTTTAAATTTAGATAGATTATCAAAGTATCTAAATTCAACATTTAAAGATTAATCTTATCCATGGGCACTATATGTATGAATTTCTGGGACATTTTTATGAGTCGCTGTGAAGTTTAGTTCATTAATGAAATGCCTATAGTAAAATTTCCTTTAATTTTTTTATTTAAAATATTAAAAGAAATTTAAATAGAAAAAAGTGTCATATAAAACCTAAAGCATCAAATTTATCCATTTAATGTAATTACTTTTGGAAACTTCAAAGAAAAGCAAGATCAATATTTATATTACTAAATTTTTTTTTATTGCGATAGGAAGAGGAGAACTATCTAGGGGAACTATTAAAATACTTCTAAAATAATAAGAATGCAATTAGAGCCTTTTTTCTAAATTACCTGAGTAGGCTGCAGTCTAAAGAGAAAAAAAATAAAGGCAGTAATAGTTGGGATTTTTTTTTTTTGCATCCAAAAAAAAGTTTTAACTACAAAATGTAAATAATTATACATCGGTTTATGTGACGCCGTCTAATAGAAGAAGAATATTTTGGACAATTAGTGATTTAGCACATGAACATTTCCTGTGATCACAGGTATATAATATAGGTAATCAGAATAAGGTACTATTAGTTTTAAGTTGAAACCTTATTAACAACTTTGAAATTACCACAAATTTCAAAGTATAATTCTCTCAGAGATTTCGGAAAATCAACCTCCTACCCTTATACTTCAGTATCTGAACTTATTGACCTAAAACAGGTCATGGTTGCGTTATTTTATAATATTTGTATTCGGTCACTATCTCGTCATTGGAAACAGCAGAAAACTATTTCAATATTGCCGTTAGATTGAACAAATGCACTGTTAACACTTGCCCTGACCATTAAGTAACACAAACTGATCATTAACTGAGACGCCAAATTTAGTTATGGTGCTAATGATACGTGCGATTATCGTTTCCCATCACTCTGATAAGTTTTTAGTCATTAGTGACGATCGCATTTCGGAGCGATTGAAATGAAAAATGAATTTTAAAATGGAGAACTTTTTAAATGAATTGCTCACACACTCAGGGAGCGTTCTTTTGGTGCCAAATTGATGACGAAGAAAATTTCCAAAAATCCATTTATTCAGAGTAATTCAAAAGTTCTTTTCTGTAAAACGATAGGTAAATAATATATAATGAGGTATTTTCACCTTTTTTGTTTCAATTTTATTATATTAGAGGATGAAAATCCATGAAAAATGACGTATATATTATTGAAATTGGAAAACTATTCCCCGAGATATTCATTTTTAAATTTCCTTTCCGGTATTGGCGGGAAAAACAGGAATTTCGTAATGGCTACTCTGTGAAGTCACAGCGCATAGTAACCCACTGCGCCTGCGTTGCTATGGTTGTTTACATTCGTTTTCTTTTAATCCGAATTTGCTTCCATCTTGATTGTTGCATTTGGCAAAATGTTTATAATTTGGATAAGTTCACTAATGATACTTAGTGTAAAAGGGCTTTATGCATTTCTAAAACCTTTTCCAAAACTTTTCGAATATTTTTTTTGTTCTGCATAATATTTTAAATTATTAATTGAACCTTTCACTTGTTTATGTTTCATGATTGCCCTTTGTAAACAGTATTTGTACTAGTGATTTGTTGGTTCATGAAGTACTTTTTATAAACAGTTACTATCTTATTTACTGCTGCTTATGAAATAAATTTGCGAATCAATATAGTATTCAATATCAATTCATACAAGAGCAATTGCGAGTGTACAGGGAGCATAGATGAGTGATGTAAACAAAAGCTCAGCTATGCGCAATGACGTCACATCAAATGGCGGCCTGTTTTTGGATCACGTGACTTTGTTTCGTTTACAACAAAATTAAAATTTATTTTGAAAGTTTAAACGCAATATTTAAGGATTTTTAAACTTAGAAATACTAGAAAAGATCATTTGTAAGCAAAACCCTCGCACATGCAAATACCTCATTATACTTCAATTCGAAATTAAAGCTTGTATGCATTCTCTACAAAAATATTCTTGTGTGTAAAGGTTATATAAGTATTAACGATTTGTTTCAATCATGTGGATGAACAAAATTTTTGAAAAGTTAAAGAAATATCAATGAAATGAATATATTTGAGATTAGTATACTTGAGTATACTAAGACGAATAGTAAAGTCGCAGTTTTTCAAGTTCATGCATGTACTTAAAATGAGTATACTTAACTATACTAAGATGAATAGTAAAGTCACAGTTCTTACTACTTACACTGAGGAAGAAAAGATTTGCCATAAAACAATTAGGTGGTAACAGTTTATAAAAACCCTGCCATTGGGTAAAAGGGATAAAAGTACAAAAAACTATTATCTTTTACTGGAAATGTAGACAAACATGGGAAATTTATTTTCTATGTTCCATAACATTTTTAGATCCTCAAAATTGTCATTTTCAGGCAAAAAGTATTATTTTTCTCTGACATAGTTACAAATACAAATTTTCATTCATTTTCAATTTATAAAGTTATTTTCCTCAACTGAAACCATACTATCCCTTTAGAGTAATTATATCAATAGCTCATTCATTATATCTTCCAATAGACCTAAATATTTTAATTATAAGAACGAAAAGCCTATATAACTTTTATTGATATTTTGTGTTTATTTTTCTAGTACCGAGTATCAAAAGACATTACTAAACAGACTTTAAATATTCATCTCAGAGTTATAACTAAAAATTTCAACTATGATAATATAAGATAAATCAAGATTCTCAAAAATTCATACGAAGGGACTTCTAACAGAACTTAAGGTTGGGAGGGTTGATTGGTATTGTTTTGAATTCTATGTCACAAAGGCCATATTTGGCCATGCACTTAATGTTGGGAAAATTATAGTTCTACTGACAAAATTTGTGATTGTATTATGTATGCAAATTGAAAATTATGGCTCTATGAAAGTTACACCTTATTGTATCGGGTTTAAAATAATATTTACAAGGTAATCCGAATAGCTCAGTGAAAAAATGAAGCCTCTAGGTCTGTTCTAAACTTTTTTTGAGTGGCTACACTTAAATCAATCTTGAGTAACTACTTAGATAAACCTTGAGTTTGTGCAGACATCAGTCAAACACAGATTATTTTACTAGTATTGTTGTAAAAACAATACAAATTAATTTTAAAGATCAAATGTTACCACAATTACTACTTTAACTTTTATTTTGTAGGTAGTTGAATTTGCGTTGCACTGGAGTAAGAGGACTGGACGAAGAGGTAACGGATTAATCCCGAAGAGAAAGATTGAAGGACAATACCATATACGTGAAGTATATGTAGACTGAACATTACTATTGAGTGGAGCTTCGAAAAGTCTGACCATTTTAACTATAAGTCACGTGACTTCTCAGTGAAAAATTTACTTGGTTGGCCAATTTGATATTTTACCGCCTCGTTTGACGACATAACATCTTATGACTGCGTATGTGTTTGTATACACATTCCTATAAAGTGGTGGCAAAATCTCACTGTGACAGAATTTATTAACAGTGGTGACAAAAATCAATAAATCACGCGGATCAATTAGTTAATGAATCAATGAATGGCATCATTCTCCCATCGCTGTGAACCAATCATACGAAAGTGTTCTTCGGATCACGTTACTACTAGTTTTGGTCGCATGGTCTTGGACATATAAAAAGGTTATCATAACTCACTTCAATTTTATATTGTAACACCTCGTAATTTTGAACCTCATTTTGTCGGAAACGAATCTTAATTTAATAACCCACTGGTAATAAAAATTTTATTTTTCTACTCGGTATCTGGTAATGCTAGAATTCATGTTTCATTTTAAATTCGATTTAGAATTATGATTTCATACACTTTTGTTAATACAACGAAATGGGTTCATATTTGAGCCTTTCTATGTATTATGAATTGTGTTCTGATTGAAAGTAAATCGGTTTTTAACGGAACGAAAATCCGCGGAAAATTTGACACCAAATAAATAGATACCTAGTGAATTTTATTTTATTTTAATAAATAATCTTTCAATTAAATATTTAGATTTTCACAAGAGATTGTGACGTCACGCCGAATTCCTATTTGGTTTGCGAAGCAAACCAATACCACGGAAAACTCCATTATGGCAGTTATACAATAGGCTACGAATTACCATTTGATTTCCAATAAAAACCATTCCCAAACCAATAACCCCACAAAAGCAACTGGTACGGGCAACCCCGGGCTATCCACGAAGTGGCTAGTAAATCATAATATCATGAAGTTCATTGAAAATCTGTCAGAGCAGAATTTGATAAAATACCTGGTGCTAAAGATAATATTAAAACTAAAACAATTTACGGATTTTTATAAAAATTTAAAAAGCTAAGTAAAGTTATCATCTAAATAAGATAAAGAGATTTGCAGGGTAATGAAAAGAACCATAGGATTTTACTTCCTTTTACCCAGTAAGATAACGTATATGATACACGTTCCTTCGACCGCTAAACACTAGCGCCATCAAAATTTAGCTTTAAAGACAAAGCATTTCATACGAAGACGTATAATTTTAAAACAAGCTCTCTTTTATTTCATGTACAAATAAATGGAGTTTGTCAAGAAGCTTTAAAAAAAGTTAATCATGGATATTGTATCAAATTATTTTCTCATCCTTTTATTTTAATGATGATTGGCGAAAATTTGAAATATTCCATCCCTGATGCAAGAGTTCCACAACTCAAACTATTGATAAGAAAACTGTTCACGACTTTTTGCCGTAGATTCGTCAATTCAACTTGAGCAATACCGAGTAATTTTCTGCTAGTCAGTTTACGAGTGAACAAAGGGAATTCGAATAAAGAATATAAATATGTTTTATTCATATAAATTTGAATATTAGATCATGTTTGCTAAAAATGTATTTTAGTTTTTTTTTACACTGAACAGAGGTGTTTAGCTTTTAATAGGGAGACTACATAATAAAAGTCAGTGTCACATTCGTGTAAGACTGTAAGGGATGCCAAAAAATGCTCGATATTCTTCAGTTATGTGCTGAAGTGTTTTTGAGGCGTCTTGTATCCTAAATTTATCTTTTTCATTATAACATATAATAGATAGGCTCAAAAGGTAGAATGGCATTAGAAATTAGAAATAGAAAAACATAAGAAAACATGTGATTGAAAATTATCTAAAATTTAGTTTTAAGTGAATAAACAATATTCAAGTTATTCAATCGTTGCTACTTGTTACTAAAGAAATTAAAATAGTGATATTTTTTATTTCAGATTGATACATTTAATAAAATTATAATTCGTGTTTTTCTTACATGTAAAAACTGTAGTGTATATAGCGATTCAACTGTAAACCTAACCAATATATTAATCTAATATTTTTCTTTTATTCTTTTACAAAGGGTAGTATTATTTTCTGTGATTTAAAGTGAGCTTAAAACATTAACCAGGTTGTGTGATTTAAAATTTTCACATTCCATTCAAAATTAAGCTTTTTGTGTGAAATACGGCAATTATTTTATTCCGATGTTTTTGCAATTTCATCGCGTTTTCTACTTTCTTTCAAGTTTAGTTTTCAATAAATCTACAGTATTGGAGATAAACATGAAAAAAATTATCTATGTATCACTATATTGTCAATTTTCCCTGTTTAGGGATTCAGACGCGTGATTGAAAATTATCTCTATATGAGGTATTGACAGATCTGGTGTGCTTCACTAACAGAAAAGGGCAAGACTAGAGTTTTAAGTGATTTTTAAAAGGCGTGATTTTCAACATCTGATGAGAAACATTAAGTACCTCGGAATAAAACCTCGCATAAAAAAAGGCATGCCGAGTTCATGCCTTTTTTCATGCGACAACATCGAAAACTTACCGATACTGGTGTAATAATGGATACCCTTCTCATGAGCGGTAGAGAAGTTCAAGATTGTCGAAATCATCCCTGGGTGTATTTCTTTTCCTGTGTCAGTAAAACTTTCTTTGTGTGTGTATGTCCATTTGCTTGACGCTGTTTGGTGTAGCTTCGTCAAAAAAAGGCCCTTGCTCCATAAAACCCAACCAACCACACCTACAAATCACAACAGAATTTAATATCAACATCTAACAGAATATTGTCAGTAAAGCGCCTCACGATCACGGAGTAAACTACATTAGCAAAAGCCGTACTAATTCCTTTTTGTGTGTTGTAAGAAATCGACTGGTTGGGGAGACATCTGAAACAGCCCGTAATTTTTAGTGGTATGGGAACTATTCAGTGTCCCACACTTGATTTCTTATAGTTAACTTAAACTATGAATTCAAAGGTACAACTAGCAGCATACCATATTTCTCCATTTAATAAAAAGCACAAACATGAGGTGGTGAATCATTTCATAAAGACGACGTACTCTCTCACAAGGGTAGTATGATCCTGAAGTGTCTCCAGTCTTGATTCTGAAGTGTCATATTGTTTTCTTGACCTTTACTAGGGGGTGAACAACATACTTAATATTATATCTATTAGCTTTTAATCAGACTGGAGAAAACTTTTTTTAATTTAATTTCAATGGGTTTTAAAAAGTTTTGTGGATTAAATTTTCTAAAAGTCAAGATAACGCAAGAAATTCACAAGAATGCCTGTTAAGAAGGCAAAAGTGAACATTCAACAAGACGAAAATAGAGCATTACCTTGTATGTCTGAGAAAAAACCATTTACCCCCCCCCCCCTAAAAGGTCAAGGTATCAGGTATGCAGTTAGGTTTAAAATTTGGAAATCGTCCCCCCCCCCTTAACTACCCCGAATTGTTATTTACCCATCTTTGGAAGTACATTTGTGTGTGAGCAAATGTTTACAATTCTAGATTAAAATGAGTGTAGATTTGGCTAATTAGAGAAACAGATATTTGGGGGATTCTTTGAGTATTTCCACAAGATTAAACAACCGACTACGTCTTTTTTATAAAAAATGTAGCATGTCACATTGATGCTTAATGAATAATATCCCCAAAACTGAATTATTGCTGTCTGTTTCTTCTTCATTCGACCATCTCCCCTTTTCCTTTAATACATATGACCTTCTTTCTTGCAATATGCCGCCTACAGCATTCATGAAGTTAGGCGTTATGCACCTCTGGTCTATAAAGTCACTGAATCTCAATCCTATCAATATGGATCGAGCGGAAGACGATATGGAAAAGAGTATTCAGTGGACATCTTCTGGAGTTGACGAAATCTGCTACTAGCATGAGACGATAATCCTATTGAGCGTTAATAATACATTAGGGAAACGATGCTATATCGAATTCTTAAATAGTCTTAAATCAAAATCTGGTAAAAAAGGATACAGAAAGGATAATCTAAAATCTCTATACACAGTATAAAATTAAATGATAGTAAGTACATCTGCCTGATTAAAAATTTATTGCTTCATGGTGTGTGTATGTCTAGAATGCATTTTCCTTTAAACTTATTCTTGACACAGATTCCTGTACTTTTTAAACTTATGATACTGGAAAGATAAGAGCTTTCAATTTGTGGTAGGTATTTTAATTAACATCGCACTAGAGCAATAGGATGGTCTAGGTTTTCAATCTGTGATAAGATCATGAAGCTAGCTCAGAATTGATATTTCCTTACCTCATCCTCATTGCATGAATGACTAGAAACTAATAATTCGAACAATTCATCTGCAATGAAGGATATTTTTATAATCAAACTTCTACAATAGAATATTCATAGTGTGAAAGTTTCTGTTAAGAATGACAGGGAATTTTCAGATTGAATAAATAAAGTTTCTGTTAAGAATGACAAGGAATTTTCAGATTAAATAAGCAGTTTAAAATTGCTGAGATCACTACGAAAAAGAATTCATTTGTTTCAGATTGGAATTTACACATTTTCTTTAATATCAAAATTTATGACTAATAAGATTTTTTTTCCAATATTGGAAAAAAAAATATTCATGTGAACAAGAATTGTTTATCAATCAAATATATTGATCTCTTATTAAAACTTTGCAACATTATTTTCTCAAAAAATTTTTAAACAAAATAATACCAGCAATTAATTATTTTATATATTTTTTATTAATGCACGTAAAAAGAGGTTTTAAAAAAATTAGTTTTTGTCAAATTCAAAAGCGATGTTGAACCATCTTATTTTGAAACTACCCCCTGTAATGTACAAACAGTTAATTCGATTTGCAAATAGTTTAATTTGAAGTGTTGTTTGTATACGTGAAAGATTATAAAAGTGTTTCATATAAATATGCGTATATTATCGACTGAAACAACAAAAATATTGAACAGGAATTGTTTATCACAAATATACCGCATATCGGATAGAAACCTTATATAATGTATATTATATAATGCAATTTAAATTCTAATACAGCATAAATTTCTTCTACAAAAACGAAATAACAGAAATATATATCCTAAAAGAGCGTAAACTTTTATTGTATGTGTTTATTACGTTAATTACACCATACGATAGATTATTACGATATTATAGTAAAGTTAATAACATTATTTATTGACATCAAAGTTTAGTTGCCAACATTTTGAATTTTGGCTTAGCTTAGAATTGTTAAATAATTGTCATAAGCTATTCAAATTAAAAAGAGAAGTAGGGGGCTAAGATTGCTCCACAATCTTCACCGATTCGCATTGCAAACTACAACACAATGCGCCCTAGCATCGAAACGCTTGACAGTTATTTTGTAATAAAACTATCAATTTAAGAAATATTATTTAATAAGTGTAAAAAGAAATCCATTTTCACATTTATTTATGATTTTAATACACTGATCTAGAAAAGAGTACGTCCAGATTTCAAGAGAAACCTCTGGAGTAAAAGTCATTACGACATTCTATTCCTTGAAAAGTTGCAGATGTATTTTTAAAAATGTTTTCAATTTTTCTAATAAGTTAATTCTAAAATTTGCATAAAGCATTCGAAATTGAAATTATTTTGGTAAAAGTACATAATAAATTAACTTCTTTTAATTCATCATTTTAACTTTTTAAAGCTGTCTTCCAAGAATTCATTTACAACTTGGTTATACCTTCGTTCTTTGTGAATGCAACGTTCGACGACAGAAGAACTTAATTTTATTCTTAAAATACTAATTTGCAACTGTGCATGATATTTGTTTAGAGGTGCTAAAGTTCCAAAATTTGAAACATAGCAATTTTGAAATTTTCACGCTTTGGACATCTATTTTATTATTATCAGATGATACTTCATTTTTGTTTCAACTCTTGCTAGAAGTTTTTTTAAATATTAATTGAACTAATAATAAAAATGATTAAATAAGTTCAAATTTTGAACTACGAAGTCAATTTTCCAAAAATGAAGAGTTCCTAGTTTTGAAGTACCTTTTAAAGAAAATTCTTTAACTTTAAAAGTAAAACTTTCCCAACATGTTCTACAAACACCTCCGTAGATTATACTAAATGTTACTTTAGGTAGAATAGTAATTATTTTAAAAATTTCCATAGCAAAAAAAATCAGAAGAAATTTGTGATTTTCTAGTAAATTTATAAAAAAAGATCACAAATGATTAATCAACTCTCAAAACACTGTATTTCGACAAAAATTACGCATGAAACAATCGTAAAAAGAAGTAGAAACTGTTTAAGTTTCAGTCATAACACTATAAGTGTTCGATGCGAGCTCCTCATGTTACACGACACACGTCCATGCGTTATCTAAGTTAAGTTCGATGAATCATTTGTTTCAATTGGACACATACGATCGAACTATCAGATATAGCCGGTAGTTAACGACTGCTATCATTGCAGTTGTCGTCTTCGTATCAGTAGTCTTCAAACTGAATGGCATACCTTCGGGACGCTATTGAAATTTTTTAACGCTTTACGTTTTACATAATATAATAATAAATTTCCATTTAAACATTTTAGTAATTGCATTAAGTATTACTTAATCAACATTAAGTATCCAGTGCGTACAGTTTCAAACTTGTTTCTTCGGTAGATTATATATGTGGATAATATGTGTGTGAATCGCGTATATTAACATCATACCTCTCAAATTATCAAAATATGGGCAATGTAATTTCCTTTCCCCAAATCGCCAATGTATTAGACGTATTCTTTATTTGGTTTTAATCATATGCTAAAGCCAAACTCTACCAGTGTGCTGTATGTATAGAGAAGTCTTGCCTCTGGCCTCCTCTTTAGGTCGCGAAGTCTCCATACTACGTTTTCCTTCCCCCCCACCCCATCCAAACCTATCACTCGCCGAGCCGTAAGCCTTCAGCAGTCCCCGGCAATAATTAAAGTGCATCGCTTACCTGCGATTACTCCGCGATTCCTCCGATTGATCCCGCTGCCTCCACCGCTGCAGTAGCCAAGCAGGAAGAGGAGGAGGGCACTGTCCTCCATTGCATGCCGGCCGCTCGTAAAAAGAAAAGCTCACTGGAGGGAGAGAGTCCACACACACAATCAATGATCGCCGGAGTGAGCTCCTTTCTCTTCCCCCGGTCGGATTTTAACACGTGCTACCGTTTGTGTGCCTCCGAACCGAGAGGACGGAGACTGATCGGAGATAGAGAAAGGTTGGAAAAACAAAGAGAGAGAGAGAGAGAGAAGCGTAGAGAGAAGAGTCGCATATGACGCTGAGAGACAGAGAGAGCAAGGTCACTTCAAAGATAAAACTCGTCTCATCGGCATCCTTGCCTCCATCTCTCCGTTGGCCTAGCTTTACTCGGTCGTCGTGAACGGCACGGGATCGGGTATTGATTTTTACCACCGACTTGGGTTTTGCGGGAACGGTACCCCCCGATTCGTTAGTAGGACTCGTACGAAATATTTCCGCCCGATCCGGTACCGCTCTGGACGATCCTCTCGTTTTCTGTTTATTGGTTCTCTCTGGGTTTTTTCGTATTTCCCGTTAAAAATCCGAGTTTGTTTATTCGCAGGGGTGCCGGGGGAAGTCCATGGCAAGCAAAGGGGTGCGCAGGAGTCTCCGCGCAGCTGCAATGTGGGGTCGGGAGCAGCAGACTGCGCCAAGCTGCAAGCGCGCGGCCGTACCCCGGAAAAGATGGCCGACCCGGGTGGGGGAGGGAAAAACGTGGACCCGGCGAAAAGACATTCGTCGAAATGGCATGCTACGGTAGTTTATGATTATCCGATTCCCCCCGAAAGAAATCTGGACTTGCTGAATCCCGGATTGCGAGCCATTTATTCGACAAACAATAAATTGATTACTTTGGTGGGAAGATGATGCTCTAAATTAACTGAGAATGTTAGAGGTTTTCAGAACTTGAATTTTCTACTTAGTCTTACTAATTAATACTTTATTGCTTTTTAAATTGGCCAAGATTGTTCATGTTTTCATTTTAAATGATGGTGTGCAGACATATCACCAAGAATGTACACCAAGGTAGCCCTCGTAGTTATTTTTAGGGGTACTAATTTCTCAGATGAGTATAAGTAAAAACTTCTGAAGTACCTCTAAAAATAGCTGCGATAATTACAACCTGACAAGAGAGGATTCAACAATTCGATGGAACCCATTGGTTGGTTTATAATATTAAAGAGGGTTTGTCGTATGCAGAATCAGCCATCAGGTGATAATAGGTACCAGGGGTACCAGAGTATTATCACCTGTAATAACTTTGAATGTTATTTTTTAACTTTAAACTTTAACGCTGTTCTCACTTGTAATCATGATTTTTAAATTGATTTTCAATAGTCCGCGAGAGAGATGAGACACATACTTGTTACGTTAAAAACCATGTATTGTAAATAAATATTAGTAAAAGCAATACAATGTATGATGTTAAAAAATGGTGATTAACAATAAATAATAAATTTTTTAAATGTTGATAAAATGTAACATAAAAGTAATAAATGCGAACTGCGCAAAAATATTTTAGCTATGGATTTAAAAGTTGTTACAACTGAAGAGACCCACTTTGAAATATAGTTTTCATGCCGTAATGGTAGCACATATGGATTGAGTATCGTGGATACAAAAGCCTAAAACAGTATGCTATTCTGGACTGTTGGAAAAGGAATTAAAGTAAAGGATATTAAGTAACTTCATACAAAACAAAAAGAATGTAAGTGAAGCCTTAAAGTTTTTCTGAAGCCTTGTGGGACAGGGGGGATTATCAGCGGAAAAGTTCTCAACTTGTGCAATTAGGCTAGATGTAAAAGGTATGAATTGTCTTTTCTTTGTATGTGATTATTTTGAGTTGATGCTGCTTGGGGATCGGATATACCTAGAGATTGCGGAGATTCTGAGGGATCACTTTGATTAATGAAGATTAAATCAATCACTGCTTTTCAAATGTCGGCTTAGTATTCATTTATGTTTTCATTCTGCTAGAACAACATTGATATCATTTGAATATTCACTTTCAATATATGAACTTTTTTTAATAATTACGTACAATAATATATCATATCACAAATAATATGATTTTATACATGCTTTTGTTCACCTTTTTATCTAGTAAATAACTTAGTTTCAGCTGTGATATTTTTATTTAAATGCTAGCAAAATAACTCATATTTCTTCGAGTGGAATTGATTAACTCTAGATTGAAGATATGATCAGAATATGTAATCACTTTTGTCTTTCGTAGCATAAAATAAAATTTTAACACCTTTTCGGACATCTTTATAATTTGTACAACTTACTTTAAATACAAATCATATACATGCACATCCATCCTTAGTACATTTTACACACATCGCACTTTTGCTGTATGACAAAGCTACTTTTAATAAACACGATTGTTAAGGGAGCTAGAATTCCCTTTCGTAAGTTTTTTTCAGATAAAATTACACAACTCAATTCATAAAGATGACGAATCTGTGGCAAGTGCGGCATAGCCCACAAAACAATATTTTTTTTTTACGTAAGGCACTTTGCATCAGGCATTGTCGAATTTCTCCATCTTTAATTGAAGGATGACAAAATGAAATGATAAGATATTCATTACTAAGTTTCTTGGGGATTACATTTTTTCTTGAAAATTACATTTTGTGGCACGTGTAATAATAAAATAACTTTTTTTAAATTGAATGCCTTCAGTACAGAACTACTAAGGTAATTTATTGCCATTAAAAAATGGCAAACCTATTTTTTCGATAGCTTTTTTTAAAGACAATCATTGTTTTCAATGAAATTTTAGCATACAGTAGCTCTGAAAAGTATTCGTACACTTATGAATTTCAATGAAAGACTGTTCTATCCATTAATAAAAATTAATATTTCCGAATGGGAATTTTTTAATAATATCTATAACTTATTCTCAACAAACCTACATAAAATATTTTAAAAACATAGTAACATTTTTTTTTGGAAAATCAATAATCAAAAAGTAACAATTTAGTTTTACTTCACAAAAGTCTTCGTACACTTAAAAACAAATATCTACATATTAGATAATATTGCAATATTTCGGTAAATTAGTACTTAGAGGGATATCCCATAGCATATCCACAACAGCTTTTAAACGACTGGGAATAGAGTTCACTAGGTTTTTTTTTGTAATTTCTGCATCAATCTTCCTCCATTCTTCAATCATTACTGCTTTTAGTACGCTTTTTGTTTTAAGAGCATTTTCTGCAAATTTTTAAAATGTACGAACACTTTTGGGAGCCAGTGTATATACATAGGTTGCTTAAATATAGATTCAACTTGTAAAATTATCCACCTTGACCTCCTGTTATTATATCAAATAATTTTTTAATATTTCAAAAGTTCTAGTTTGGAATTTTTTAATGTGTTATTATTCCATCAATAACTCAAATCTGCACTTAAAATTTGCTTTATTTTGATTTACTGCCACACTTTAAATCGACTACTTTGTAGTGTTGCTTGTGATGAAAGGAAGTGCATTTTTTAAACTAGTAAATATTTAAAACAGAAAATAACAGTAAACAGCGAAATAAAAACGAAATAAAACGTGTCTGGAAAAACGTTGTTCTAAAGACATTAGTGATTCTCTCGCTCAGTTACAACAACTTACAACTAAAATTGCACAACATTTTTAAATGCGAAGTTAATTCCAGGCGAAAGAAACAAAAAATATCACTGCACGCGTGAACAACAGCCACCACAAGTTTCCGTTCCGTTTAGGGTTGCCAACACTTTTTCTGAGACAATTCCTGGACACACACACACACATATATATATATATATATATATGTAGGAATACTAAACAACGGTAGTTGTCTACTAGTCTGGAAAGAACTCATTATAAGAGCAACGAGACTGGTAGGAGTCAGTTGCATTGTAGTAGGAATGCAAGGCAAGACTGTCACGAGCCATTCACATTCTGGTATTCAGTTACGAGAAAATTAATAGAACAGACACTTTTTCCCCTGGACGCCATTGAAAGCTGACGTATTTTTTCCGAGCAGAGACGACTGCTGCCGATAATGACGGAACTTTTTTGAAATATAACTCAACTGTACATAATAATTGTATATATTTATTCATTAAATGTCAATGTGCTGTAAGATTCGAAGTCTTTAATATAGACCTTACCAAACAGAACAACACGAATCTTACAAAAAATGAGGGTTCGACCGCGATGTGAAAAACCGTTGACGACCGCGACGATTCTCCTCCTTCGTACGAGGGCTTGAACGACGGATTAGCAGACCCCGAAAGCAGTGACGATTGAACCGGCCGGCGGAATGTTTTGACTACCTATGCAAACCTGGACTTGTGTTTTAATCATCTGCAAGAACAGTTTCATGACTTCTCCTGACGTGGTGCTGATGATAGACTGAAACGACAACAAAGAAAACGCGTAGACGAAAAAACGCGTAGACGAAAAAGACGAGTTGACGGAAAAGACGGATAGAAGGAACTTTCGAAACTGTGAGTACAGAATTTTGTTTTACTTGATGACATGGCATATTTAACTAAGGCCCGAAAAGCAGATTTGCTAACATTGATTGACGAATTAGGCCTAATAGTGCCAGCGAATCCCAAAGTAGCGCAGTGCTCGAAACTTATAATAGATTCTGAAAATTATGACGAGGAGATAACAAAAAATCTGTTGAGCGTTATTAGAACTGAACGCGCAGAGAAAATTGAAGCCGAAAAACAAGCCCGCGCAGAGAAAATTGAAGCCGAAAAACGCGAATTCGAATTAAGGAAACTCGAAATCGAAACTGCTAACAGACAAGGCAACAGTTATGGTAAAACTACCAGCCTATACAATAACGATTTATTGAAATTTATTAACCGTTACGAGACGAATAAGGATATTAGCTGTTATTTAACTTTATTTGAAAGACAGATTAGTCGTATCGAAATACCAAAAACGGAATGGGTTACACATTTGTTGGGGTTACTCCCATTGGATTTGGCTAATCTTATCACGCGTGATCCTGACGAAAAGGCTAATGACTATGAAAATGTCAAGAGATTATTGTTGAAACGTTTTAAATTAAATCCGGAACAATTTAGGCAAAATTTCCTTTCGCATAGAAAAGAAGCGTCTTCTACTTGGAATGACTTTGCTCATGATCTGAAAAATTTCTTTGAAGAATGGACGAGTGGGTTGGAAGTATCAAATTACCAAGACCTTAAAGAACTCATGATTACCGATCAACTAAAACGAAAAATACCCAATGACGTTCGAGACCATTTTATAGACGAGCTACCGAAAATAACGAAAATAGACCAACTCGTCAATAAATTAGACGAATATGAAGCGGCTCGATGTCATTTAAAACCCAATAGAGATTCGAAAACATCAGACGATAAATATAAGAAGCGTTTCAATAGGGATTTTGACAAATTAAAGCCTCGATCTTTCGTGCGCCCTGAACAAACTAACACCAATCATATAAAATGTTACAACTGCAATGAATATGGACATAGGTCGATAAATTGTGAAAAGAAAACTGAGGGTGTGAGATGCTTTAAATGTAAAAATTATGGGCACAAGGCCGACGTGTGTCCCAAAAGAGATGTAAATAGAACTTTAATTAATGGCCCTTTTAATTCTCGTACTAAGCTTAGAAAGTATGTTGAAATGTGCGGGAAAAGATCTAATGCGCTAATCGACACAGGAAGTGATGTGTCAATGATAAAATATGAATTTTATGTTGAAATTGGATCCCCAAAATTGAGTTTTGATAATGTGACTTTAATGGGTATAGGAGGAGAACACATTTTTCCTCTAGGTTTCTTTTCTACTGAAATTATTATTGATGACTGCATTATTGTTACTGATGTTTATGTTTTAAAAAATTTACCTGATCATATTGTTCTTGGGTTCGATTGCATAAATAAGTTAAATCTTACTTTATCAGAGAGCGGAATTCATGTTTTGAGCAGACGCGATAATTTTCGAGTGAATTACGCAAGAATTGTTACTTTAGCGAACACTTCAGATTCAACTAAAATTCAAACCGAAACTCATCTCGAAGTAACTAATCGTCTGGAACCAAACACTAAGTTGGAGACAAAACGAACCATAGCAGAGGATAACAAATTTCTAAATCCAATTCCTAAAGAGGACGTTCCATTATACACTTATCACATTGATTTCATAGGTCCGTTACCTTCAACATCTAAGAACTATCAGTATATCTTCACGGTAGTAGACGCATTCACAAAATTCACTTGGTTATATCCTACCAAATCTACGACATCAAGTGACGCAATAAATAAACTCAAACAACAACAAAATAGTTTTGTAAATCCTGCGAGGATAATCTCGGATAGAGGATCCGCTTTTACATCTAAAGAATTTACAGATTTTTGTTGCGAAAACGGGATTGAACACCTAAAAATCACAACAGGAATCCCAAGAGGCAATGGACAAGTAGAAAGAATGCACAAAACCCTGATTCCAGTGTTATCCAAACTTTCAATTGAAGAACCGATCAAATGGTTCAAACACGTTGACGCCGTACAAAGAATACTCAATAGTACAACCTCCAGAAGCACAAGATGGACACCCTTCGAACTTTTGACAGGTGTGAAAATGCGAAACAAAGAAGATCTCAAGATAGTCCAGCTTTTAGAAGAAGAATATACTGAAGTTTTTCTAGAGAAGAGGAAGAAATTAAGAGACGATGCCAAAGAGAATATCCTAAAAATTCAGGAAGAGAATAAAAGAACGTATGATAAGAAGAGGAAGAAACCTCATCAATACAAAGAGGGCGATCTTATTGCAATTCAGCGGACTCAATTTGGTGTCGGAATGAAATTACGACCGAAATTCTTAGGACCATATCGAGTGAAGAAAGTGAAACCCCATGATCGCTATGACGTTAAGAAAGTTGGAAACCATGAAGGACCGAACTTGACGTCGACAGCAGCTGACCATATGAAGTCGTGGTTCAATAACTAATACTGAATCAATGTATTCCCAGATACTGTTTTGTGTTTTGTTTTTTTTTAGGTTTGTCGTGTTCCTTTCGAGGACGAAAGATCATCAGGATGGCCGATTGTAGGAATACTAAACAACGGTAGTTGTCTACTAGTCTGGAAAGAACTCATTATAAGAGCAACGAGACTGGTAGGAGTCAGTTGCATTGTAGTAGGAATGCAAGGCAAGACTGTCACGAGCCATTCACATTCTGGTATTCAGTTACGAGAAAATTAATAGAACAGACACTTTTTCCCCTGGACGCCATTGAAAGCTGACGTATTTTTTCCGAGCAGAGACGACTGCTGCCGATAATGACGGAACTTTTTTGAAATATAACTCAACTGTACATAATAATTGTATATATTTATTCATTAAATGTCAATGTGCTGTAAGATTCGAAGTCTTTAATATAGACCTTACCAAACAGAACAACACGAATCTTACATATACATATATATATATATATATATATATATATATATATATTAGTGATGGGAGTATTCGAGTTCAAAAGTACTCATGTATTCGATACTTAAAAGTAACCGCTGTACTCGATACTTTCATGTGAGTACCGGAAGTACTCAAGTAGTTGTTGTTGTATGCATCCTAGGTATCGGTTACAAAAGTATTCATATGAATACAGGAAGTACTAAAGTAGTTGTATTCATCCTAGGAGTATCGGTTACAAGAGTATTCATTTGAATACCGGAAGTACTCTAGTAGTATTTCCTATACTCATACAAATTAGTAAGTACTCATCCAATGTATTCGCATACAAGAATACTCATGCTGGCTGTTCAAATACTAAAAGTATGTCGCTGCGTATTCGAACACCTGATAATTCATCGTATTCTTAAGTAGCAGAAGTGTCATATTGTAAATGTATGGATATCCATGGTTCTCGTTAGTTTTATTTTTCTTGTCTCGATTTTGCTTTTCCCAATTTTATAAATCTTGAAAATGCACGTGATGAATGACGTCGAAAAATTCCATCGTTTAAGAGATTGGATTTCTTTGCAAAAGACATTGAGTTTGCCTTTTATTGTTGAAAATTGTATTTAAATTTGTCAATTTTTTTTAAATTTTAATTTTCAAGCTTGATTTCTGGTATTAAAAATATCTATACAAATAAGATACTTTTATGCTCAAAATGTTTTTCTGTTTCTTCAAGTAAAATAACGTTATTATTTCATTCTTGAGATGGCTGTTACTTTCTTCAAATATGTGACCAGAGTAAATGGCTACAAATTCCCAATTTTTACATGCTATCTTGAAAATATATGTGCTGCATGAAACGCTGAAAAGTTCCATCGATTAAGAAATTGGATTTAAAATTTTCTGGAAGCAATTTCCCGAATAGACAGGCTGGATTATCAGTAAAGTACACATGCTATACCCTTTATTTTGTACAAGAACAATTTGCTGTCGGTTAGGAAAATCACTTAAGTATTATCAGTACTATTACGTTTCTTTAATTTCTAGATTACTTCTTCTCTTAGACCTTCTTCTTCACCTTTTAGACCTTGCATTGCTCGCGAAAACATACTTTTTTCGATTCATCATAAATAATTGAGTTTTTTATATTGTAGTATAAAATCGATACAGTTTAAAGATAATTGTATGGCTTTTAAAAAACAGCAGTCATATTTGTAATTAAAAATATTTTTTTTATATAAAACCTAGCAAAACTTATACATAATTTTTTCGTTTTGAAATTTACCCACTTCACTTTCCCTCAAGTTAAAAAAAAAACTAATAAACGTAGAGTTAAGAAATTTTGTATGGTTATTTTAAAAGAAGATCTTAGTTCTCTGAACTATGGATTTGTGTATGAGAGCTATAGTTTTTTATTTATACATCCATACATAACTAAAAAATTTTCAAAGTTGACTTATTTTAATACTTTTAATTTTTATAAATATTTGTACTTCAAATATCACAAATTCCTTAGTTCACAGAATTAAGACATTCATTTGCTTCAATTTGGTGCAAACATTTGGGTTTTACAGTGCATCTTTCAAAAGTTATCTTGTGGGAAAGTTAAGTGGGTAAATTTCAAAACGAAGAAGTTGTGTATAATTTTTGCTAGGTTTTATATAAAAAAATATTTTTAATTACAAATATGACTGCTTTTTTTTAAAAGCCATACAATTATCTTTAAACTGTATCAATTTTATACTACAATATACAAAACTCAATTATTTATGATGAATCGAAAAAAGTATGTTTTCGCGAGCAACGCAAGGTCTCAAAGGTACTAACTCCCCTTAAGTGATAGTATTAGTCTTAACAAAGTTACTTGGGGTCATTATTAAGTTTAAATGTTTCTTTCATTTCTTGTTTACTTTTTCATAAATGTTAAAAATTATTGCTTAAAAATTTAACTAATTCTAAAATCTAGAATATTCTGTAAAACTTTAAATTAGTTACAAGTGCTTTATAATTTGTATGTTGGGTTCTTTCTTGCATTTGAGTAAATGTTGTGTTGCTTTCAGTTCTTGTTTATTTTCATTTATGTTTTAAATTAATGTTTCTAAAATTTAATTCATTCTAATATCTAGTATAATCCTATAAGACTATTGAATTAGTTTCAACTGCTTTATCATTTGTATATTGTTTTCGATATGTTTCCCTGTTTTGCATGTCATCGTGTGTATGAATCTTAAATATCTCAAGATATATTTGAGCCGATCAACCGGTATAGTGGTTAAGGTGTTAACCTCTAGATCGGAACGTTTCTTGTTCGAATCCGGGTCTTAGCGTGTATATTTGTAAGCGTATGGTGTAGAGGCGGCTGGTGCACCTTAAATCTGTCGTGGCCGAAAGTCCTCACGTTGGGTTGGCGTGGAAGTTTGGAGAGTGGGGTGCCAGCTCAGGTGTTGCTTCGTCATCTGACCGTGGTTCAAAATCATGAAGTGTTGTCCATGGATCTTTCCCTGGACTGATCCCGGACCGTCGTCAATAGCCCATTGTGTTGCTCTAATACGACGTTAACTAAAATTATCATTACCAAGATATATTTGAAACTGAGTCATCCAGATCAGGTTTAAAAGAATAAAAACGTAAGTGTTCATATTATGACAAAGATTTCTATATGAGACAAGATAAGCATGATATACATTAGATCGCTGAAGCAAGAAGTGATATTCAGCGCCTAAAGTGCTCGTATTTATGCAGTAACGAGTGAAAGCCAATGCTCAAAGAGTGTGACACAAAGGCCTAAGGGAATCTTGGCAAAAATATGCTTTTAGCATAACATCTGCTGCTCCTAAACAGTTATGGGACAGATTTCGAAAGGCAATGAGATTATATTCGATCTCCTTCGTTGAAGCAAATAAGCAACATATCTCAGAGCCTGTCGATAGTAAATGCCATTGCACATGCTTTTTCTGCAGCTTCCTGTTCTAACACCTATCCAGAGACATTTCAACGCACAAAACAACATGCAAAATCCCATTGCATTAATTTCCATTCTTGATCTGAACTCTCGTATAATTCAATTCAGAGGGAAAAGGATTGATGTGATGCCTTAAGAAGGACCAGAAAAACTGTGCCTGTCCTGATGGCATTGTATATCTAATGATACATCTTTCCTGTCACTCACTTTATAACATATTACATCTGTATCATCACATATTGGAGGAACATGTCTTCCCTTTGACTTGGATACACTCCTTTCTTATACCTTTTCAAAAGCCTGTAAGGATCCAACAAATCCATATAACAATAGGCCTATCACACTCACCAGCTGCATGTGCTAACCTTTTGAAAAGATGGTTAGTTCTCGTCTCACTTGAATCTTAGAGACAACTCAGGCTCTTAAATTAGAAGTGAGATTAAATGTGTCCACCATCGAGGCCAAGAAGATACATGGTTTCATTTACGTCCTGACAATCAGTCATTAAATTGCTTGAAGATTCCCGATAGTGAACTACACTCAAACATTATATGTTTAGCAGCTTGTATCTACCAAAAGTATTAAAAGCAAAGAAGGGTTACACTGCTAGTTATATATACTAGTAAACTTAAGTTAATTTTTGTAGTGGTGGCTAAGTTCGGAACACATGTTTTTATGTTTGCTTTCTCTTTTCTTTTAGACATTTCAAATCTGAAGAAGAGCAGTGGTTTTCCTCTCTAGCTTGATCTTTCATGTGTTTTCCCTCCTTAAAGTTTGTAAAGTAATTTAAATGTTTGCAGTTTTCCTAATTTTAAATTTAGTTTTTCATGCATTCTATATCTAGGGTTCCTTCAGGAAAAATCAGTTTACATCGTAAACTGGTTATTAAATTTAGAGGTGAGAACCTCTGCTAAAGAGGATTAGAGTTCTTGGCGATACCTCTATAAAAAAAGTGCATCATGATTCCTACCCCATGGGTGATGTCGAAATGGAGTCGTTCATTTTAGGATACGTTTTAAGTTACAGAATATAATTGTAATAGCTTTCAAAACATCAAATTGGTGTATTCAGTCTGAAATATACTTATTATAAATGTAGATGGCGTTGCCTATAAACGGTGCCCTGTTATGTAATATTAGTGCGTATCGTTAGTAGCAGAAAAATTCTCGAACAAGACGATTGTGTCCAAAGTGCCTTCCTTGGAAGAGAGAGAAATTAGACACCAGAAGAAACAGCCCCTGAACAATACTTGTTCCATTCTCGGCATTTACATTAATTTGTTGGTTATTGTACTGATACTCAATCGTGTTGGGTCGTTGATGACATGTTCTTAAGATCAGTTGGTTTAACAAAAAATTACTAATTTATGGTTCTTTACACTTAAGCAAATCCAATTAAAATATATAGATTTTAGAAGCTTGGGTGTTTTTATTCAATTGATTGGAATAAAAATATTTACTCAAAGTTTAACACCAAATGGTATTTTAAAAATTTGAAATTAATTTAGTTAAGAAACATTAAGTTCACAATAATAGGCTTTAAAGTTTCTAAAAATTTCAAATTTAATAAGAATTCAGTTTAACCACCCTAGTGGTTGCAACGAAAAATATCAGGTATAGTCCATTTTCTGATTACAAGATGAAGATTGGGTCAGTTTTCCTCTAGTTATGAGATATATCGTACTTCAAGATACGGTCAGTTTTTCTAATAAAACAAATCTCATCGAACATGACCACCCTGACGTTTAATGCGAATACAGCACTTGGGAGTATTACTGTGACTGATTTGAAATAATATTCAAAGAAAGCATTGAAGGAAAATAAAGCCATTATGAGAACTTGTAGAAGAGGACTAGAAATAAAGTCCTATTTTAGTTGAATTTTCAACGTCTCACCGAACAGGTTTCTGAACTATGAAATAAGTTTATGAAACGATGATAAATGCCCTCCTATTTTGTCATTGTAAGAGCCCTATATTGCTCAGTATGTGAAGCAAAAATCCTGACATGTTAAAAATTTAATATGTATATCGTTATTAATATTACTACCTAAATATTGGAATTACAAATTTATACTAGTTCACTGCAAGTGTAATATGTATTAATTTAATTGTCTGAACTTCAACAAGCAGATTTTAATCTTATTAAATGTGAATATACCATATTAAAAAAAATTAAGAATTGAAATAAGGGATAAGTTTACAGAAATATTTTTAAAGTTTCAGATCCTGGTATTAAAAATAACACTCTTACATCTTTTAAAGAGTTTTTGTTCTTATGTTTGGGGTTCCCTTCAAAATAAAATTTTGTCTTGTTTCCTGTTGAGGGATTATTTCCTCAAATTATGGTAGAAAACCAAATCCATAAAATGCAAAAACTTAAATTAAAAAATAATTTGTAAAATCGAGATAAAAATTAAAAAATTCGGCAATTTGTAAATTGTATTTTTGTTTTTCAAAATACAGTTGTTTTTTAACAAGTTCAAAAAGAGAAATAATTGTAATTTTCATTTTTACAAAATTTCTAAAAATTTATATTAATAATTCGGAAGAAAAAAATGTTCAAACATATAATTTAGAAAACATTCAGAGTTTTGTGAGAGAAAAAAACCCAATCCCTTTTATTAAGCAAAAAAAAAAAATCAAACTAATATGATTTTTATAAATTTTTGCTTAAGGAAGCACAATCCTCGATCCGGATTCGAACCATGTCCCATAATACTCCAAATCCATTCATCTAACCACTATACCAAGTAGCGCGTGACATATCAACTTTTTCTACAAATAGAAGCCATATATCGTAATTCTCAGATTCTTATGTCGATTAATCGTTTTTTTTTTCGTGTATTCAAATAGTACTCGATACTTGAAAGTACTCGAATACTAAGTACTCGATACTCGATACTCAAAAGTACTCGAATACTAAGTACTCGATACTCAAATATATATATATATAATATATATATATATATATATATATATATATATATATATATATATATATATATATATATATATATATATATATATATATATATATATATATATATATATATATATATATATATATATATATATATATATAATTTCACAATATTCTCCACTGAGAAATCACTTAACATAACATACCTAGTTTTACAAGAAAAATTTTTCATGTACAAAAAATATGTAAAAAATAATAATAGTATTTTTTATATATTTTTTTATTTTAACTATTATACGAGCCGGATGGTCCTCTCATATACATAGTAATAATACTAAATCTAAACCTAACTCCTTGTTGCATTGAAACTATTAGAAAATAAAAATGGTAATGTTCGTATACAAAATAGAGATATTGTTCGTGTTTAGTTTTACAGAACCGAGAGTGTTCCGAATTCTATTCTAAGAAATATACCCACAGCTGCTTTTGACGCCATTTTAAAAATGAAGCTGTTGATCAGTTTCTATTGAAATGTGTGAACAAAAACTGATTCAAGTCATATTCAGCTTTTGTTGATCCACTATAATCGGTCAATTAAACTTGATTCGGGAGAATGCGTCTTTAAGAACAAAAGTGAGACTATAAATAAATGAAGTATTCGAGTTAAAATTCCATTCAAAAATAAATTTTGTAAAAATAATTGCTTTTTTAGCAGTACTGGTTAAGTAATCCAAGTAATCGTAATACTCAACATACATTCCAGATTTCCCAAAACTGCCGAATTATGGTTCATTTAAGTATTTTTACTCAAGTATTTTAGCATGAAACTTATCTAAATTTAAAAATAAAGAAAAGTTTAATATTACATTCATTAAACTAATGTACAATGTATATAAAATAAAGCACATTGTAACGAAATATATGGGAAATAATTCATGTGATGCCTGTACAAACACACTAACATCAAATCGAACATAGAATGGAAGGATGGACAGAGAAACTTCCGCAACCAAGCTCAGTCACTAAATGAATGTAAGTACACAAAGTATACAAAGTTTCATGAAAATATATTAAATCGTTAGGACGTGCATTAGGCACACACACAAACAGACAGATGGACATAGACAGAGAGGTGGACAGACAGACACCAAACTCGCAAGAGACGGATTTTGCATCAAAAGAACCCAAAATGGATAGAAAACTTGAAAAGAGTCAACCATATTCAATGTACAAACAAACACTCCATTCTTATTTATATAGATTCTATTTTATTAAAATTGATATTGTATTATCTCGTTAGTTCTTGACAGTCGAAATTCTATGAAATTCCAAATCACCTAACTGAATTCGTGAAATACGAGGAATTCTAATTTCCTTTACTTTAGCTTTTTACTAGAAGGAATAAAACCTTCTTTCTGATTACCTTTAAGTGTTTATCTACGACCTACTATATAATAAAGCTTGCACTATTGCATTTCATTTATAAAAGGCATTTCTAAAACACAAAAAATTTATACTAGTATAACTTAAATATCGCGAATAAGATCGTTAGTGTTACAAAAGTAAAATAAACCTACGTCTAACACAGCATTGGGAAAATTTCAGTTAAAAAGCAGTTTATATTCTGTTTTTTAAGCATTTATAGTTTGTGTTTTGTTGTAGAACATTTTGATTTCACTTAGAACAATGTCCAAGAAAATCTTTACAAAAATAAAACAAATTTAAGGCTTTAAAAGTTTTTATTTATGTGATGTTAAACAGATACAAGCTTAAATCAGTTGCTGATGTGGCATATTAAATACTGTCTCGAATCCTGTACATCTATCTTCATAAACATCCTAGATGTATTGACTTTTGCCATTGATTCGTAACGGTAGTTGCTGCAGATGATTCTAAACAGAATCAATGCCAAAAGTCTATGCATTGAGGATTCTTATGAAGATACATGTTACAGCATAAACTTTAGCATCCTAAATATGAAGAATCTAAATATTAAATGCCAGACGACGAAGAATTATGAATATTATCGGATTCTATTCTTAGTGTATACAATAAACTGGTGCTAAAGTGACGGAAATATTGGTCTATTCTCGATATAAAATTCATAGATTCGGACTTTTGTGTTTAAAAGATTATGGTAACTGCAATCATTGAAAGCATACTAAGATATAGAGTAAGCTATTTTTTAACAATAGTCGCTCTATTTTAAAATTGATGTAAATAATATTTAAAACATGAATATGAAGTTAAATATAGTATCCATAATAGCAGTTTATGAATGTTCGTTTGTTTTAAATATAGCACGCTTGTTGTATTCTCAATTCATACATTGTTAATCACTTAAGAAGTTCAATTGCAATACCTTTGAAGAACTAGTTTCTAGAACTCTACTTCGTATCCTTCCAAGTAAAAGGGTACATATTAAGTGCAACATAGATACATTAATATTATAGTAGTTTATATCAGACTAACAATAATTGATATTATGTGTCACTCTAATGACCCAATTTTCTTTCTGAATGAAAGAATAGTACTTCACACATAAGAATTCAAATAATTAAGTCCAAATTGATTGAATTTATAGCATTCTGTTCTGCCACATGAATGGGCAGTGTTTGACTCGCATTTATAAAATATTTGATGTCAGTGAAAAGATTTTTTCCTGGCATGTTAAAGGTTCCAGAAAATCTAATTGGCCCGACCATGACTGGACAATCCTAGTTCACAGCTAAAGCAATGCCTCGACTCCGAAAAGTTACAAAATGCTAAGTTCTGGTCCGGATTAAGCAAATATGTAATAGGAAATCCGAAAGTAGGAAAAGTTCTTGTACTGTAATATAGCAGTTTTATTCCATTTTCAAAAATTTATAAATCTGCTCATTGTATTTGCTGTAACAAAGGAGTACTACAGCAAAATTGTATGATTGAAAAGAAGAAAAACGTTTACGTATATGGATAAGTTAAAAATCGAGTATTTGGAATGCATATTTTTTATTTCATGAGGAGCTGATCACCTGGAAATCGAGCTTGAAGTTCAGATGTGTGTGTGTGGGGGGGGGGCTTGTCCACACAAGTCTTAATAGGTTTTCTTTCAAATTTAAGTTAACTGTGTACTGGCATTGCAGGATGAGTAATTCGAAACCTTATCTTTCCTTTCCAGAGGGGAAAAATGGTACTGTTAGGAAAAAATAGCATCTTCAGCTTTCTGCCCCACGATGTTGCGCAAGAATATCCCTGTCATTAAGCCTCCGCATCGAACGGTGCATAAGTTTTTATGCTCTTCCGCGGTGTCACATAACACGGATACACATCCCAAGAAAATTTCCAATGGAGAAATCGTGTTGCGATGATTCTGGATAGCAAGTCACGACTTTTCGAGCTGTAGCCACTCAAAATTCTTCACCTTAGACTTCCAAATCTTGGTTAAATTTTTTATTCCATTCAACGATGAGACTGGCGTTGCATTTTAGATTGCTTCGATCCAGTTTCGGAATTCTTTGGGGCTTATGTGCTGCAAATGGTATACCAGTAAAGGATAAGTAGGTCGAAGCACGCGGCTTCTCATATTAATGTTTCTCTTTGAAAAGTTCGAAGGTGGAAATGTTTTGACATGGGAACAAAAAGTAGCAGTTACTTTAATATTCCATATTTTATGGAAATAGCAACAATTTAGTCACGATAATATTAGTTGTTTAAGATTCAATGATTCTCATAAAGCACTTAAAATGCTCTTAAACGTATTCCATGATTTTCGTAAATATTTCCGGCGCCATGCCATAAACACCAATCTACATTTTTGGCTGGTTCAACCTAAATGCATTTTCTAGATTAATATTTGATGATTTATGCTATGAAGGCAATTTGGAACTAAATAAATACATTTGAACATTTTTAGCGCAAATTTCATATAAAGTAAATTATATCTGTTTAAATCCCAAGATACTGAGTTAGTTGACCACTGAAAGGATTTGTTTGTTGGTTGGGTTTTATGGCTCAAGCGTTATATGGCTCCAGACACAAGACAGAATATATAAATCAATGGACATACATACAAGGAAAATTTAATGTCACAAAAAATAAATATATCCAGGGAGGAAAACGACTGGGACAGATTTGAGATGGTCTTAAGGTTTGAGAGTTTTGGTTTCGATTTACCTTGTTGATTTAACATTAATTTCTGTTTAATAAGAACAACATACAACGTAGTTATAAAAGTCTAAAAAATAATACATACTTCTATTTAAAAAAATAAAATAATAAAATTAAACCTAATAGAAACTGATGGAATTGCGCTGGTATTACTCCTGACTACCACTATCAGCAAGTAGTATATTTAAGATGGTAACCCAACATGCAATAAATAAAACACTCAAAGGTTTAAAACGATTAGAGAATTTATTATAAATATTGAAATAAATTATCTTCAAAATAAAAACTATAGGTATTAAAACCAGTGTCGAGTGTGCAAGTAACATTTAATTATCCACCCTTGTCTTTACGAGTTGTAGAGTTGCTAGTAAGTAGCACATCAGAAAAGCGTTGTTCAAAATTTACATTTTATGCTTGATCAAAATTAAAAGTAAAATTCTTAGTATTGAAATTACACACAGTAGCAATTTTAATATAAGTCAGAAAGTAAGTACGTTTTGAGGATAAACAAGTTCCTACAAATAATAATTGCTTCTAGACAAGAGCTACATACTATGGATGCTACATCAATGTCGACGTTTTCAAAACATCGATGTTTTATAAAAAAAACATAGATGTATTGGAGCCGAAGTTCTTTTAAAAACATCGATGTTTATACTTTTTGATGTTTTTACGTTGCCGATGTTTTATTTTTAAATTAAAAATGTCCCATTTTAAAAATTAAAAAATAACCAACTAGCATAATTTCAATAATCAGTAAATTGAACATACTCTTAGACCAAAGTGGACAAGGGTAAAGGGTGTGAAAAGCAGTGATGAGACATCAATGTCTATGTTTTCAAAACATCGATGTCATAAAAACTTTGTTGTATTTACCATCGATTTATTGGAGCCGATGTTTGTTTAACATCGATGTTTTATTTTTGAATTAAAAAAAACCACCATAGTAAAAATTAAGAATAATAACCGTGCATCTAAGTATTTGTCAGTGATGGCAACATCTGTCCCATCAGAAAGACCTTTTCCCTAACTGGTGAAAAAAAAAGTCGGCTTAATGAGGAAAATGTTAACAAACTTATTTTTTTTTTACAATCTGCAAATAACAAAGTTTGTTGTGTTTCCCCCCAATAAGTTGACAAAGAATTAATAATAACTAACAATAATTATTGTTATGTATCTACCTAATTATTCTTATAGTTAGTTGTACCTATGTCAAATTGTTGCAAATATTACTTTCTTTTATATTATTCAACTTGAAAATAAAAGATTTGTTAATTGTTCTTATCAATTTTTTTGACTTTATTTTGACAGTTAAAAAAAGTCTTACTTATAAATTAATAAACACGGCAAAGGACAAATTAAATCTCTCTCTCTCCCCCCGCCTAACATTAATGTTTGAGGTTTCTAAACCAGTTTTAAGAAATGGGGGAAAAGTTTAAATACACTGATGTTTATAAACATCGTTGTGTTTTGAGCGATGTATTATCAACATCGATGTTTTAATTTTGAACATCGATGTTTTGCGGTCGATATCGCACCCTACTACATACCAGCATATAATGGAAATAATTAATGTAATAAGTAAATAATTGTTTTCTTTTTATGAAATGTGTTACTATACTAACTAAAAAGCCAGGTTCTAACCATTTTTTATTTCAATTACACTCACCACCTGATGGTTAATATTTGATCAGATAATAATTAATTATTTTGGATAAGTAAATATACTTTGATTGACGAATGCTAGTTTTTACGAAAGGAATACGATTTAGTTTTCTTTCAATCGCATCTTTAGTCATGATAAACTAAATAAAACTAAATGAATAATTAAAAAGTACTTTTTATGAAACTTTTTGCATCTTTATAGGGAGAGGTGAAGAAAACAGTCTTCAAAGTTCGTATTGAACGCATTACTACTCTGTTCCAGTAATTTTTTTTAATTTTTATATTTTTACCACTTTTATATATTTTACTAATATGTGGACACAATTATTTGCTTATTCTTGCAATTGATGTAATTAAAACAATACTTTCTAATGCTATTTCATAGGATCGCACTTGCTTCACATGACTTGCCCTACTCAAGTGCATGCCATGGATTGTTTTCTTGTTTGTAATGGTCAAAGTATTGGGAATGGGACAAGAGCATATCTTTTCATTCATGCCCTTTTTTGGTCTGTGTAACTTCCTTGCAATATGCCCTCCAATATTCGAAGTGCTGAAGCTATTAAACTAATCTATATAACTTCTTTAATCATTTTTCTATTTTAATCACAAAGAGGCTTTATATTCAGTGGACGCACTTACTCAGCAAATGTATTTGACCCATTTCACCCCCATAAACTCATTTTAATAAAATGATATTTTTAAATGATTGATTAGATTAATTTTATTTGGCGCAACTGTTGCTTTTAACTATCTTGTTCCAACCATTTCGATCGATTGCACACTTATTACAGAACAGATTTTTTTAAATATCATTCCAAAAGTGACATCTTAAAGTTTATAGAAGTAGTTCAGTAGGTATAAAAAATGTACACTATTCGTTGACTCGAGCGTGAGGTCGTGTTGTCGGGCAGAGAAAACAACTTCGAAACTAATGAGGAAGTTTGGTAGAGTGAAAAAGAATGGTATGGAGGTAATCTTGGCCGAAGAGAAATAGGAAAGGATAGCGACAGGAGAAGGGGAAAATAAAAGGGGAACTAGACTAGAAAATGAAAGAGAAATGGGAGTGAGAAAGATCAGCCTAGAGAGAGAGAGCAGAGAAAGTAGAGATAAATACAAGGAAACAATGACACCGAATCTTTCACGACAGACTGCTGATGAAAGAAACAGAAAAGGCCGCTGTGGAAATAATGACAGAGATTCTATCTCTAAAACACACACAAGAGCAGTGAAAGTAACAGATAAAAGGCACCAAAAAGAGCATACATATAAGTTCAAACAAATTATGAAAGGACGATGTCGCAAAAACAACACAATGCCAACAGAAATAAAATTGTAAAATATTGAAATTATTGAATCTTTTGGTTTAAAAATTGCCTTAAATTACTGTGATAAGTAAAAGAAATGAAGATACATATTTAAATATAAGTAGTCATAAATCCTTGAAGTGTTACCTAAAACTGGATCCAGAAATAATTTAGATCCTAGTAACCATTTGATGTACAGCTACACTCTACGTTTATGAGTGATGGCAACGGCTTGGCGATTTTTTTGGCGCACTTCTAGCAGTGAGTTACGATAAATTAAGGCAAGCCATCTATCGTTAGGGTTGTTGTGGTTTTCATGGCAACCTCGGCAAACGGAAACTTTCAATTTTCTCATTTTGAATATTCTAGAAAGTTCTTTCAAATCCGTCAAAGTCGTTTGATTTCATTGGTTCGTTTGAAATTTTTTCTTTCCTCCCATTGGTTATTATGTTTTTAATATATCCTTTGATTGCATTGGTCTTTTTAAATCGTTTTCTGTGATATCATTGGTCCATTTATTTGTAGGTTGACAGTTGTGGAATTTTATTTTATTATAATAGTTTTCAAGAACGGATTAAGAGTTAATTTTTTTTTTTTTTTTTTTTTTTATCATTTTCGTTTTCATTATTTTTTTTTTCACGCAAGAGTTCTGACGTTATCAGGTTGTATTATTTCTTGCTTTTTTTTCTTTTAAAAATCTTTTTTCTTTTTTAACATGCCCACTGTATCTAGTGTAATTGATGTTTCTGGGTTTTCTTACCCAACAAATGCAGTTTATTTTTCTGATGGTTCACAATTGTGTTTTGAAATGTGTTTAAGCTTATTACATTGTGTGAAAGTTTTTAAAAAATATACTTTTCAAAACTTTCTCAAATGTATTTTCAAGCTTTCATTTTCCGTTGTAAAAAAAATATATATATATATATTTTTTGAATAAAATATTTTTAAAGAATTATTTCCTTGGCGACGTTGGAAGTGCGCCAAAAAAATGGCCAAGGCCGTTGCCACCACTCATAAACGTACACTGTAGCTGTACCCAATTGGATTAGAAGTTAGTCACTATTTTCTCATTAAACTGCTACTTGTTTTGTTTGTCGCTCTGCGAGCTTATTCTGCTGCGCTGGAGCGGATTCGACCAGGACCTGCCACTGGTAGTGAATTCCAAATCACGATGATGAACCAAACCTAGATCGAGATTTCAGTCTAAAACTTGTTGAATGGTGCAAATGCAAAATTTAATGATCCTCCAAACCGGTGCTTTATTTGATGCGTTAATTTTAAGGTATATTTTAATTGCCACAAAAATTGTTACAATTATAAGTGTGAAATAAAGTAGCAATTAGTGTTAGAAAGGCTTTTTTATAGTTACCAGTTAATTTAAATTTTAGTGATAAAACTAATTTCCATTGTACTGGAAACAGTAGTTGCAAACATAAGGAACCATAGAAATTAAGATAGTAATTACAAAACAATAATTACTTTAACTTATCAATTCCTCTAATAACGAAATCAATTTAAGATTGACAATCGAATTTCTCAAAACCACAGTTGGCCGCACAATTTTTAATGAAAATTTATTTAATCAATGAATTATTCTTAGCTTTCAAAGGAAACTTATTTAATAAAATAATCGTATATTAAAATAAAATACAAAATAATCTTAAGAAGTTTATTACTTTTCAGATGCTTTCTTCAGCACAATACTTTTGATTTTGAATTTCACCTGTAAAACAAAATGTGTTTTCCACATGAAAACACTTATTACTAGTACTAGATTTCTTTCAAAATTATTTACAATAAACTAATCAGATTCTTGGAGCTATAACAATTTATTGTACCTTAATGCTCCTAATTTTTTGTACTTTAATACTTTCAGGTTATATTTACAAAATTTGTATTCTGTTTTAACGCTAATTTAAATTTTAGGACGAAAGTTCAAAAAATATATATATTCTTAATATTTCTGAGCAAATTATCGAAACTGTAAACTTACACATAGAGACAGTCTTCAGTTCGCTTTCAAAAAATCTTACCAGAAATATATTTTTTCTAATATATCATCCAAGAAACATTTCAATGTAAATCTTTAGTTTAATCTAATCCTGAATTTTGTGTACATTCTGATAAATGGCACGTACTATTTTCAAACTTTTGACAAATATTTATATTCTATATAACCCTATGAATACTATATATGTAATTTTCCAACAACATATATAGTATTGATTTTATTTCACAAGACATGCAATGCCTAAATAACCTCATGTATTGGCTGATAAAATACTATAATAGATTTTATTGGTCAATAATGTCAAAATTGGCTATAGGCCATACAGGGAGGACGGTAGATTGTATATATATATATATGCTTATGAACCCTTCAGAGGGTTAAATACTAAGGAATAACACAAGACTTTGCTTCACTATCCCTAAAACTGGTGCTACTAAGGAAACGTTTTACCCCATGTAACATAGATATGTAGTTCTAGGCTTTTAACTTTCAACAAATTGTGTAGATGCGATTGGTCTTAGGCAGAGAAGAAATTTAAATTTGATCTATGTTTCATTTGTTCGGGTTTCACTCGTTCACAAAAAGTTTTCTCCAGCATTTCACAAACTTTTGAGGAAATAGATGCAAAATTCGCAACCGAAAATTTTTCGAAAAAATATTTCCTGGTACTGTACGCAAATATTCAATATTAAAAGCGTGTCTATCATATTTTGTAGTGCGTTTCATTTTAAAGCAGAGGAAATTAAAGATTCTTTGTCAAATTACATGAACGAGGACTCTTCATTAAAGCGAGATATGAATTCGTTTGGGAAGAGCTGTTATTCTATGTGGGCTATGAAATTACTTAGTTAGCTTTTAAGTAAGTAGTCACTAGCTTAGTTATTTAGCAAGCACTAAGTAAAATGAATTAGATAAATACAAACAAAAGTTATGCACATATCACATCGTAATCTGCATTGCTAAATTGATCTCAAAATCGTCACATTCCATCAAAAAAATATATTAGGAATTAAATTCACCATATGGAACTCGTCGTAATCCTAATTAATGATTAAAAGATAACATCAAGTGACAGTAGAGTACAACAAGAAATGACCTGACTATAAAAATGATCAAACGCTATATGTTAAATTTTGCTTTTTGAAGGGGGCACGAGTGAAATTCAATCAGTAAAAGATACCAGAACAAAGTTAATTTTAAAGGCACGTTAATATTTACTTAGGTAGTTAAGAAAGGGTAATGATATTTAATTAGCGTACTACTGCAGCAATGCAATGGGCTATTGGCAACGGTCCGGGATCGATCCCCAAGAGAAAGATCCTCGGACAACACCAAGTAATTTTGAATCGCGGTCAGTTGATGAGATCAGCACCTGAGCTGGCATCCCACTCTCAAACTTCCATACCACGCCAACATGACAATTGAGGCCATGACAGATTTAAAGTGCACCAAACCCCTAGAACATGACGTCTTTGGTAAGAACAAATTTAGAACTCGTAAAGTTAAGGGAGGGAAGCGGATGTTTGCATCGAGAATTAAGATTAGGTAGTATAATTTGATAGTAAATAAAAATTGTTAAAACGATATTATCACCTGACAATAAAACAAGCAAATTCAATTTAAAACGGAAGCTAATAACTTAATTACATATATAATTGAATTAACTCGAGTACTGTATGTTATTCAAGTATTCCATTATAAAGTGATTTAGAACATATTAGTTTCAACGGAGCTCTTTTTTTAATGATCATAACATAAGTCATTGTGATCGGGAAGGGGGGGGGGATAGAGTTGATATTTGTTTTGAGAATTGTCAAGTAAGAAATTCAATAAAACCTAATTACATAGCTGTAAATGCAGACTGCTTTGAAGATAACATTATTTTCGTAAAAGAATTTTAACAGACTAAATCGATTAAAAATCCATTTTCCTTAATCTAATACTAATTTAATGCACAACATACACAACAAAGCCCACACAAAATTATAGAACTTACAAAAAATTGAAATGCTTTTTTCAAAAAAAAAAAAAATATGAAAGGATATCGTTTAAACTATTTTAGAATATTTTGCATAAATGATTATTATTTTTACACGTTAAGAACGTTATAATTCAGCCGTTAAATGTTTCCGGGCAAACTTTAAACGTGAATCAATACGCCGCTTAGAAAATGGACCTTTTCCATTTAACTTCTTGTACCCAACATTAGGATTTCTATGCAGTGAATTTCTTATTGTTCGACTGGTACAGGGCAGCTCATCTTTAATTTGCGAGGAAGACATTTTTTGCTTACAGGCGAGCATCTGATACTGCCTCTCTTGCCTTGAAGAAAATATCTTTGGCATTCCTGTTCACTGTTTTATGCCATAGCTACCAGGAATTATGAGAAGGAGGTTAATTAGCAGCCTTCGATCTTACAATTTTTCGTGCAATTTCAGCATCACTGTAACCAACATCTTTAAAAGCTAGTATTTTGCCTTGTTCAGTTTTTGATAAGTATAATCCTCTAGGCATTGTATTAAAATACACAAGAATAAAATAATTCTGTATCCACGAAGCTTGTATTCGTTTCTTGAATCGGAGAGAAATGCTTTCTCAGTTTATTTATTTTTTCAGAAGATATAATCAACAGACGACTTTGTACTTCTTTCCAAGCTGTCATCCGCCGATTTTTATAATTTTTACATAGTCCAAAAAAATATCAGTTTTTTTTTATTTTTACAAAAGTATTTTAGTTTATTATTCAGTAGCATTAATTCAAGTCATAAAAATTTATTATAGTTTGAAATCGCAGTAGTTTTCCAGATTTGGCGATTTTTCACCCGACGTTATACATTTTTCCAGGGTTGTACTAAAAAATGACGCATATTAAAATGAAATATTTACATAACACCGACTGTTGAATTCTGTTCCGTAAAGCTATTTTTATCGTTTTTCGAAATCAGAATTCCAATTCCTATCCGGCAGCCAATAGGGATGTTTCTTCGAACATTGTTTTAAACTATTAAGTTTTTTTTATTGCTGGTATTTTAAATTGTATTTAGGTTCGGTGAAAATTTGTACCTATTTTGTCATAAACATGTGTTTTTCGTATATTTATAGCTAATTTAATTAAAATTACTCCAGCAGATTTAGTAGTATTTTTTATGTGTTAAAAAATTTTAAATAGTGATGGCGGCCATTTTGAATATATAGTTTTATAAAATTCATAGAAAATTTACTAAAAAAAAAAAAATTATAATTTTTTTTGGTTTTTATTTTATATTGTAACGCATATTATTTAATTATTTTTACAACATACATTTCCGCAACTAGTAGATTAACGAAATGTAAAATTAGTAAGTTCCCATAAAAGATACATTCACAAGCAAAGTATGTTCAGTTAGATTTTCCATTATATCACACTAAATGAAGACAAATGTCTGATAATTGAAATCTAAATAAATTCTATTTGCTCATCGTCCTCATCTTCTTCTTGTACTTGGCTATTTCTTTTTAAACAGCCGTTATGTGCACAAACGCAAAACACTGTGCACGACTAACCTGTGTTCACGCAACCACATCTTTTTGTACGCCATAGTGTTTCACTATTACATGAACATTTAATTAACTTCAAGACCTCACTTGGAACTAGTGAAACATTATCTGGCACAGCAATGGGCAGAAGTAATTTTGAAACGTTGCTTTTCTAGAAGGCAAATTTTTCAGGATCTATGGCAGGAGGTGTACTGTACCCAAAGCATTCTTCCAGGTGATAGTTCGAAGGTATGCTCGCTTAATCGTTTTGCACTCTGCAGAACAGCTTCATTAGTCGATGGCAGTGAACAGAGTCTTGGAGGTTGTGAAGAGCTATTTCTTCCCATTATAGTGGACCAGGCTCTAACTCGTGTTTTTGAAGCTGTTAAATATTTTGGATAACTGTAGCAGATGGATCGATGTAATTTTGTAGATGACAAAGTCCTTCTCGGTGTTAGTTATATATTCCAATTCGTGTTTTTATCTCTTTGTGTTTGTGTTGTTTAGCCTTCTGCTGGCATTCCTCTTAACTGATGTTTACAAGATCTTCCTCCATCTATGATATGACTCCATAAATTTGCTGCGATAATCAACATGGTATCTTCCTTCAACAGCATTTAAAAAAGTCACTAACAGCTTTCTCAATTTTTATTCTAACATGTGACTATCACTCGTTTTGCTTGTTACATGTATCTGTTTTATAGATTTTCCTTCAACCTTTCTTTTTCACGGATCATGTATGCAGGTCTCTACCTGTCTGGATGGTTTTTTTTATCTTTTATAACAATACAGTCGGTTCCACAAAAAATACAATGTTGTTTAAAATTAAAGGGTGATAGGCTTTATCTCAAATCTTCATAGGTTGTTCTTCAGCCTGCTATTTACTGCCTCGCTTTCGTTTATCAAATTTCGACCCTTTATTTTTATCAGAGTACATTGAAACACAATATTTATGACAGGTTAACTTAGCGTCCTTATTTCTAGTCAATCTTTGAGGTTCTTCGTGTTTTCCATCGTCATATATCTCACTACAAGATGTAATGGTTTGAATTCGCTACTCACCTGCTTCGATAAATTTTCCCATTTTTTCTCTACAATGGTACTTTTATTGAAAAATTGTCTGAGTTCTTCATATTTCTCATTTTTTCTTGTTACAGGTCTTCAATATTCCAAACCACACTTCCAACAGACAAAACCAATTGATTCTTATTTCTAAAAAAAAAATTTCGCCAGTAAAAAATACTTAGAACAAAAGAAGGTTCTGCTCATAGTTACCGGACTAAGATCAAATTAAAATACCGAAATCAATGCTCGGGAAAAGATGCAAGCGCAGTAAATATTAACGAAGAATATTAAATTGTAACATCATTCGCAAGCTCCAACACACACAATATAAATAAATTTTATTTCAGAATGAATACTCCTAACTAAATTTATGATTAAACTCACACAACAGATCGTGAAAGGAATTTTTTTTTAATTGTGGGCATCAGTTTTAAATAACAAATACAAAAGGGGTTAATTTCGAGTAGTCTTTAATTTTTTGTAGTTTTATATTACACTGTTAAAAAGTTCTGTCAACAAAAAAAAACTTAATCTGAAATAAATAATTTTGTAAAACATTTTCGTAAAACAAATGAGAAATACCGAATGGTGAAGCATTTGTCATCCCCCCCCCCTCTCATCAATATTTCAAATAGGCATTATTATTCATTCAGAAAAAAACATTTCTAAAAAATAATTATATTAATATGATGCTGTCACTTTTGTGTGCAAAACCTTAATTAATAAAGAGTTTCTAATCACTCTTATAAAAGTATACACGAAAAAAAAAACAGCTTCGTCTTTATGTAAGCTGTCTTTCAATTCTGATTAAACTATAAACTATTGAAAAGAAGCGTAGCATCAAAATTAAAAGTTCAATTTTTTACCTGATGAAAAAAATACGCATCATGTAGATATGAAACCATTTATAACGGGATTACATAGTTTATCTTTTGACAATCTTCTTAGCTTATCAAATGTTTTTAAAACTTTTTTCGTCACCAAGTAGATAAATTGAGATAATTAGAATCGAGAAGGATAACTTTCAAAAATTATGTGAAAGTGTTTATAAATGATTGCATTAAGCGTATGTTATGTCCGAACTTAAAACAATGATTTATTTTTTTATGTTAATTATTTATGTATTATTAGTAGAAATACCCTACCTTACTCGGGTTGAATTGGTTAACTACAGATTGAAAATCGACTAAGAATTATAACTTTTCTTTTAAATAGAAAAGGGCCAAATCTTTTAAGTGTGTGAAAAATAATTTTTTAACACCTTGTCGTAATTTTTGTAATTTCTACAACTAACTTTGGATATAAGTCCTATGCATTCATATCTATCCATACAATACATTTCTCATACGTCGTAATTCTGCTGTATAACAAAACTACAAGATGACAAAAGATGGTACTATGGTAACTACTACATAAGACGATTTGAGGGGGAGGATTAGGAATTACTAGCATTAAGTTCTCTTCCTGTAAAATTACTAAACTCAATTCGTAAAAATGATGACTCTACGGTGAATTCCCCTCGTACTCATATTTTATCTACCACTATATTATTACCTTTTGGAACTCTTGAACCAGGCATAAAATAATTTCGAATTCTGAAATCTTTAATAGAAGGAGCACGTGCCGTAATAAAATAACTTGTTTTAATATTGAATGTCTTTTCAATCGAGGCAAAGCAAAAATAACCTTTTACCATAATTTCTCAGAAATGGTAAATCGATTTGACAGGGTAGGGTTTTTCAGTGAAAATAATTGTTTTCAACAAACTTTCAATACATAATAAGTTAAATATACAGTGGCTCCCAAAAGTTTTCGTACACATTAACAATTTGTAGAAAAAGCGCTGTAGCCTGGAATTGAATTCGAATATATAAAGTCTAATATCTTTTCATATAATCTCCATGTAATTCTGAATGAAACCTAAAATTTAAAAAAATATTGACTAATTTCTTTTTATAAAAATGAAATTGCAAGAAGGCAGAGAAAGAACATCACAAAAATGATCGGACACCGAAGCATTTTCAGAAAAATTCATCAATAAAATTATTGTCTATCGCTTTTTTTAGCATTGTGGTGACATTTAAAAATCATTTGGCTACATTCTTTACCCAATGCTTACTTCGTAATATTATATTTATTACTTTTAAATGGCTCATAGTCGTAAGGAAACAACAAACAGAATTCAAAAATTGAATATTTTTCATCATAGTAGTGGTAAATCAGTTCGGAATAAATATAAATTGGTAAATTTATCCCATTCTACTGTGCAGTTTGTGATAAAAGGCTTTAAAGAAGAAAATCGGATCGAAAATAAGGTAAGAAAAAGTCCCACGGCAAAGTTAATTCAATGTGATATTTATAGTTAGAAATTTTGTAAAAAAACGACGTTTGAGTGCTGAATGAATTTCTACAGAATTTACTGAAAAGTTTTCTACTTTAATTTCATATGAAACTGTTCGACGAGTGATCAGATCAGCTGGATTAAATAGGCGTTCTGAACGAAGAAAATTTTTTGTAATAATAAAAAATAGAAAGCTTAGGCATTCCTTCGCAAAATCAATGATAAATAAGCCCAAAAAGATTTGAATCATGTCTTATTTGCAGATGAAAGCACATTCAACATTTTTGGTTTGCGATGGGCGTGTAATTGTAAGGACAATTAGAAAAATGAGGAACTTAATCCCAAGAACTTAGTTTGAACAGTAAAGCATGACGGTAGAGGTGTCCTTGTGTGTGGATGCATGTCAGCATCAGTACTAGGTAAATATGTATTTATTGATGGCATAATGAATCCTGCTCTTTATTTAAACATTTTAAAAGACAATTTAAGGGGACATAGTACCTTTCGGGCCAAAAATTGATCATTTTTCTGTACCATTTTCGACTCATCATAAATCAACAACCTTTACTCATTTTTGAATGGAATTTTTATAGGTTCCATAATAAAGTACTAACTTTAAAAAAATGGTAAAATATTTGTAATTCAGATAAAATATTTTTTTAAACAGCATAAAATGTAAACACAAAAATAAAAATAATTTATTGGCTAACATCTTGCTTCCCGCAAGATAATTTTTTAAATATATACAGTAGAATCTAAATTTTTATGTCAAATTAAAGCTAAATAATACCTTTATACTGCAAACCTCAAAATTTAAAATTATCTAGTATTTTAATATTTAAAAAAATTAAAATTTCATAAAAAATTTAAATTATTGAAATTTTTGTCTTTATTATGCTATATATTAAAATGTATGCATCTCATTAATATATTGGAGGATCACAGAATTAAGATCCATAAGTAGAACATACATGTGAAATATTATAGCTCTACAATCATAACTTTTTTTGTAATATTGTGGGAAAGTCTAAAAATCAGAAACTGAGAAAATCAAGTTTGAAGATTGAATTTCTATTATGCAAAATATCATGAAAATCTTAGGGTTTAAAATGCTCCTGCTACATATGTAGGACCTTCTATTTCTGCCAAATGCTCATTTAAGGCTTTTTTTTCTCATTCTGTGAGCCCTACGGTCCTCTAGTGTTGATGACCTACATTTAATTTCTGCATTTTTCAAACACGACAAATCAGATTTTTTAGCAGAGGTGTATGCAAAATGTCCTACCTGCAGGCCAAGACATTTCAAAATGCTCATACGACCTGCCATTCCATCATTAAAAATTACTAATGCTTCGTTTATTAAAACGTCAACAACAGTTTTAGATGATCCGTATGTTTTCGGATAATACTTCCAAACAGTGGAATTAAAAGACCCATTAGCATTTTGTGTCTTGCCACCCAGACATTTTTTCAACAACTTGGGTGCTGATAGTTCTGCAAATGCAGGTTTAATTGCATCCATTACAGGTATTGGCACAGTTTTCTTGTATATATAGGAAACACTTGTGTCAAATTGGGATCTTTGATACTCACACCATGACGTGGGACCGTCAGATTGTTTCCCTTGGGAATGCTGATTTCCATGAAAACGACGTTTCTTTCTGCGAAAATCACCAGATCTACGATCTGCTTTGTCAGACATTTTAACAGGATTTATAAAATGACTATTTATATCAATAACAAAAAATTGCAACGTCTTTCTAAAGCTAAGACAGAAGAGAGCACATGAAAGCAGTTAGCTGTTATTCTTGGATTGTTATTCATCTTTCAATCAAGTTATCCTGGTTAAAGTTATCAAGTTATCTTTCAATTGTTACTCTTGGATTTGAACAATTCCTTCTCCCTGTTAAATAAATGTATTACATAGATCAGCAGAGTGGCTGAATATAAAATAATTACAAGGATGCTTTCCATTCCGAAACCGAAACTAACTACATTCGACTCACTATTACAAGGTCAGTCAATATTGACATTTACGTTTTTTATTGCTGTAAGCGTAATTTTCGTCGGATTTCGATGCAGTTTGTTTTAAAATGCTCCCAACATTCCAAATTATTTTTTAAAAATACTTTTGAAAAATCGATTTTTTGAAGGGTACAAGGTACTATGTCCCCTTAAAATTATCAACCCACAATTTCGGTATTGGAAACAACTTTGTTTTTTATTTATAAAGATAACGATCCCAAGCATACGGCTCTCAACGTTCGCCTCTTGTGTCTCTATAATTGTCCACAAGTTCTGAAAACACCACCTCAGTTGCCGTATTTAAACCCAATAGAACACATTTGGAGAGAACTGGAGTTTAGAATACTATGGCACGACGTTAAAAAGAAAGGCTAACAAAAAACTTTAATGATTCAATAATAAAGGAACATTGATGCGCAAATTACAAAAAAAAAAGTTAACTCTATTCCCAGACGTTTAAAGCTGTTGTGGATATATAATATATGCTATGAAAAAATTCCCATTCTGAAATATTAATTTAGAGCCGTATTTCCTTGAAATTCGTAAGTGTGCGAACACTTTTGGGAGCCACTATAGATTAAATTCGTAAAATAACTCAAGAAATAACTATCTATCACTACGACATCGAATTTTAAGTGTTTCAAAAAATATTAGTTCTAATTATTTTTAATATTAAAATTCTTTCAATAACGGCAAAATTCCATTTAAAATGTGCTTTATTTTAATTTGCATTTACAATAACCAGAAAACAGAGAAATAAAACTAAGTAAAGTTGGCAGAAAAAGAAGTTGACTGTGAAGATATTAATTCAAGATTATTTTTCATCTCGTGATATCCGCACAGTTTCCACCACTTACAATTAAAAATTGGACAAAATTTAAAATTTCAAAATTAGTTCTGAATGAAAAATAGATAACGATATCACTGCACGTGGTCAACGAACACGAGTTTGAGCACAGCTGCGTTTTCTCTTGTTGCAAAATATTGTCTGTCCGAAATATTCGGAAATAGTTCGAAAAGAAATAAAAATCGAAAAGAAGTAAAAAGGTTCACAATAAACAAAGTTTCAGAATTTAAATTCAGTAAATGTAATTTTGGAAAAGAAATTACTTTCCCAATAGTACTGGTAAATCAATCCAAGTAAACTTAATGCTCAATATACGTCGTTACAGTTTCTACCAAACAAACACCGACTCAGCTGGATTAAATTGGCGATCACTGCTCGTGTTCGTTGACCACGTGCAGTGATGTTATTATCTGTTTTTTCATTCAGAACTAATTTTTCAATTTTAAATTTTGTACAATTATTTTATTGTAAATGGTGAAACTCTATACAAAGCCTACGTAGAAATACCAGCATTGCATGTGACGTCACAGCTCAAAGTCCTATCGCGGGGCTACTTGTACGCGCTACGATATGAACTGCAGTCAGTTCAGTTAATAGATTTAAGTTAAACGTAACTTTTTCTCTTTTGTCTTGTAATTAATAATATTAACAACTTTACGTTGTTGCTGTTTAAAATATCCTTTAGCTTGTATTGTTATAACACCAAAATGGCCACATGCTATTATTTGCTGATGCTTTTTTCCATTTATGCACATCCATTTTTTTAACAATGAATGTTGTTATTCAGTCTTACTATAGTAAGTAGTTTAACTTTCGTTTTTCAAATTTGATTTTAATTTCATGATTATCTATGCATATGGCTATTTTAAGCTTATATTGTTTTGGTGGCAAGGGTTACAAATTTCAAGCTGAAGAAATTTCATTTTGTTTTTGAGACAGTTGTTATAGTGTGAAAAAAAATTACGATTACAATCCTGCATTAAATTAGAATTGCTTTTGAATTCTAGTGTGGTTCCACTTACACATTTTGATGTTGCAATCTTTGATAAATTTTCACATGTAGAAGTGAATAACAATGGTTTTAACGACTTGACCCATATTAATATTGATGATGATAAAATTGAAAGGGTAAGAAATGATTTATCAAAGTTAACTTTTTCGTTGCCATTTAAAAACTGAAATGAAACTGGTGCAAAAGGTTCTTGGTTCTGGATTCAGATATGAAGTTAGATGAAAACTATAATCTCATAAAAAATGTAGGTAATGGAGGACTTAAATATCCTACTCAGTTTGTAGTAACAATTATTACACTTAATTATATTACTGTAAACAGCTTATATTCTGAATTTCGATATTTTATAAAAATGAACAATCAAAGGAAGCTAGTTACTTTTTGACATTTAATACACTGAAGGACACTGAAATAGCTGTAGATAATGATTGTACAAATGGTCATGATAGTGATTACATTTGTAAATTATCACTGTATGTGTCTACAAATATAATGTTAAGTTGTGTGCGCTTGTGCCTGTGTCCAATAATCCAATAAATGTCTTTTGACCACAAAAAAATAGTCACTTTGAGGTATGGTCATCCAGCATCTGTTTGTCCGTAATGAATAGCTGGTTGAGGGGGCCTTCACTGAGGGAAAGTTCGATTCCGGTTCTGCAAACGTCTGTCACGGTAATTGAATGGCTCTGTGTGCACGGAGGCATCCAAAATCTCGGCCGCATTGGAATGTGTCAAATGACACTAGAGAAGTTCTCGAAAAATAATTTATGAGTCCTTGACAGACGTTGGCCCATTCAGTTTCGATGACGCAACGATTTAAAAAAAAGTTCGATGCTTCTCCTTTTAAGTATTTCGAAATAATTTCGATTCTTGAATTTGCGAAATGGGCTGTTTTTAATTCAAAGTATTTGATCTATGCTTCCACGTCGAAATTTTCTTTTGGGTAAAATGCTATTACTTTTGAAAGCATACTTTCCGAAAAATCTTCTGAAACCAAGTAGCTGGAAGTAGAATCATCTCCATTAGACGTCATTGTGGTGTAGTTATGAGAGTCCATTAAATTTATTAAAACTTCCTAATCCAAGGTAAGGTTCCCAAACCACAGGTTGCTGTCCTATGGGCTTTAAAATTTGTCATAATAACAGAAATTATAAGCCTGCAGTCGTGGCAGAGTAGCAAGAGTGGTAATAGGCAACCGGATGAGAATGACTTATTGGTGTGGAATGTAGTGCTGGTTCCATAACTGGAGAGGCAGATTGTATAACAAAATCTTTATTACTTCAAGAACATATTAGTTACACTATCAGGCGTGGAGGTTGTTGAGGGGACGGAGTTTTGTATGGTTCTGATAGCTTCCTATTCTAAGGGGCTCTTGGAAAAAGTGCATAGTTCACAATGAATTCGCCAAAGGGATACAAATTAATAGAAAGACTATTGGGACAGGGAATCTAGCAAGAAATTTCATTGATAGAAGTCGGGAGTTAAGCGAAGGAGTAATTTTATCTTACAGGCGATTTCAGAGGAAAAGTTGTCGTGGGAAGTCAGTCATACTGGGAGGTCCTGAGGTCAAAGGTGAAAGGGGATGGCAAGATATAGGACCTATTATGACAAAAGAGACGAAAGGCTGAGATGTAAGATGAAAGTGGGGTGTTCGGAGACTATTCGGGACCATATATATATATATATATATATGATAAATGTGTTATATTGTGTAAAGATCAAAAAAGAAAGGTAGATTTAAAAAATTAATTAAACGCATACTTGTTTTGAAACAAATATTCATAATAGATCAGTTTTTCTGTTTTCTGGCTAAAGAATTTTATTTTTATTATATAAATGAATTACTTATTGGAGTTATACAAACCTGTTAAAAGCTTTAAATGTGCGAGAAAAAAAAAACTTTTATGTTTATCATCAGGTCCCCCCCCCCTTCCCCGGAAGTTCTTTTTTGCTTTTAAAGATTGTTTTCTGCAGTTATTTTACTTAATTTTTTTTTCTGTCCCAAAACTGGTCTCTTTTTCTATTTTTTCATTTTTAAAGGTCATGTAAAAACTATTAAGACCTCATCAACACCATATTAAATACAATTACACCAAGATGTTTTATGTTGACACCTGTCTAAATATGTAAGCAAATAAATTCTAAATAATGTATTCCCTAATCTATATATAATGTGACATAAAATATAGATCATTGCTATAAAATTTATGTTATACATGCACACACTAGCATAAAAACAGGCATAAAATGGGATGATGGACAAGCAGACTGATGTAACAAAGTTCAGTCACTAAATAAATGCCAGTACTCATAGTATGCAAAGTTTTGTGAAAAAATACCCAGCCGTTTAGACGTAGTATGATCACACACATACCAAACGCGCAATATACCGATTTTGCATTAGAATCAAGAATTAGAAGGGCCCAAAACGGATAAATAATATGAAATAGATCGAAAATGTTCAATGTACAAACAAACAATCCCATTTACATTTCTATAGATTGCTATACATTAAATACTATGAATGTGTAAATTACTAACATTGTACAGGGAATAAATTAGGTAACGGATTGAAGGAATCATCAAATTCAAGTTAAAATCGAAAAATAAACTATTCGTTGACATTGTAATTCACATCTTCAATGTTCTAAGAATGAAATAGCACATTCTAAAATCGTGATAAAGTTGGGCTAATTTTGTTTAATTCGACATTACTTAAAACTAATGCTTAAAGTATCCAATTTTTGCAATTATTCTCGTGTTGATAACATATATACGAGCAATAAACATAATACATCGCAAAACAGTTTTAAAGCATTTAATGTACTTCACCATCAATATTTTATTTAAAATTAAAGTTGTAAAAAGCTTAACCCGCTAAAATCAAAATCAATAATTAAAATATTAAAAAATAAACTGTTTTTAAAATTCAATTATTGTAAAATTAGACGTTTTGAAAATTTACTATTAAAAAGAGATTAAACTATATAATTTACATTCTTAAATAAGCCATTATGTTCTTGGAAACAGAGTAAACTAAAAACTTGTAATCACAAAACGATTAATTTGATATTATTTAGGCCTAACTGCTAGTTAAATTGGATACGAATAAATTTCTAATGCATGGACTTAATAATGACATAAACAAATTCAGTGAAGTTAAAGCTGTGTTTGGTAAACAAATTTAAAAAATCTCTATTCGAAACTAACTATACTTGCATTTAAGTATGTCAGGCTAAACAGTATATATGTAAGTAAAATGTTTTAATGTTCCAAGGTTAAATAACTAAAATTTAACATCCTAAAATAACTAGTTAAAATTATTTAAGCATTAATTAAACCACAGTATTTTTGTGAATAGAAAAAAATACCAAATTTTGTTTATATGGAGATAATATATGACTGAAAAGTTCTCAATATTCACGGAAACGTTTGAATATTCAGTGGAATGTTAAACAATATTTTTTATTTTTAAGACCTATGTATATATAAAGTACTATAATTTTAGATAATGGTATACATTGAGTAAAGATGTTTTCGTGTGCACTTTCTTTTTGAAATCAATGACTTAATTATTTGCAGAAAACAAATATTGAAGAAATAAAAATGGAAAATGAGCATAGTTGAAATAAAATTTCTATTGCTTTTTTAAAAATAATATTAATATAATTTAACGCTTATGTCACAATAACACAAAAATGTGACAAATATAAAGTAAAAAAATTGCCACCGTACGGTGAAAAATATTTCATGAAATTTTATTTCCCCTCCCTATTTTTCATATTTTAACTGTCAGTTGAACCTGATTTTGCTTTAATGCCCGATTTTTCCATGATGTTTAGGTCACCAGTCTGGTGGTGGCGTGAAGTTGCTGTGGCATATGGAAAAATCATTATTATTTATAGAATATTGCAGTGTATATTTTGAATGATTGATAAATGATCTTCCATGAGACTGTTTCGTAGCCTTAGCAAGTACACTTTGTTTCAAAATGCCTAGATACACATAGGTATTCATGTTACCTTCAACATCACAAACTATACACACCAGACCAACTCATGCAACCTCATACCTTTATATTTTCTCAATCGTGTTTTACAGTTATGCATAATTCTTTTTTGCATTTATTGTTTTAGTTTCCTCCTTACCATAACTCGTCCATCTGAACCATAGTGACAAAAATATTATTCATCCCTGAAAAGTACAGAATCCCAGAAAGTTAAGGCCATATTTAAATGCCTTTTTGCAAACTCAAGACACTTTCTTCTGTCAAATTTGCTAATAAATGGCATCTTAAGTGCGACATGCACATTGTAACGACCATTTTTGATTACTTTTTTTACGGTATGAGGTTATATTTCAAGATTGTAATCAATTTTTAATAAGGATGCAAGTATTGATTCACTAATTCTTGGATTATCGCTAACCTTTCGCAGAATATTCATCGTATATATGGCTTCATTTCCGAGGTCTTCCGGATCGGTTCCTATTTTCCAGTTTCTACCTCATTATATCTTCAAAGATGATTTTTACCTTAGATTTAGATTTATTTGCGATTTCGTCAATATTTTCTTATTTTGATAAACTGTCATTTCTCAACTTTATCACTAACACGCGAATAGCTTTCGGAAATTCTATTTTAGGTCCACTGGTATTCAAATCGTTTGAAATGATTACTTACAATATACTGAAGTTCTTTTTCATAGTAATGATAGTTGAATTCGCGACAGATAGACTACGTTCTAATCAATTTGCATATTACGTACGGAAACCTTTTTTGCCTTTCAATTTGTATGCTTATCTCAAAGTTTTAATTAATTACTTTTTATTTGTGAAAATAAAGGAATTTTTGTTGCTCACACATTCTCAAGCATGAATTAAGTTTCTTGTGCAATTTCTGAAACTTTGGTGAGATTTCTTTAGAAACTATATTAATTTATACGCCGTTTTCGTTTCCGTACGGAAACCTTTTTTATCCACTGTTTATCTTTACAGTTTAAATATTATATGTAGTTTAACTATTCATATTTACATACTAGCAATCCGAGCTTATTCGGGTTGAATTGGTTAATTATAGATTGAAAAAGTTACCAGGAATAACTTTTCTTTGTCGTAGAAAAATACCAAATCATTTAAGAGCGAGGGAAATATTTTTAACACTTTTTCGACATTTTATAATGTCTACATCTTTGAACATAAATCCTATACATGCATATCTATCCATGTGATATATTTTTCTTACATTGGAACCCTACTGAATGATTCTTCAATGTAGTAACTTAATACTTGTTTATTCTTCATTTGAGTTTTTAGCTGTGCTTGATTATAAATTATTTAATAAATTGCCACCAAACATCGTCTTCTTTGAGACTTAAATACACTTGACGTATTTAATGATATTGCGTGTTTTAACAGCGTCAACAAAGCAATAAGAACAATGCTTTCAGAGGGCAGTCCTATGAGCATGATATCAAATTATTAAATATGTCACGCAATGTAATTAAATTTCGGACTGCATCTCTCACTTACAGATGCGCTTGTAATTAATAATTAATCTTCAACTTTTCCAAGCAAGCAGTTTGGTAAAACCCTTGTTTGGTATAAGCGGCTTATGTCATCGACGAAATATTTGATTGCATTCAAAGCACTAGCAGCTCCAGAACATTATTAATAAGATTGTGACACTTTCAAGTGTGTGTGTGTGTGTGTCTTTATAACTTAGTATACATAGACAGTAGTTGTACGAGACAGATGGAGTTTGAGGTTTAGCTGATCATATAAAATGAGATAGATTATTTGCATTTTTATTATATTATGCTTATATTTTTTACAATTCTACATTTTCTCTTGTACCTATTACTTTCATTAATAAGTTATTTAAGAACAGGCTCCTTTCAGAGGTTAGCTTTATTTTTTTCACCAAAGTGTACAAATGTTTACATATTTGCGAAACAAGAAACAAAAAATCAGCACTTTTCTGCTGTAAAGAAAAGAATACATCTACCAATACATGCTATCCTATTGTTTCAGGATACGAGGGTTTGTCCTTGCCAGAGATATGAAAGGCTTATTTATTTGCTAAAATAAATTTTAATGAACAGGGGAAGGTGGGGCATAGTGTTACACATTTTTATTTTCAGCTGTGGCATCCAGATATGTATCTATATAAAGCAAACAAAGTCCTTAAATTGATCTAAAATTAAAAAGAGTAAAATTTATTCCCAGTATTCAATGTTTTTGGTAGTGATGTACTACATTGTAACACTGTGCCCCATTGTCGAGGTACAGTGTTACGTTATGGTAGCAACAGTAAATATAAAGAATGGGCTTATATTAAAATTCATTTTAATTCAATATACAGATAACTAATGATTCTTTAAGCAGGCTTACAATAAAATACTAATTTTGATTAGTTTACGATAATTGAACAGCTTTAAATGTGAGGAAAGCATTAGCAATGATTGTAGCCTAGTTACACAGTAGATGATAAAATAAGATTAAATTGTTCTTATTTTAGATTTTGATAGAAATTTAAATCCAAAGGAAAAATCAGCATTTTAATTTCTCATTGTCCTTCCTGATGTAATTGGGAGATGAAATATGGTAATAATTTTTGATATTTCAAATGAATAAACTTCATGTGTTCGTGAAAATTTATAAGATGGAAAAATTCTTTTGACGTACAAAACTTCAAAATCAACATTGTTCTGATTCAAAATTTCCCCCAATAGATTGAATTTTATGTTCTTTAAGGTGTCCTTCTTCAACTATAACGTAATCAGCATTGTTAATTGTTGTCGTCTGCAGCAATGTCTGATTGCAATTCTGAAAAAGAGATGTTATCACTATCAGCATAAGATGGTACATCTTCATCTTATGTTGATCATATCTTGGTATGATTATGACTTATATTTACTTTGGCTCGCTTTCTGAGAATTTCGTTGTTTTTAGGGGGTTTAGTGCTTTTTTCTCTTCTATAATTCCTCTGTAATTATATTTTTAACTGGCGTATCAGTAAATATTCAACTTTTCACCCTTCAGCTATTTTGTGCAGTTTTTCGGGGTGGGGCTTTAGGGAAAGACATTACTTCTTAAGGAGACATAATTTTGTTAGCTTGACTGTGAATGTTTTGAATGAATAAACAAAAAATAATTGCTAATAATGTAAAGAAAGATTGTAAACATCACATAAAAAGATATACAAACCTATATGAAGGAAAAGCTTTGGAAAATTTAACCAATTTATTTATGTTATCATTCATATTTACAATTAAAAATCTTAAAATTAAAAATGCAGAGCTGTAATAGTAATAAAATTTGCATTTTGAAACATATGCTTGTTTTTAATGTGTTAATTGGACAAATTATGTACGTACGAATGTGCCCCATTTCATTCTGTAACACTGTACCCCATCTGACATAGCTTGTAATAAAATCTTTTTTTAACCACATAATGGGAATTTAGATAATCCTTTTAACTCAACTGAACCTAAAGACAGTTAACTTTACTACTAAAATATTATTCATTACAAAATGCGCACCGCTCATGAATAAAGATAATTTTATTACAAACACAAAATTTTACTTTTAGCGTGAAAAAATAGAGATTTGCTTACAGAAATGTAACTAACGATGCAAATTCTTCCAAAACACATGGACTTCTGGAAAACAAGATGGCTAAGAAGATTGTAAACAAATTGGAGCTAATTTTCTTACCACTTTAAAATGAAATTCACTGTAACACTGTACCCCACATTCCCCTACCAATAATGCAGGATTAGGTTGGATTCGAATCAAAATTCGGTATTGAAACTCTTAATTTACTTGCCGAAATGTTGAAGTTAGAGGTAAATGCATGACATTCCGCGATTGAACTAAACCTCTGAAAAACTGTAGAATTACACCCTAAATGACGCGCTGTTTCATTAATAAAACGGACCTGTAAGCGTATACAACCCACAGAAACTGTTCTAGTTGAATTCTTTGGAATAGCGTAACCTTCAGATATTAAACTACAATTTATGCTTCATAAAATCTGAATTTTTTTAACCATGCCACAAAAACTACAAGGATGGCATATGTCGAATCATGTCTTGTTGTGTGTGTGTCATTCCAAAACCATTACCCTGTAATAAGAGTTTTAGTAAAATAGCAAAGATATTATGGCGAACTCATAAGAATCAACAATTTAAGTAAGAATTAAAGGAACTTCTAATCCACATTAGTGAAATTCTGAACTGAATGGGATTTGTAGTTTACTTTTGCGTCAAAAACGAAAGAATTCTTTTATATCCTGAAATTACAACGCATCAGTTAATTCGTGAATATTGGGTAAAGTAGAAAAATTCAAAACATATCCAGGCTATAAAACTTAAGAAAGCGACTACGGTAATAATTGCCAATTGGCGATAGAACCGTGTTCTTGATTCTAGTGATTAAGACTTGAGAATATCTATATATATAATTCTCTTACGTGGCACGCAAAAAAGACGTTATTTGTAATCGCGTTTTGGCAACACTGTACGATTGTTTGTTTATCGCGAAGTCTCGCGCATCGATTGAATTTATAGCGTTATCGGATGAAATTTTATTGAAAAAAAAGAAGGAAATTTTAATGAGCTGTTGCAGTTAGTTTATAATAGAAATCAAAGAAAGCGGAGGATCTTTTCAGGGCCATTTAAAAAACGGTCCTTTTCAGGGCCAACAATTATAGTTCAACAAGACGCTTGCACTACAACTTTCGGCAACAAACTCAATGAAAAAGGGTGGGTCGTTTGAGTGCTGGGAAAATGTACACACAAACAACATGCTGGGTATTCAATTTCCAAAGCAACGCTCACATTTCGAGTCAAAATTTGCACAAAGTTTTCATTTGAATTCTGATTTTAGAGATACTGTATATATTTTTTCTGTAATACAGCAAATTTAGATTTGAAAAACATTTTTTGGTAACATATTTTGTAAACAATCCCTTCTGCTAGGACACATGTCTTCATTGAGGCGAGCAAAGCGAGCATAGGTTCGCGCAGCGAACCAATGAGGATTGCGAAGCAATCCTCAGGGGGTTGGCGAGCGTTAGCGAGCAGGGGGCAGGCCCCTAGTGCAAAATAATATACGTACCCATTATTGTTCTCATCTGGACATCGGATTGGGGCCTTACCAACTGAGTTACCAATCATAAAAATTAGTATAGACACAATTAATATAGACCATTACAAAGATTTATGCAGTTTTATTAAATTCGACGTAACTTCAAATCAATTTTTCACTTTAAGTAAAAATACACAAAAATGAAAATAGTTTAAAATACATGCACCTGTACTATGACTCTTTGCAATAGTGCTTACGATAATATTTCGTAATTTATAAACACATGGTTAAAAAATGGTTTACGTCTATAGAGTTGTTTAAGTATATTCTTATGATACTTCTGTTAAAATATTTTAGGTGACGATCAGAAACATTGTCTTCTAAATTAATCAACGTCCTGGATAGGTCGTATTACATTATATCGAATGTAAAACCTGAGTTAAAGTTTGAATTGAGTTTTCTTGTTTTTATGCAAATATCCAGAATTTCTACTTTTCTTACAATGCTTTTTAGTTTTTTGGTTCAAAATTTTTCGTTTCATTTACAAAATAATATACGGATGCAAATACAGATTAGTTAGTTGAAACGATAAACTTCAAATTATTATTGAACACTAAAGTCACAATTACTAAAGCTGATTACAGAATCGTTAACTATAATCCAGATGCCCTTACATCTTTGTATTTATTCAATCAATAGTCACAAAAGCTTTTCAAGTTGCATTTATACTTACTAATTACGTATACTTATTATTTGAACTCTAATTTCAATAGATTTTTAATACTAGTACTTCTAACTTTCAATTCTTACGGATCCAACTTTAGTGGAATTGACTATTTATAATTTTTGTATGATTTTATGATCTTGCATCTATATTTTCACAGATTAATTTCTATTTAAAAATTAGTGACAAAATTCAGAAGTACTATATATTTTCCTATTTCATGTATGCGTTCGTATTTTAGCACATATTTTGAGCATTGTATAGTCCATTAGTTTTCAGTGGGATTTTGAAAGTTGTTTACTTTGAATTATTTACAACAGTCATAGAAAAGTTGACATGTTCATGGGATATGGTTTCTTTTTTTTATTTATTTTTAATTTTTTACTTTTCTTGTTGAATTAGGTGCCATCGCCCTTTTTGCTCCTTCAAAAGGATAAAAAGAAAAATCTCGCTTTGCAATAGTAACATCTGAATTTTGCGTGAGAAAGTTATTGTTGATCATCCTTTTTCTTTGAATATCTGATACAACGTTCTAGGTGCTTTTAAAATTATATAAATTTAATTTCTAATAAAAAAGTTTTAATCCCTGATTTTTGCATTGCATATCTCTACAAAAATTTTAAAATAATATTATTAACAATGAAATTAAATAATCACCAGGAAAAATCTAATAAATTTTATTCAATGTAAACAAATTATTTATTTACAGCAATTGCATAAGACATGCAAATTCATCTCATATTCATCCTGTATAAAATACAAAATAGCTTCAACAGATTTTTAACAGCTTCAAAACTGGTCATCATGATTTACAGATTTTGGTCATTTAGAGCAGTGCTCTCCAACCTTTTTATCGCCGCCGACCGGATCAACGTTTGATAATTTCAACGCGGCCCGCTGAGGGGGTGGGGGGCGTTGATTGTTTATATTTTAGATTGTTTTGATTTAATAATTTTAATTGAATTGTATTTAAACATGCCTTCAAAATAAAATACCGTTACACCAAAAAATGAAAATAAAGTTATTTAACATTTTAACTCACTAGAACGCTAAATCAACTTGACTCTGAGCTTGTTTCTTTGCAAAGAGACGGTTTCATCTGGGGGTAATAGGATACAATGACACTCGAAGTGTGTTCCTTATGTCCAGTTTATTCCGTTGTTTTGGTTGCTGTCACTGCAGAAAACCCTGATTCACACAGATAGGTTGTCGGAAATGGCAATATGGATTTAAGTGCCGTGGTGGCAATCTCAGGGTATTCCGCCATGACTTTAATTCAGAACACCGGCAGAGTTATTGTCTCGACGTAGTTTTAAGGTCGCCTTCATTTGTAATCTCTCGCTGTTGATCTTCTTGCACAGACATGCTAGATTCGCCTAATTTGTTGACAAATGGGTCGCGGATCCATTCCTTACTACTAGTTTGTGGGTCTTTTGTGCTTGGGAAGTAGCGCTCGAACTCTTTTAAAAGCAAAGACAGGTGATCGTGCACCAACTGGGAGAATGAATGTTTAGGCTCAGTCTCGCCTAAAATCCACGCTAATGTCTGAAACATGTCTAAAATGCCTTTGTTCACGCGCCGTCCCCACAACTTCAGTTTGGCTTTACATACAGCTACTTTGTCTGCCAACTTGAAAACAGCTGTCACATTTGTCAAAATTGGAAAATAGAGGCATACAGAATTCAGAAATCATAATAGAAGCTCTAGTAACAGAACAAAATTCAAGTTCTGATTTACCGCCTCCTAATTTGAGTGGACATTTCATAAATAAGAACCGCACAAACAGGAGATAAATACACCACAGTAAATAAAATGGAAATAATTTAAAAGTTCCTTGGGCGGCCCGGTATCATTTGATCCACGGACCGGTACCCGTCCACGGCCCGGGGGTTGGGGACCACTGATTTAGAGTATAGTATTTCAAAACATCTAACATTAACAATCATAAACTTACTCTGATTGTATGGTAAACTTTTCAGAAAGAAAAATCCATAGATAGCTATTTACAAAATCAATTCCTAGAAGAGGCAAATCGCTGGAAGGATGTGCTAATTGTTAACTTTGATCTGATTAAGGTTTATGGTTGGTTATAATAAGGTTCATGTTGAAGGTTATGGGTTCTCTGGGTTTACAATTTTGATGACACGTAAGTAAAATTGAAGCTTAGAATTACGGCGTTTACCTAAAGCTGCTTAGTTTATTTCAAAACGCAATCCCATATTACGCTAGCATTTATCAAGTGAGAGCAGAATAGAATATCTCAGAGACAGAATCAAGGAAGAACAAATAATGTCTCTTTCTACCACAGTAAAATAAAAAATAATACGTTCATGTAAAGAATCAAAGTTTTTTTAAAGTGATTGCTGATACTGACACTGATACCACTAACTTAGATCAGCTGTCCGTTTTAATCCGCTTTGTTGTTGTTGTAAATCAAGAGTCCAAAAATGTTGGCATTAGAGAACATTTTCTGTGATTTTACCATGTGCATGAAAATCCCAGCTGACGATACAGCTTCTATGCTTATGAAAATACTTTATGAAGAGCGTCAATTAAATAAAAAGTTTTTGCGTGAACAAGCTTACAACGGTGCCAATGTAATAAGTGAAAATCAGGTGGCGTGTGCAAAATTTTAAAATTCTGAGGAGGTTTTTTTTTTTTTTTTTTTAATTTTAAAAAGTTCTAAAAAAAGTGGGTATTTATGGGTTTGGATAACAAAAAGACTGATTTCAAGGTTGTACGTGTTCGTAGAACAAAACAGTTAGACAGTGAGCTCTGCAGTGATGAACGACCCGCTGATGTAGTGTCCCGTTATAGATCAGAAGTGTTCTACAATTGCCTTGATCGAATGATATCACAACTTAAAGAAAGGTTAGAAAACTTTAAAACTGTTTGTGAGACATTTGGGTACTTGCATGCAAAAAAGTTATGAAAGTTATCTAGTGGAAAAATCATGTTCGTGGTGATAGCCTCATAAAAACGTTTTCTGGAGATTTCACATCTGAACTTGTAATAGAGTTGATATCATTCAACACTTTGTATTTTAGTGATGGTGATAAAGTGATTGAAAATGGATTAGCTGTCTTAAGTTATTTACAATTCCTTATTGACAAATCCATTGTAGATACCTTCAGTGAACTCGAGATGCTTTTGCAATTATTCTTAACGTTACCGATAGGTGTATCAGGTGGCGAACAATCATTCAACGCATTTCGGAGGCTAAAAACATATTTACGGTTAACAATGGGAGAAGCTAGTCTCATATCCATTGTCATGCTTGCTATTGAAAAAGATATATGTGATGGCCTTATCTTGAATAATGTCATTGAATCATTGGTGAACCTGAAAGTCAGACGTGGTGAAGTAACTAGTAAGAAATATTAAAATGTAACTGATTTTCAACTTTCTTTTCTTCTATATGCTAAGAGAATATTACTTTTCCTTTTCTATGTTTCGTGCATTTACCTATTTCATATCATTAACATACTGTTCTGAACTTCTGACTATGCTAATCTGAGAATAACAGTATGAAAATATGTTTCTAAAGAGGAAAGAAATGGTACCTGGTATGTTACTGTGACATTCGTATTTTTTAAATAAAATGAATGTGTTTAAATATTACCATGCTTTTACAAGAGCTTTGCATTCTATTTTTAAAAATAGTAATAATTAAATAATAGTAGGCCCTAGGTATAACTTTAACGCCAAGGGCCTGGACCTTAAGATCGCCACTGACCAAATGTATATAATAATAATAGAATCAAATCATAAGAAAAACTATTAGTTTTTTTTGCTCACCTGAAAAATGTAGCTTTTAGACATACGACCTTTTGCACTTTGAGTGACAAAATGTAAATATAAATGTATACTATCCCAAGTAATGACAGTAATGATTTATTGGTTCGACGACATTAATTACAACTTATTGTATTAATTGCTTTTTTGTTAGATAAACTTTTGACGTAAGATGTATTGAAGTTAAAATAAACATACGTTTTACTCAAGGGAGGGAAATATGTGAACATACGATTTACTGTAATAATTTTAAGTAAATAAACTTTAATACTTCATTTTTGTTTCGACTACACAGAAATTTAAAAAATATAAATAAAACATAAAGAAAACTAATGTTTAGAACTTCGAGGTACTTTTTCTAAGTAAAACTCCTGTGAGTATATTTTACCCACCATATTCGAAAACCATCATAGATTATGCTAAATTTATTATTTTATTTATATTGAATAATTATAGTATTAATAACCCATAGAAGCTTGCATCGGTCACGCTTACCTGCTTAACTTTGAAAGCACTTAGTCATTTCGTTTTTTGTGCCAGCAGCTACTTGATTTAGCTAGCGTTTTGTAAATATGCATCATTCATTTCCTTAATATAGCCTTTCGAGGGTCATACACGCATTATTCCACCATGCATACTGCGGTTTTTCTTGCATGACTTCTAACCAATTTTTGACGTTTTGATTAAAAGAATCCTACAAGGAATTCTTTAAACCCCTAGATGTGGCTGCATTCAAAATTTCATGATATTTAGATGATTAAAATATAAGCTAGACTAAGAATTATAATTCATTATTCCTTATATAGCTTACATGAACATGTATAGTAGGTAAATTAAGTGTTAACTTTAATTTGAAACTAAATCAAAAAATTTGTTTTGTAAGTTAGGAATCGACTATTAATAAGCCGGCCACTTGTAAATAGAACAATCTGAAGAAATTATTTTCCCATAATTTAATCCTTCGGGGTTAATCCCGGACCGTCCCCCATAGCCCGTTATGTTGCTCTAGTGCAGAACTAATTAAATATCTACCTACCCATAATTTTATCAGACATTTTTATTTAGTTTTCGCGCGCGAAATAAACCACAATAATATAAAGAAGAACTTAAATTGTCTCCACCACCCATATCAGAGAAATTTTGAGTAATATCTTAATATTTCTACCTAAATTAACAGATAAACATTTCAACCTAAATTACTACAACTTATGTTTATTTTTTCACTAAATTTAAATGTAACTTACTAAACTAGAATTTAGACCAGAGGTAAGCCCAGTTTTTTTTTTTTTTTTAATTTTATGTGTGCATTTCATATTTTTTATTTTTGTTAACATGTGATGTATTAATTCAAATTCAAGCAACCAAGAAAACTAATTTTTAATCAAACACACTCTTGTATCAAACAAATATATTATTTTTTACTTTAAATATTATTAAATATGTATTAAATATTTTAATAAATATTACAATACGTATTAAAATAAAATAATATTTTTTACAATTTAAGGAAATATTTCAAGTTTTCGGTACAAAATATTCACAGTAACTCACATATAAATTTGCTTATTTACAGATTGTTTTCTTCGATATGATGATATTCCAAATCTTGTTATCATGTACCTCAGGTATGCTCACATGTGTATCAAGTAGGAGTACTTGCGAAGACAAATTTTTTAAAGTACATGAAGAAACATATTCTACAGAACTTTTAAAGAAAGTTGGAACCCAAAAGGTACATCAACATGGATTTCATTTTTTTAGAGGTTTGTATGGTGTATTTTATACTTTAATTCCGAAACTTCATTTTAGTTTCAACTCTAATTACAAATTTTAAAAATATAAATAAAACTGATAGTATAAACTAAATTAATTTAACTCAAATTTTGAATTCAATTTCCCCAAAAGAAACTGTTTCGAACTTCAAAGTACCTTTTGAGAAAAATTACTTTAACCTGGCGGTATATTTTCCACTCCATATTTGGAAACCACCGTAGATTAAAAAAAGGGACATTTTTACTAAGAGAAATTATAATATTAATATGGAGTAATAATAAATTTGAAAACGAAAAATTCAAAATTTTGTGATTTTCAGGTTATAGTTTTTTTTATGTATAATTCTGATTTTTTGTGATTTATGAGTTTGTGACTAATTGTTCACTGTATACGTAAGTGTCTATTGAGCATAAAAAATTAATAAACGCTATCTCCGGTATATATATTCTGAAAATAAGCACATAGACATTTAGCAATTTAACATTCTAAATATTGGACTTTCATCTCCCCTTAATACGATTAAATGGTCTACTGTTCTACTTATTTCGATGGATTCAAGCATCCACTATCAAAACAAACAAGAGGGAAAATTCGCATGTGGCTAATCGTCATGCTGATATATTATACAAATAAACATTCAATATATAAATATATATAATTTTAAAAACACAGGAAATTCAAAAAATTACAACAAAAGTGGTAAAAAATGTAGAAATATTGGTGTATCAGGGCGTCATCAAAAAGGAGCCTGATCCAGACAACATAAAATGGTGTTTTCTACATATGAGCAGCATTAGGCTGAAAAAAATATCTCATATACTCCCCAAATACCATTAAAAAGCAAACAAAACTCTAAAAAAAGAGTAGGAACAAAACGAAATCAAACCTGCAGCAGCAGCCGGGAGATCAACAACACCAAGCCATTGTAAAGACTAGGAAATTATAATTTTATAATTTTTGTGAACTTTCCTGCCCCTTCACCTTCTCGGTCAGGACACATAGCAAAGCACACTTCTACGTGTACATGCGCTTTGCATGAACTGTTGGACATTTCTTGTGTGTGGGCCTTTCACGAACTATTGAACTTTACATGGGCTCTTATAGATCGCTGAATTTTACATGGACTCAATATGAACTGTTGTCTTCCCCTCGAAAAGGTTCTCATCCACACTGTGAGTCGGTAATGCACGGAGAAGAGGAAAAGCTCGAAATCAAATTGCGCATTTTGGTCCTGTTGATAGCAATTGTTTTTTATTAATTCATTTAATGATTTATTAACTTCTTTAATATTTTATTAGTATCATTATTTTTCATTAAAATAGCAATAGATGAATTTTATCATCTTGTTCGTATATTTTAATTAGTCATATTTTAAAGCTTTTACACTATCGGTTAACAGTTCGGTTAAATATTTTATCTTTTACTCCCATTATTATACCAAAATAAACCAGAACTCATACGTAAATAGTTGTTTACATTTTTGGAAGTATGTTAGTACAAAAAGAACATTTTTTTCCTTACTCAAAATGCATGCACTCAAAGTCTGAAATGAGGATATTGCAGAACATTTTTTCATAAATATTCACCAAAAATTAATTTGAGAATAATAATAGTATTTTGTTGTTTTGTCTTTAAAATTTGTAAATTAACTAATCTACATCTGACAAAGAGGTTATATCAGTATGACGTATGGCGTTTGTAGAAGATGTTTACGCCAAGATTTACTTAGCATGTTAAAATAGTTTTTTTTGTAACAGATTCCGCTGAAATTGTTTCGGTTTGAGAAAATCAAGTTTACGACACAAAATCTGAGTTTATAATTTTAAGCATTTTAAAACTTCTAATCTAGTTTTAAAATGCAGTATTGTTCGAAAGAGCATTAAAAATATACACAGTCCAGTCACATTAATGTGACCACCACCTACTTTCGACGTCAACGTGAAATAACCAATCACAAAAGGCAGGTGGCAGCACATTGCAGTGGAGTGTATATAAAGGATGTCCTATGGCATCGGAAAGCATTTTAATCGTTGACGTAATGCAGAAACGTAGCGATTTATCCGACGTCCAAAAGGGCATGATTATTGGCTTTCGGGCCAAGGGTGGAAGCATTTCGGAAACGGCTAATTTTGTGAACTGTTCGCGTGCCGCCGTGGTAAAAGTATACTGTGCATGGCAAAATGGCACTATCCAAAATCAGCGGCGTGGCACATGTGGTGCACCACGGGCTATAGATGACAGAGGCGAACGAAGGCTACGGAGATGCGTTCGGGCGAATAGACGTGCAACTGTTGAGCAACTGACCGCCCAGATGAACCAAGGGGCTACCAAGAGTGTATCCTCAACAACGGTTCAGCGAACGTTGCTGCACATGGGCCTCCGCAGCAGACGCCTGGTTAATGCACCTATGCTGACTGCTGTTCATCGGCGACGAAGCCTGGAATTTGCACGCCAGTACAGCAACTGGATGTCTACAGAGTGGCGACAGGTGGCTTTTCCCGATGAATCACGTTTTATGCTCCATCGGACAGATGGACGTTGGCGTATACGGCGTGAAACGTCTGAAAGCAAACACCCTGCAACAGTTGCCGGAAGGATCCAGGCTGGAGGAGAAAGCATTATGGTTTGGGGAATGTTTTCTTGGCATTCACTGGGTGCACTCATCATTATGGAAGGCACGATGGATCAGCATAAGAACGCCTGTCCTTGCGGACCATGTCCATCCATACATGCGAATTATTTTTCCTCAGAATGATGGCATCTACCAGCAGGACAATGCGAGGTGTCATACAGCTCGCAGTGTATGTGCGTGGTTCGAAGAGCACCAGGATAAGTTTACCGTACTCCCCTGGGCAGCAAACTCTCCGGATTTAAAACCGAATTACACGAGTATATTTTAAATGAGTCCTGTTCGATTCAAATTAAATTAATAGTATCATGTGATATAATTTTAAAAGAGAGAGTGATACATATCTCAATTTTTATCTAAGGTAAAATGTTAATAACATTATTTGATCCCCTCTTTTTCCATTCATCAAACCTTATACCATAAATTTTAATTACATGTTTTCAACAGTTTTTATGTGGAAAATTATCTTTGGATATTTCATTTATATTTCCCAATTTTATTCTTTATGTAAATCTACGAAACCTCCAGAACAGAGTACAATAACAAAAAATGTTAACCACTGTAATGACATAGAGTATCTTAATATGTATATTACTAGCATAATTTTTTTCTACATAATTAACTACTACTTAATTATAATATTCTGTTTTCTCATTAGAATTCAAAATTGACTATTTTCAAAAATATTATGATAAGAAAATTCTGGAAAAAAAGTTTCTCGCTGTTAAAAATATCATTTTGTGGAATCTCTTCTTGCCCGTATTCTAAACATGTATATCAGATCACAAGACTAATCACGAGACCCATAATCTAGGGTAGAATTTCCAACAGGAACTGAGCCGGCTGCTATTGCTAAAATCAAAATACATAGATTTAGTTAACCATTCTTATAAATTTCTTGTTTTTCAACCCATTTTAAATTTAAAAGGTTTATTTAGAGTTCCTATTTTTTTTCAGTTTGCTATGAAAAACTTTTTACTAGGCGTAACTCTAAACAGAAAATTCTGTTAAGTACAAATGAAAATGAGTATTATGCGAGTGCTAGCTTAACATTTTTCAAAAGTTATTCTTACTTTTAAGATCAACTGCTTGCAAAATACGACTTCATAAAACCGATTTCACACAACTGTCCACATAAGGTCTGATATATACTATACGAAAATGAATACGTCCAAAGAAATGGCGAAAACCATACAGGCCCACAGAGTAAAAAATACAAAAACAAATTTGCTTTTATTAAGCTATTGATTTTTATAACCTGCTACATATTCAAAATTTAGACATGAAATTAAGTACTGTTTTTCATGATAAATCGTAGATAAAATAAAAAAGATTAAAAATGATACAAAATTAAACTAATTCAAAGTGGTTAGACGTGTTTAGTTTTCAAATAGATATTAATAACAATAAAAACTAATTCTGAAATTAATGATAACGATATATTAAAGATGACTCTGACTTTATGGTTCTCCCCCTCGCCAATGAGAAACACCTTTTAAGAATCACTGTGAAACAGTTTTTCTAAAGTTTTTCTCTATCTCTGTCTCTGTAACTCTCTCTCTCTCTCTTTCTCTCTCTCTCTCTCTTTCTCTATTTATAACGCTTTGTATTTCTCTCTCTCTCTCTCACCCCCCCCACACTCTAAAATAAAACTACTTTTAGCTTATTAATCACGAAATGAACAACATGTTTTTGCCTTGGTTCCTTTTTGCTCCGTTAGACAGTCAGACAATGTTTTATATTTTTATAAGAGTTGATGATGATTTTATTAATCGGTGATTTCACATTGATATTGAATTAATTTGAATCCATTGAATCCTGACTGTAGTAACTGGGTTGATTTTATTATCCATGCATTTTCAAAGTATCTGTATAAATACCGTAGAGGGAGATGTCTACTTCTCTCTCATCCCAAATTATCATAAATAAAGTTAAGAACATGAGAACGATGAAACAAATTTCTGTCACAAAAGTTAATATTCATATCTTTCCCTGTTAGTAAATACAAAACAACACGCAAAAGTGAGTAATATAAGTGCAGCTTCGAAGAGTAATTCAATTTAAACAGTTTGAAAGCTGAAAAAATTGAAAGGTAACATGAAAAACAGCAATTCAACGAACATATTCTAGCTTCATTGGAACTTAAACAGGCACTTTGATTCCAAGAAGTTTCATCTCAATCACCTAATTCTAATGACTTCAAAATTCCACTGTACTATCTGCTACTTATTTAAACATATTTTTGCAGTCATCCTTGCAATATATTTACTCCGAGGGCAGTAAAGGAAATAAAAGAATATAATAAAAATTTTGAACAGTAGTAAATGAAATGGAATACTGGTTCACCCCAAAATTATTGGTACAGTTTCATTTTAACGTAAAACAAACAAGAAAACACCACGGGGGAAAAAATTACAATTTTTGGAATTTGGAATTGATTGTGTATGGTCACATTTATATGTAATTTTCATTAAGTGAAATTGGTATTTCAAAGTATATTGTAATTATTTATAACTCCTTGCAATCCATTCGAATTGTCTACTGTTTAGTTGTTCATTCTGTCATTTCTGTTCATTCTGTCTGAGATTTTTCAATTTATCCATTAAGATCCATAAGATGAACATAAAATGCTAATGGTAAGTTGGTGCTGTGTGGTCATTTTTTCTATACTAGAGCTAATTAGACTACTGATGATAAATTAAAATTGTTTTAATCATAAAACAGTTGAATTTGTTTTTCTTTCTATTTTTAATTCATGGTTTTTTCAAATGTACAAGTAGTAAAGTAAACAATATATTTTTGTTTGTAAAATTGCGAATTTAAAGATTTACTCAAAACAAATACGTATCATATATCTAAAAATAATATTGTATCAATAGTTTGATGACTTTGTAAGCAAAATTCACAACGAAATATTTCATATATTGGTATAATTAGAGTGCAATTCAAAAATGGTGTTTTATGAAATGCTAAGCAAACAAATTATCGTTACTGCTTCTATACTATAGAAAAATGCATTTTCTATAAGATTTATACATTATACTCGTATAAACGAATATATTCATAGTACATACAAATTTGCACTGTGGAATATTATTACTGTAATACCATTTAAGTAATATTGGGTTTAATATACCATTTAATACCATTTAGTAATATTGGGTAATTCTCAAAGATTTTTTCAGTTTCTGATTCAATAATATATAACACTGTAGAAAGAATATAGATTACTGCATTAACCTATAGTACCGTATACAGATAGATATAAAGATTATTTAAGACGGAAAATATCAAATTTCTAAAATATATTTTAAATGTAAGGTTTATTAGAGGGTCACAATTCTCCTGTATTTTAAAATTTCAAAAGATTTGGTATGGACATCTTGATAATGAAATCTTTTTCAGAACATTTCTTAATTTATAAAAATTAAGAAATGTTCAATTTACATTCGTCAAAACATTTCATGAATAAAAGTATGGAAACATTTCTGGGAAATCAAACATAATTAAAAATCATTTTTTCTAAAAAGAAACCCAGCAATTTTGGATTTGAAAGCAATTTTTAGTAGATCTTTTGATTTCAAATTCTACAAAGCTTACCAAAGCGCTTTTAAAACGAAACCCATTTTAATTTTTATATATTTTTTGCTTCCCCTTATAATCACACTGTAACGCTATGTGATCCGAAACTATTCGTAACGTATCAATAATGAAGAGGAAACCTTACTGAACTCTTCATTTTCCAAAATACGAACAACAGAAACGCTAAAATGTATCGAGAAATGAATGCGTGAAAAGTCTGTATTCATGGTCTTCAGCCCAATCAAATTATTGGATTCTCTTACGAAACAATGTATTCTAGGGCATGCGTATTTCCCTCGCGAAATTTTGTTAGTTTTATTACCAGGACCTATTTCGTTCTCAAAATGCATTTAACCATTGAGAATAGTACACAGATATATTAAGTATTCCCTTAGCGTGAGAAACATAACGCAATTTATTTGCCAACACAAAATATAGTTACTGGGAATTAAGATTTTCTAAAGTGCTACAGATAGTGAAACGCTCGAATCATTCTCTTGACGTTTGAAACTCCACACAACAGTACAAAATTAAGCAATACAAATTATTTGTAATTCCTAGATTAAAGTCATTGTAACTGAGATAAACACAATGTTCGGAAAGCGAATCATCAAACGAAACAAAATCACGAATCTATTCAAGTTCTTAAGGATGTAATTTGGTCACAGATCCAAGCCACAAAAGAGCCGTTTGATTCTTCGTGGAGAAAAACATCGTGAGTTAAAGTATAACATAAATGGACAAACATTGGTTGGATTTGGAATAGCACTGAACGACGTGTGAGCCATACAGTGATTCATGTAACCAGCCACCAGTGAACAATACACCATCTTTGACAGGGAATGGGGAGAGAATCAGAAGAAAAGAAGGAGAGAGAAGTGGAGAAAAGTTATTGTGTACTCACTGAGCTGCAGGGTGGATATCATGAAGTACAGGTGACTTCGAATCATGGGCGATCCGGGCTGAAGGCTGTAACCGTAGTTTATTCGATCCCTCGGCAGTCGGGCAATCGACTCTGGCGGGAGAGCCGGGGCAAAAGAAAAGGTGTCACTACGCTCTGGCGCATCGGCCACGAGCAGCAAGGGATGCAAGGAAGATGCCTCCGCCACACCAGTGGAAGTGTATTAAAATCGAACAATGACAAAAAAGTACTTGCAGAAGGGCGAGACCGGCTGAGGTCTCCGCAGTGACGGTCGAGTTCTCTGGAGGGTCCTTTCGTCAGTCTCGGGGAAGCAGTGCTCCAGGCAAAGCAGAAGAGAGCGTTGTAGTGATTTTGTAGGACGTGGGTGTTAAGAGAAGCTGGGGAGTCGTTGCTATGGTGATCTCGGGCGGGCACGCCGAATCCGCCCTCCGTTCCAATCGATAGCCTTCTGCGCGAGAGTGAGCAGGCTCGGTTCCTTTTTGCCTAATAGCCGACTGTCCGATGGGTCAAGTCAAATAGGTTGCAGCAGTTACCACCTACATGCATGGCTAGGAATGGTCTCCAGCATCCGGCTGTGCATCTCTCCAGCATGCACATCTGGAGGGAAACAATAATGTGCTGCTTTCGATCTTCCGTCACCTCCTCCCTGGAACTCTTTCGGGTTTTCTTTGTTACATACAGACCATCGATACTTACCATCTATGTTCCCCAATAAATCAGCTAGTAAATCCAGCGCTCGGAAGCTTGAAGAGTGCATATTGTGTTATCTATTCATTCCATAGTACAGATAAATCCATTTACTCGACAGTGAAAAGGAATAAGAAAAATAGAAAGACGAAGCACAAGACAATACAGTACTTTTACAACACAGTACACCAAAAGAGGTATCAAGAAACAAAACATGCAACCAATATAAAATATTCAAAAGTATATATAACAGTTTTTAAACTTTAAACGTCGATATATATATTTTTTTAATTTCACGTCTGTCAAAGAAAATATTTGTGTTTGGCTGTAACGTATTTATTATTTTCATAAAGTGGTTGAGTTCTTAAGTAATTCTTGATAAAAAATTTCTTTAAAATTAATTCTTTTAAGTGCATTAAATGAATACAGGAATATTTATCTCCCGAAAAAGTCTAGAACAATTAATATTCTCATTTGTAATAAATTGTAAAATAATTTAAATACAGAAAAAGTTCAGTTTTTTCAAAAACTGCTGGCCGTTGTAAATAGGTAGGTAGGTAAACGGGTATTTGAAATCCGTCCAGGTTTGAAAGCAATATATTACAGAAATGAGTTTCGGAATTCTTCAAGGTTATATTTATGAGACGGACTTCACACTTCCCAACTACTTTCCAAAAGAAGTGTCACCAATTATTTAAAAGCACAAGCGCAGTTGTACTGAAACCAGTAGAACGATTTAAATATAAAAGCAGGGCCATTCTGAGTGAGGATATTTACCATTAGGCTTAGATCAAATGTAATCGATTCAGGAAATATTTGAATGTACAATTATTTATAAAATCAACTTTATGAGAGCTGAAGATTATGGAATTATTTTCAGTTTTCAGAAGTTTGAACAGCGACACGTTAACTTTTTTTGTGCTTGTTCGTAAAATTCTTGCATTTTTATTAGGAAGGCAAAGCGTACTAAAAATGGAATTTAAAATTGGGATGCATTCTAGTAACCACAGGGCATAAATACTTTTAGTTTCTATATCTATAGTTAAATTCAAAAACTTTCTCAATACTAACACTACATTAACCACCAATAAGTTTGCTTCAGAAATCAAGCTTAAATATTATGGCCAAATATCTGTTTCAACACAATAGAAATAGTTCACTTTTGAATAATGCTACGAACAAAGAAATTATTTTGTATGCGTTAAAGACTTCTAAATAAAAATAGGAAATATTTTGTAAAAATAAATATATTTCATCGTATTTTATGACAGAGACATCCTTGTAAAAGGGAAGTTCCTTTTGACCCTAATACACAAAGGCATGGAATTTTTTAAAGGGATGTAATTAAATATTTGCTTTAAAAAATCCACTTTCAGAATTAACACCTTAATAAATAAATTGATGTTATTATCATACCGTTTTGAATAAGGGATGCAAAAATGTTTAAAAATCGTTACTGCGTATGGTGTTAACCATTTCCTTTCGTCTCGTGAAACCCAAGTCACTAAAACCCCATTTCAAAGCAATTATACAAACAGTTTAAATTATTGGATATTATTACTTAAGTGAACAGTCTTGTTTCAGTTTATTTAATTACTTCTGTCAGGAATGTCAACACTTAAAGGCCTGAACATCTTAGGGGCAACCCTCAATCTATTAACAATTTGAACCTTCCCTAATTGAAGAATAAATAATAACTTGAAAACTGTTCATTCTTTGATTGGGGTCTGCCCCTTCTACCCCCCCCCCCCTCCTCCCGAAAAAATAATAATAAGGGTTAAGTATTGCAAGTATACAGATGATATGGATAGCCACTAGGTCGCATTGGCGCTATGATTAGACAAGCCAAACTCCTTGCACAATTTAAATAGCTTTATGATTGAGACCCAGACACCTAAACTTGAAAGATAAATGTTTCAAATTTACAGGTAATAGGTAGTATGAATAACTCGGATGAAAAATATTCGCCAATAAATATCAAGTGAGGACAGGAATATCGTCGAATAATGAAACAGATTAACATAAAAGTTTATAAATAACAGTTCAAAAATTAATCTGCATAAATAACATATTTCATTCAATAAATGGGAAATTATAATGTATAAATTTATAGCTGACCTATTGGTAATCATGGGGAACGAGTCTATTCGCCACCGCTTCCTTGCGACACAAATCCTAAAGATCTTATATTTAGGCTCATTTCCCTAACCTTTAACAGGAGAAGAAAAACACGTAAAGTCAATTGAAAATTACTGAAAACAGATGTTGCTTGGTGTTTATTCCTTTCACGAAGATCATTATTAAGTGAGAGGAGAATCTGTCAGTTATATTGACCCCATCCAATGCCTTAGCGTATTCGCCAGTTCAGCCATTTTTTTCTCGTCAGACTATGTAAAAAAATAAACGAACTACCTTTACAATTTTAATTTATGCTGTTAAATTTTTATTTCGTCCTCAATTGAGAGGAGACTAAACGTGATCCTGCATTAGAACGAACTTGGAAAATAAATCTCCCCTGTATATGTACAACTAAAATATGAGTTTCAAACTTATGAATTTCTTCCAATTGAAGTAAGGGTGTTGATAACAATATATAGTCCATTATTTAAACACTTAATGGAAATACGTAACAGAAAAATTTTAGATATCTGAAAATTATTCGCGAAACATATTTTATCAGTTTTAAAAGTATTTTATAAGCCTTTTGGATTGTAGCAGCTTATATAGCAAATTTTCATCAATTTTTCTGATTTTGCTTTGAGGTAATCAAGTTAACTTTCTTTCAGGCGTTTCTAAAGAATTTTTACCGGCTTTTTTTCAAATTGGATGTTTTTAATTCCTTGAAACTGCTTCAACCGCAGCTTAGTTAATTACACAGCTGAGACAACCTTTTAAATTTTTATCTAAACTTGGCCTCTGGAATAGGGATTTATACACACACACCCGACACCCCATAAACCCCCCCCCCCCAGATTTTATGATACACCCCCTTAATGAAATCTGAGCAACACCCCCTAACCCCACCCACCCCTCGTTGAATTGATGAAATAGGAAAAGGATCATTATGACTGGCGTCTTGCAAAGCACAATTAATTTTTCAGAACAAAATGGGAAATTCCAATGAAAATCAGCCACAAGTTATCCAAAATCACTTGAGAGTTAGAAACCACTAAATATAGTTGTAACTAGCGCTATTTTGCATTTAAAAAAAACTGAATCGGGGACTACGACAGTTTGGGTGTTTTTTGCGCTCTTTTTCTCTGAAAAAGGTGCGTTTTCAGCTTTTAGATTCTACTATCTGGCAACCCTATAAAAGAAGGGCCTTTGCAAGGTAGATATGTTAGTTATATCTGTTGTCACCGTAAGCAGTGAGCCTCGTAGAAGAAAGTATCCTGATCTCTGTCAGCTATACTCTCTCGTAGTGGGGAATCTAAATAGCACTAGCGTTTATTGTTAGTTGCATTCTAGAGGAAATGGATAAGTGGTTGAAGAAGTTGAAAAGAGAAGAGGGAAAAACAAATATAGCGCAGATTAATGAAAATGTAATCTGAACTTTTGTTTTTAATGAGAAAGAAGTCAACGATATTCATCCTTGTGGTTCTTGATGAACTGCTGAAGTCTCTAGCTCGGTTAAGCAAATCACTCCAATCATCCAAAGGAAACTTAACCGAGGCAACCTTTTTAATCAATGCAACATGCGAACACATAATGGAACTGGATTTTGAAAAATTACAAGTAAAATCTAAGGAGTTATGTCAACAAGCATTTGGCCAAAATGTAAGAATGAAATTATCCGATTCTACAGAGAAAGCCTTGTTACAACTAGAGTGCCTATGTAATAAGAGTGACGACATACGGGAAACACTTTCTGATTGGCTTAGATACCTTTTCTGCCGCCCGAGATGGTCTTTTCCTAGCTCCCGTAGACTTAACATGGGAAATTTTTGTGTGTTCGAGAAAAACGTGTATTTTTTAAATTAAAAAGAAAATATAGCTTTTTCATGTTTCATTTCGTGTTCTAGAATGTTTATTTATTATTATTTTAGTGTTTTGTCAGAAAGAATTTGAAAACTTTTTAAGTAAATAGCTTTTTCTGAACAACATGGTGTTTCCTGCAATCTAAGTTAGCGCGTTGTGCAATCCATCTCATCAATTACGCATGTAATTGAGCGTTTATATGATTCATTTATACCGAATGTATCCATATTATAACAATCATGTGCTCTTTGTTCTCCTTGAAATGACATATTAATTCGCCCAGCAACCTTCTTTGAGACGATTCTGGTAGAAAAATGGCTGCCGCGCATGCACATTGGGCCAAATTTGGTCCCTTGTCGCCACTCTTATTATGTAGGCACTCTAGTTAAAACTAGCCGATGACTACCGAAATGAACTGTCGAAAACATGAAACAGAGGTTTTCGGACCAATTTTTGCAACTTGCGTACTTTTACAAAATTTTCCAGAAAAAAATGAAAAAAAAAAAAAACAGATTTCTCAAAAATTGCTGTGGACGGGAAACAGCAAAGACGACCTACAAAGTGAGTATAAAATATACAGATGATATCTGGGAAACATTGAGACACAGAGCTGTCACCTGATGCTTGCGTGAGGAGCAGAGAGAAAGGAAATGTTTCTCACACATGTCTACTGTAGTTACACGTCTACTGTTGCTACCTATTGGTACAGCATGTGTCGTGTCGAAAGAACATTTTTAACTATGAATAGAATTTTAACATCAGAGAGGTGTCGTCTTATTATAGCGCATCTGGACACCCTGATGAAAATATCAATTGAATTGCCTAAAATCCCAGATGTAAGGAACGGAACGCAAGAGGAATTTAAACAGATTTCTAAATGCATTGATGAAACCAATGTACAATGGCTTCAGAAGAGAAGACGAAATGTCTAAAATAAGTATGTTGAATTTTATGATCAGTAAATGTAGTGTTTTTTGCAGTTCAGGTTAAAATATCACACACACATGTTAAATACCAATGTCCTATTAGCCCCCCAGAAGATTTTCCCCCTCTGAAGATAATGAAATGAACCTAATTTGGGGCTGCATGACCTATAGCAGTCCTTGCGCCAGAAATAACAAACAACAACAACATTTAGGAGGCCAAAATGCCCGTTGGCTACGTCCCGCCTGCGTGATTGGGGACCTGGTAGTGGAAAATTCCTTTGGATTCAAATAGTGGACTGTATGAGGTACAAGATATAGCTACTAGATTTAAAGTAAAATTTATTTACAATTAATAAATTATTTACACGATGCTTTGGATTGGGGCGATCCTTTCCACACAAAAGGTTGGGAGCACAGTAGTGCGTCCGCTGAGTTCGAATGTTATCTAGCGTCTGCCCAAGACGTGATATATTTTGGTGAAGCTATCGCCTCATTGGCGAGTTGCAAGCTCACTAATTCAACCATAGACACCAGGCTCTAAAAAACATAATAAAAATAACAATATAAAGATGAATTAATTGATACACCGGGTAAATATGCGATTATCTCTAATTAGCACCCTCCTACAAATTTTATACACCCACCCCAGTTTTTGAATCCTGGATAAACCCCTGATCTGGACAGCTTCAGATGAACAAATTTCTTGTGACTTTAAGCACACTGTTGTTCCGTTTAGTCTTATTTTCTGATTTGCACAAAGTAAAAACTGGGAATAAATATAAAGGAATGCAAATTTTTGGAGTTAACAAGTTGTATGTAGTTTTCGGTATCATTGATAGCGTTTACCTCCCAAATTGTCCTTGCCGACCAACCGGTATAGTGGTTAAGGTGTTATCCTCTAGATCGGAAGGTTTCTGGTTCGAATCCGGGTCCGGGCATGGATGTTTGTAAACGTATGGTGTAGAGGCGGCTGGTGCACCTTAAATCTGTCGTGGCCGAAAGTCCTCACGTTGGGTTGGCGTGGAAGTTTGGAGAGTGGGGTGCCAGCTCAGGTGTTGCTTCGTCATCTGACAGTGGTTCAAAATCACGAAGTGTTGTCCATGGATCTTTCCCTTAAGGGACTGCTCCCGGACCGTCGTCAATAGCCCGTTGTGTTTAGTACGACGTTAACTAAAAATTACCAATTACCCAAATTGTCCAGAGAGTAGTAGAAACTAAGAAAATACTAACATTTGAGCTTATGGTAGTGGGAAATCTCTCCTAATGTGTAAACTGAAGTGCCAGAAAACCTAGTACGGATGAGATTATGCAAAATACATAGTAACGCCACCTATTCATGTCTTCCAGTGCATATATAAAGTTACAGAGTTCTTTGGAAGCATCTAAAGTTCTTTCCTTCAAGAGAATGTCAACTTATCATGATTTTAGCGATTAGCAACGTGATTTATATAGTTGGAGTACTTCTCTTTCGGAGATAGAGGAGAATTTTGAATTTTCACGTACTATCATTTCAAGGCTAATAGCTTCCCTTTGTCTAGTACAATGACTAGTAGAATTCTGGCAAAATCAATAACTTACGATAGCAGTGTGACCGTAAAAATATTCTGCTTGAATGTGACCAGTATCGGTCTGCAAGAACAATTTCACACGATAACATTCCTCATATAAAAGGAAATTCAATGCATGGCCCTCAACAAACATCAGCATGAGGATTGTGCAACGCGATATTGACAATAAGAAATATGAACCTTAGGTGTTATATAGTTATATAGTGAACCATAGTTACGACCCTCGCCTGAGTTTGAAAGCACTGCCACCAGATGCTTGATACCTGGAAACAAGTACCCTGGTTTGATGAGTCTCATATCATCTATTTCAGGCAGACAGAAGCATTCATGTATGGAGGAAATTCCCTTTGTCATGGATCTCGCATGTCAATAGGGGATTTTACATGCTGGTTGTGACTCCTTAATAATATGGGGTTTAGTTATCTGGCATTCAATGAGACACTAGGGACATCTATAAATGTCTCTGACTATGCTATGTGTGCATCCTTTCTGACGAGTTGCATTCGTTCATGTTCTGAGTTCATTCTGACAGGTTTAGCTTCCCATAACCTCTTCCAACAGGACAATGCGCCACCACACAAGTCTAGACATGCTAAATTATGATTAGAGAAACTCTCATCTGAGTTTGGGGTTTCGCCTTTCCTACTTAAGTTGCCAGATCTCAACGTTGTCAAATACATTTGGGATACCATGCAACTCGCTGTGGATGGCAGAAATCTTACACCTTGGAATACAACAGAATTGTGTGTCACTCTGGATGTAGGTATGTATTTAATTTACTTCGAACTGGGGCAACACAACAGGCTATTAACGACGGTCCGGGATCGATCCCTCAAGCGAAAGATCCTAGAACAACACCACATAGTTTTGAACCACGGTCAGATAACGATCCACTCTGAACGAAATATGGTGCTTAATACCCACAGAATACTTTCCGTCCATGCCTCATCGTGTTTCTCTTCTTCACTCCCGTGGGATGTCTATCAAGTATTAACTCAGGGTTATAGTTTTTCTGGTATTTCAGTGTACTGGTATTTTTTTCAGTGTGTTTTCTGGTAAATTATGCAGCCGAAATTATAGAAAATGGATGCGCAACAATGACAAAATTATGTAAGTTCCAAAAAATGATATTTACTCAATTTGTTACTAGCTTTTCAAATTTTCTTCGAGTCTATACTGCTCGAACTTTGTTCTATAGGTTAATTTTTTGTAATATTTGTTAGAAAATAATTCTCTTAAAACCTATATTAACCAATTAAAATTTCACATACTTTCGCGATCTTTTAACATAAAGTTTACTCCTTTAAACGCAAATTCGAGTTGCAAATGACGCAGGTTCGATTCCGGTCAGGTGTCCTCACTGGGTGTATTTCTCTCTTCTGTGTAAGTAAAACTTTCATTGTGTGTGTTTGTATATTACTTGACGTGTCATTGCGTGTGTTTGTATACTACTACGCCTGAATGTCTTGTGTCTGGCGCAGCATGGTCAAATACGGCCCTTGCGCCATAAAAACCAACCAACTCCACAAAAAAATAGATGTGTACTCGATTTTGTGACTGATTGCAAATATAGTTTTACCAGAGTCAGGACTTTGTTGTCCTTAAAATGTATAAAAGGACCTAAAACGCAAGAAGTTACAAAATTTCGATTAATATGTATAGGATTCACAAAATGTTTTTAAAACAAATTGTCTTTGATTAAAACACATTTCAGTAAACAATTTGAATATCTGATTCGATAAATGGTGCTATCTTTAATTTCCTGTCAAGACTGTAAAAAACGTTCCTTCAACTTTATATTATTTCCGGTGTCGATAATTCACCAATTAATAGAAAATATATAAAGGAATTTTTTGGGGAAACAGGAGCTGACAGATACGTTATTTTTGTAATGTTTTTTGTTATAAAAACACGCATGTTGCATAGGTTCAATTCCTCCCTACGCGTGTCTTTCTTTCTTCTGTCAGTAAAACTTTCTTTGCTTCCGAGTATGTCTTCACGTTGGGTTGGCGTGGAAGTTTGGAGAGTGGGGTGCCTGCTCAGGTGTTGCTTCGTCACCTGACCGTGGTTCAAAATTACGAGGTGTTGTCCTCGGATCTCTCCCTTAAGGGATTGATCCCGGACCGTCTTCAATAGCCCGTTGTGTTGCTCTAGTACGACGTTAACTAAAATTACCATTACCATTACCGTGTATGTCTATTACTGGACGTTGCCTGTCTTGTGTTTGGCGCAGTATGCCAATTATGGCTACTACGCCATAAAACTGAAACCTTAACCATCACAAAATGCTTTCACATGGTAAATATAACCTTGAATGTAGTTTATCACTATTTCGGATACGTTTGGAGCTTTATCAAATTGGCTTTAATCAATTAATTGTCACATACATCAATTAACAATTCATTCTTTGGGATTTTTATTGATGACATGCTGAAATCACATTCTGAAAACAAACCAAGGCACGGTAAACCTGGAAAAAACATTTTGTAGATAGGTAGGGGTATTTAGGTATTTTTTTTTTAATTAACGTCTTATTGGAGCAAATGCAACAGGCTATTGGTGACTGTTCGTGTAGGTACTGGTTGCAGATATTTTAATTAACTTTGAACTGGAGCAATACAGCGAGCTATTGGTGACGCTGCGGGATCGATACTCAAGAGAATGATCCGTGAACAACACCACGTAATTTTTAACCAAGGTCAGGTGACGAGGCAACACCTGATCTGGCACCCACACCGAACTTCCACATCACGCCAACTTGAGGACATTTAAAGACTTATCTTCAGGTTCAGCCAAAGACAGTCGTGAATAAGGGATTGGTGCAAGTTGAATCTGTCGTGGCCTGAAATGTCCTCACGTTGGAATGGTTTTGAAGATTGGAGAATGGGGTGCCAGATTAGGTGCTGCTTTCATTCTCTGATCGTGGTTAAAAATTAACCCTGTGTTGTCCTTGCATATTTCTCTTCGGGATTGATTCGTTACTAATATTCCGTTGTATTCAATAACTACCTACCTACTATCCACACACGCGAACGCGCAGGTGTGTAGGTATTTAATTAACGTCGCACAGGAGCAATACGGCGAGCTGTCGGCAACTTTGTGTGATCAAACATGAATTGAAAGATTCGAGGACAACATCCCGTAATTTTGAATCACGGTCAGATGACAAGGTCACACCTGAGTTGGCACTCCACTCTCCAAACCTCCACACCAACCCAACGTGAGGACTTTCGGCCATGACAGATTTAAGGTGCACCAGCCACTTCTATACCACACGCTTAAAAACATCCATGTACTGACCCGGGTTTCGAACCAGGAACTTCCGACCTGGAGCAACTTGCCTGGAGGCTAACCACGGCCCGGTAATACGCACATGAAAAACATTCTGTCGCAAAAACAGCCTTTAATTGAGTCACTTTATAACTGCAACTGCGATTAAAAAATGGCGCGAACTTAGTTTGTATTTGTTTTGTTTACCAACAGAAGATTAAATTTGTTTCTAGTATTTAAATTTATCCTAGTTTTTTTTTCGTGACAACTGTTTTTTAAAATGATTCGTATCAAAGAATTGCCGAAGTCGTCTTCTCATTTACTTTCCAGTACTCAAATCGTAACTTCTGTTTATAGTGTTATCAAAGAACTTATAGAAAATTCTATAGATAGTTCTGCAAAGAATGTAGAAATCAAATTAGTAAGCACAATTTTTTCGTTGTTTCAAAAATAATTCATGTATTTTTTTAGTATTTCCTAGTTTTTATAGCTTATTTCAGTTTATTACTATTCGCACTTAAACGATTCATATGATTCTTTTTAAAACAAAGTTATCGCTTCGTTTTTAATTTCACTGAAGAATGTTTTAGTAATAGCTCTCAGTAACAATGACGTTCTCCCCATAAGACTAATCTAGGAACAATAATTTATTCATTCGTGCCCACCCCAAATCTTTTGTCATTATCATTAGTATTCAGTTGTTGCATGACAATCCAATAAAAGTTTGAAAATGTTTAACTTATGTGTATTATTTTTTGTTGATAATGCATGTGCAGCTTAAATCTCTGCTAAATGTTCTCACTGATAGGAGAAACTTAAGAGAAGAAACTTTTTAAAGCTAAGAAATTCAAATTGCAATTTTTAAATAAAACTTAGTAAAAATCTAAATACCGGAACTTTGTTACATTCAATACAAATTGCTCAAATTTTGATCCATATCTCAGTTAATGTTGTTTCTAAATCATTTTCCAACTCTATACTATTAGTAAACATCCTTTGCATAGTGTTCCATAGATATCTGTAATAGGGGAAGACGGGGTACAATGAAACAAAATTTACTAATTATTTTTTCCTATCCACAATTTTGCATGCACAAAAATATAGTTAATGCATACTTTTAATCTTGTATTTTCCCCATCTAAATAAATTTTTATTAAGTTCTAAACAATATCTTTATGTTTGAAAAATAACAAAAAGTAAATGTCTCACAGTGTTTCATTGTACCCCGTATGCCGGGGTACAATGAAACACTCCAAATGATGCAAGCAATTTTCACCCTATAAAGTTTATTTTAGTCACATTCGACTTCATTTAAATTTATGATTTCTACAACAGAATATATTTATGGAATTTTTTATATAGCATTTTTTACTGCCATGGTTAGAACAAAACTCTTTTCTTTTCTGTTTTCCTACTCTTACTTCTTTTCTTGGACCAGCCTTGGGGTAAGGTTTTATCTCTTGAGGAGAAATGTATTTCCTCACAGGTTTAGAGCTAGTGCATGGTGTATGAACTGTTGCTAAACAACCTGCAGTCGGTGATTCTGATCTACTAATGGCAAGGTCCACCACTTCTGATTCTTAGGTTTTGTATGACTGGTCTTCAGTTTCATTAAACTGACCATGGAAATCATTTTCAGTAGGACAAGGCCTATCTAACACGTACAAACACAAATAATCTTCTTCACAAAACATTTCTCTATTGAAAGGCCATATTCCATTCGCTGAAAAACCTTTTGTAATATTTTGTGGAGTGAAAGACTTACAATAAGCAGTTCCAAGCATAAAACATATCTTGTAGATAGAGATTGAACGACCTGGATTACACAGCATCCAATCATTTGTACATAGATTGAAGAAATTTTTAAGTGACTTGAACACAGTTTTGTCTAAAGGCTGCAATTTGTTACTGGTATGTGAAGGCAGGGTTAAAACAACAATTCCATTATCTTTCGTAAAATTTAGACTGGAAATCGAAATACGTGATTCATGATTGTCCATTATTAGTACAGCTGGATTTTCTTTTGAACATCGTGTATGTGCCTGGAAATGTGTTAGAACATTAACAAAAATATCCCCATTCATCTATCCTGATTTTGTTGCATCGCCTGCAGTCCCAGGCGGAGCTCCATTCAACATTCTAAACTTAAAATTTACTCTAGGAAATACTAAATAATGGGGTATAGAATTTTCAGAAGCATTAATAAATCCACACATAGTAACAAGAACACCTCTTTTACCAGAAGTTAATTGACCTATTTGTTTTTGGCCCCTTTGACTGAGAACTTTAGGAGGATTGTGAACTGTAGTAAGTGCTGTTTAGGCCAATGAAATAAATAAACTATTCTTAAATGTTTTTAAATATAAACTTACTGTTGAAATCTGTATTTTTTTTAAGGAAAAAAAAATTAATTTGGCATGCTTTCAAAATTATTGTTTTGATTTGGTGTAGCCTTTTCTTATTAATGTTAGGTGTTGCCATTTCCTAAGTAAAAGTGTTTTTATATATATTAGTGACAACCATTAATATGTTATTTTATATCAGTGATATTATATTTACCAGTGATATATTAGTTCAAGTAAATGCATTCACCTGGGGGCACAATGAAACATGTTTCATTGTACCCCGTCTGCAAGTGTTTCATTGTACCGCATACTGAGGTTACTAAATAAAAAACCTTTTCGAACTTGTAATATTTATTTTTTAAAATTTTGGTTTTGGAGGTATGAAGACAACAACACAAAGATAACAATGTATAGAAAAAATAATTATTACATATAGCAACGACGGAAAAGAAACAAAATTACTTTTAGTAAAGAAACTTACTTTCAATGGTGAAAAACCAATAATCTTCTATTGCTAATGTTGTAGAAGTGCGAATGTATCCAAATCACATCAGTAATTGGAACATATAGTTGCATAACATATGGGTCATTCTTGTGAAATAGGAAAAATTGGCTTCTTAAAATTTTTTCAATCGAAGGTTTTTAAAACTTTACTTTTTTGGCCTAATAATTTTCTACCATGTTCATTAAGTAAATTAAAAATATCAGCAATCTAAATTATTAACATTTTGTTAAGGAAAAAAATATTTCAAAATATTGGAAGGCAGGACAATGACGAACCTGCCAGGACAATGATGAAAATAGAAAAAAATATATACATTTCTTGTTGAACATTTCATATGACCATGTATTTTTAATTCAGCTGATTAAGTACATAAATAAAATTACTAGGAACATGACACTTCAGGAAATTATGGATTCCTGAATATTTAAGTATTATTAGAAAGTAGGAACATTGTGGATAGCTTACTTTTATGCTTTTTTAACAGATTACGTGTTTTGCTGTGTGGTGTTAAATTACTGCAATCAATTCTCAGCTATTTTTGATCTGTAGTATTTCTTTTTTTATTTTTCCATTTGCCTTGTATATTTTTTAAATTTTTCTTCCAGTTTCTTTATACAAATGTAGGTCTCTGCTCTATCTCTTCTAACTTTTTTCATTAACTTTTTTTCTTAACATTATCATCTCTTCTTCAGGGTTCCCACGGTCCTTGAAAAGTCCTTGAATTTTTTTTTCCTAACTAGGGGCCCTTGAAAGTCCTTGAAAATTACGGAACTTGGTGAAAAGTCCTTGAAAGTACTTGATTTTTTTAACAAGTACATAATTGTGTAATTTCGTCTTGCATTGGAAATTGTCCAGACTAGTTTCCTCCACAGCATGTGTGCCATTTGAGCCTCATTCTGAATGAAACCGGTGTTTCACGCTTTGACACTATGTGATATACTTATAATGCTAGGTCTAGATCTCCACAGTATGGCTATCCATCTAAGTTGACACCTCTGGTCTCCATTAAGACCGCCGCTTCTCATACTCTTCTTCGTGCCACCAAAAGAATTTATCGTACGATATTTTATCGCACGACGGAAATCGATATGTGTGCAAGTAGCCTGAAAGTTAGCATTGAAACAAGAAGCCCACTCTGCAAAAAAAAAAATCAGGTTCTGTGAGAAAAGAAAATCTCAATTGTTCCCAAAATTGACAATAACCTTTCTTTTTTGGACTATCAGTTGTATAAAAAAATTATTTCTTTTTTTAATATTTTTCTTTTTAGTTGACAACTTTTGTGTATGCCTTGTTTTAGGTCGTTATAAAAAATTTTAGGTCCTTGAAAAATATTTATTTGGTTTTGAAAAGTCCTTAAAAGTCCTTGAATTTTTTTTTGGATAAAGGTGTGGGAACCATGTTCTTGTTGTGTCTGGGTGTGAAGAACCTGAAAGTTGAATATCTATACCACTTTCACTTGGTTTGGGTAGCCAATTCTATCGGATGACAATTTCTTGTTCAAGCGATAGAGTTTTTAATTTTCTTTCCTATTTTTATAATTCCCCTTTTCTGCCTCGAACTCATTTTAGCTATAGGCTTTACTACTCCTTTCTTCTTTTGGTTAACATATATTTCACATGCCTCTTCAATTTATCTTGTATCAAACGTTATGGAAATTTTTAATATGCTCCTGACGACGTTTCTCAGTTAACCTTTTCTTTAACAACCTTTCCTCATATGTTTGTTTCTTTTTACCACTCATATCTGTCCATATATTGTTTGCAACTTATAAAAAAGAGCATGTGATAAAGGATATCTAGACATTTTTAGGTGCAATGACAAAAGCATTATGTTTTAAATATAAGAAACAAATAAGTTTCAAAATTTCAAGCTATTATAAGGTATTTTACTTTTTTTTTAAATTACAATGGATAATAAATAATCAAAAGTTAATAGCTAAAAGTAAAGAATATATTTGTCTTCAGTTAATAATTTAAATATTTATAAAATACTGAACATAAAACTTCATTTTCCTGTCTTGACATCATTGACTTGAATGTTAAAGGCAGGACAATGATGGCCAGGATAATGATGAAATAGGCTTGTTCAGGGCTTAATGGATGAACCCTTAAAAATTTCAGTTTGAATTTCACACACATTTAAGAAATATCTTTTATACACTTGTTAATAAAAAAAATTAAAAATTTACTACAAACATTTAATTTTTATCAAAGCCAGGAAAATGATCTTCAATTTACATAAACCTTGAACTCTGAACTTGTATGTGCTGACCAAAAAAAAAGTTGATAACTTTTCAAAATGGCAGTTATTTATTTAAATAACCTCAACCCCAGATTACTTGAAAAGTATTCTTTGAACTCAGTGCTGTCATCTATTAATTGCCCACATAATGATATCTGAGATGCCAGGAAAATGATGATATTACTTGGGACAATAGTTATAGTTGAAGTTACTTTTGGAAATTTTTGCAATATTATTTCCATTATTGTAACTAATAACCTTTCAAATGTATAAAGAAGCAGAATAAATTATTTATAGGAATATATAAATAAATATTAAAACCCTAATGAATGAAGAAATTGTAAAATTCCATTCAGGGACATGCCAGGACAATGATATTTGATATTTTAAAGTTTTAAAAATGTATAAAATAAAAAAATATGTCATTAATTTTCTAATTCTGTAGATTATAAAAGTGATCCTAAACTATTCTTGAAAGTTGACAAAATCTTAAGAGTGATAGAATTCTATAAATTTTGAAGGGACATGAATTTTGCCTATTTTGCAAGAATGACCCATATATATAAATTTCAACTTTCTGTGACAAATTTTACTGATTTTAGAAGTAATGTTTCATTGTACCCCTTGTTTCATTGTACCCCGTCTTCCCCTATATCATACATTTTCTCATTGTCTATTAAAAGACAAATTCCCATAATTTCACTTAATAAAATTTCATACTTTGCTGTTTTTGACTTTTTTTAAAGGAAGACTATGGTCTGGAGAAGATTGAAGTGAAAGATAATGGAAGTGGAATTAATAGAGATGATATACATTTCGTGGCAAAACCGCATTGTACTTCCAAAATAACCTCACACTTAGATTTAGATAAATTAGACACCTATGGATTCAGAGGTGAAGCTTTAGCTGCTCTATGTGCAGTGTCAGACTTAACCATATCTACAAAAACTGCCAATGATGAATTCGGTTTTAGTTACACATTTGATCATCAAGGAGATGTCTTAATGTCTAAACCATGCTCTTTATATCAAGGTAAGATTGTATTTCACACAGTTTTATTCTTATGTACTACCTACATTCTAACTACTGTACCAAAATTATTGTAAATTAAATTGCCACATCACATCCGATTACCTATCATTATAATTTTTGAGTTTAAATAATACATGCAAAGATAAATTAATTCTTAACGAAACATGAATTTTTTTATATGCATGTATTTTTACATCAAAGCATTGACCAAATTCTTTTACTTCTGCCCTTTTATATATGAATCTATTAATATGTGTGAATTTTGAAACACTAGGGGTAATGCGCTCTGCATAGATTGTCCCATTTTAAACCACCAAATTTTATGTGTTTAATTGTTTCAAAAATGGCTATTCTTGTTGTGATGAGGTTTATATAACCAGCCTGTTAGACAAGGCAAAGAACAGTTCTCAGAGATCATATACAGCCCTCCAACTATTTTTTATCAGGACCGCTAACCAGATACAGCCTACTGATAAGATTTACCTGACCAAATAAGACCCCTTGAAAACATTTTCCTAGCCAGGTAAGGCCCTCCAAATATTTTTATCAGGCCTGCAGACCAGATACGACTATGGACAGGTTTACCTGGCACATAGACCAGATACATCCCTCTGCATATGCTTTCATGACCCGCCAGCCTCATACAACCTCTTGTATGAAATAAATATACCTAAAGAGGATATACATTCTTTAAAAAAAAAAAAAAAAAAACATTTAAAAAATTAGCCTAGTGTTATTTTGAAAATACCTATGTTGAAATTTGCACGAGTGGATTTCATTTTATTTTTTTGTTTCCTCGTTACAGTGACTTAACTCTCACAAAAAAATGATATCCTAAAATTTACTGGAAAAACCATCCTGTCTACCTAAAGCCAAGTTTACAATGTATTTGCACAACTTCTCTCCCTCTAAACACCGAAGCTATTCCGAGAAACAGCATTAATTTTATCGTCAGGATCTTGAGTCGGGTGGCAATCTGAAGAGTTTTTCAGAGCCGAATTTGTTTTCCACCATGAGTCAGTTGTCATCAAAGGGTTGCAACTTTTCAAGGAAATTTCTCCGAGACAATTGCTTAACAATAACCTCTGCCCTTCCCCCCCCCTTCTGGCCACTCACGCTGTCATTTGTTCGTTCGCTGTGATATTTTGCCCTTATCTCTTAACTTGACCACATCTCCTGCCACCTCCCAGTACCTCCAGGGTGCGCATTTACACCAGAGTCAGTCAAAAAAGGGGTCAGCATAGGGGAACGTAAAACGTCCTCGCCATAAAAAGGGAGAGAAATGTATATGCAACTCCGGTGTAAATGCAGCTTAACTCTAGTATAATACATGTTCCTATTTTAAAAACATTTTAGTAATTTCTTGAGGACATTCTTGACAGTGAGAATAAATATAGATATGCTTGTAAAATGTGTTTTTCTTTCTGATAACATAAAATATTATTGTTGCTATTTAGAGTTTTATATACGTTGGATTTTAAGAACATTAAAGTTGTGTTTCCTTCAGGAACTGTTGTAACAGCTTTAAATCTTTTCAAAAATGTACCAGTGAGAAAACAATTGTACCGTAATAGTAAAGTAAAAAAAGAGGAACTGAAAAAAGTTGAAAATGTATTAATTGCATTTGGATGCATTCAAACAGGTAAGATTGTGAAATCAATCAATTTATTGTATATATTTAATATATTAATTGTTTGATTATTAATATGGTATTATATTCTGTTTCAAACAGTAACAATTAATAAAACTGGAAGAATCATTGATTGAATTTTAAAATCTAGGTGATTTATAGAAATGATTATGATATCAAGGAATCTTACTGAACCAAAAGTTGCAATTTTAATGTTTCATACAGTTCTATTGACTTTTTATGTTTAAAAAACTGTTAAAGGGTACATTTTTTCAATTTTCTAAAAACTAGGGTTAGAGTTTTAACAAACGTTTGACACTGTTTTCTTGATGCTGTATTTTTGCTAGAACAGCTGCAAAAATGGAAGAAAATTGCAGAATGTCATTGATGAATTGAAGTCATTTAAATAAAAAAAATTATTTAGCAAGCATATAATTATATATCATAGCAGAGAGTACTACCCATATCCAAAAAGTTTTCATATTACACTAATTTATATTATATTTTTAAAAAATTTGAAGTTACTGAAATGAAGCTATTGCAATGTTAAAATATTTTTGAAGTTTAAGAATGTGATCTTTCATTATTCAATTTCCTGCTACTTAAAAACTGAAATTGGTGATTGAAATAAATTATTTTGAGTATTAATTAATTTAAGAAATTCATATTTTTCTAACACAGTGTTTGCAGTATGTAAATGATCTTTGTCTTTTTACGAATATTCCTGGTTTTAATGAAATTTATAAATTGACATTTATTGACTACTAAAAGATATTCCCTTGGTTTGAAGAATTTTAATTATTTAGTATATTCAGATAATATTAAAATGAAACAGGCTTGGGCCTTGTTTTTAAGACCTAAAAAAGTTGATTTATTGAGACAATCTAAAGACATTAAGAGCATGAATTAAAAATAGAAGACCCACAGATAATGCATTTATCTGCATGGAGATTAAAGTAAGAAGTGATAGAAAAGTATATATGATTCAGCAGGTAAAGTGAATGAAAGATGCACAATCAGCAAAATCAGGGATTAGTTCACAGCCTTCCGAGAGAGAAATCCCATGACATTAAATTTATAATGAGTCTTCCTGACAATTCGATCAAGGAATAAATAGCAAACAAAAAAAAATTATTAAAAGAGTGAATAAGATTGCCCACTATGGAAACATGCTTCACCTGCTAAAAACCATGTTTGCAAGTATCACATCTAGCTCAAAGATGCAATTTTTATATGTTCTTCTAGCAAAATTGTTCAATTTATTTTGATTTTTAAAATGCATCATTTCATTTTAAAAATAGCATTGTCCTATATTGGTATCACATTCATCTACTGTAAATTCTTTAGGATTTAAAAACTTTATACCAGAAAAGAGTTTACGGGTAGTAAAACTAGGTTTTAAAATATAATATTGTGGTAATAGTATATATCTCCAAACCCAAGAAAAATAAGTTTGACTTTTAAAAAGAATAAAAATAAAAGGATAAGAGAATTTTTTTAATGGTCATGTTTATTTGTTTCAAAATGTCCCCGGCCCGGAAATGTAAGAAAATGGAAATTAGTGTAAAGATGATTTTGTAGCAGCACTTGATAATCAGCATTTAAGTATCTTACACTTGATCTACTTTTAAGAATTTACTTTTCAAGAATTTTTGTAAGCATACCTTGCTTAAAGAATAAAGATTAGTTTCTAATATTACTTTCAGCAAAATATAATTATCTGATTCTATTCTATATTATATCTGAATTAAAATGAATTTTTATCCTTAATTTTAGAAAAGTGGTAATTTATGTATGAAATATATTTATGTTAAGTTGCACTAAAAATTGCAGTACTTCTGCTTTTCCAGGGTTTAGATTTGCATTGTATCACAATCAGAACCTTATTTGGCAAAAATTGGCTGCCAGATCAACTTCAGAAGGATTGCAGCAAGTTTTCGGCAATTCTGTGTTTGAACATTTGAAAAATTACAGTTATGCAGATGATGAAACCCAGGTACTATTATGTATATTTTACAACTTCATCTTAACTATTAATTCTGTTTTGTAGAATTAGGATAGATTGAACTTTAAATTCAGTGCCTCTCCATCCAGATATGCAATTACCACTTGTGTAGATCACCTTTTTTGTATTTGTTGAGTCTTCAAAAATTTGATGGTCAAGTCATACTTCTCGTAAAAAAAAGCACTGCTTTCCTTCATTTCCTCAATAACTGGTTGATCAAATGTTCTCCATCTAATAATGCTTATTATTTGCAATGTATATTTGTATTACTGCAAACATTTTGTTCTTGTTATGTTTCACTTATAATTTAAGTTCTGCACTGAAAGGGCAGTGACTTAGGACTATGCCAAAAGGAAATCTCAAGATTAAATTTCCTAGAATTAATAAAAAATCAATCCTGATTCAAAATAATTTTAATTTTTTTTGTATTTAGAATAAATTGTTTGAAATAAAAATCTCGTGTTCAAATTTGTAACACAATTTTTTTATTAATAATAAATAATAATTGCTTTTATAGACAAATTAATGTATTCAAGGAAGCATTCATAACCATGTCAAACTGATTCTTATGCTTAGAAAATCAAATGTTGTAAACTCATTTTAGGAAATGTTTCATTCACAACAAGGTAACTAAGAAGCATTAATGTGCTATTGAAAAAATATTTATAAGTTTCAGTGTTACTAAAGTTTTTTCTCGTGAATTTCTGAACTTTGCTTTTTGAATACCTATATGTCTTTTCACTAACTTCTCTTTTTGGTAAGTATTAGTAACAGGGTGTCAAGATTTAAATCAATGATTAAAATCAAGATTTTAATCAAATGTTTTTTTTTAAATCGTTGATTTAAATTACAACCAATCTTACATTTTTATAACTAAGTAAATACACCCTAGAAAAATCACAGAACTCGTTAAATGCTTTAAATTTTCTGCACTCATGGTGATTTCCGCACTAATGGCAACACCCTGTACTGATCAGGTTTACATCTATTTGAGTTTTTTACAATGTTCATGCATAATTTTATTTGTTACAAACAATAAAGCATTCATTCAAGTGTGCGAAGCATGTGAAAGTACTGTACATTAATGTTATACTTAAAAAAGTCTTTAGCTATTTACAGGGTGTCAAGATTTAAATCACTTGATTAAAATCATGATTTTAATCAAATGATTTTTTTTTTTAATCACAACTAATCTTACATTTTTATTACTAAGTAAATACACCATAGAAAAATGACAGAAGTGGTCAAATGCTTTAATTTTTCTGCACTCATGGGGATTTCAGCACTAATGTTTACACCCAGCTCAGAGGGAACTGGGTCAATTACTGCATATGATAAAAGATTGCAACAGCCAGTTGTAAATTATTTGAATATACTATATACTGGAAACAGTAATGTAAACACACATGACATAAATCTAAATGCCAGGAAGAGTAATGTATAAACATTTCTGATTAACAGCACTCATAATATAAACACTTAAAGGAAGTATACAACAGTTTGATTCAAAATTATAAACGAAAGAGGTGACTGATTTTATTAGCTAAAAAAAACACAAGTGGGAAGTAAAGTTTTTGAGGCATTTGTTATAGTGATGGGAAAAATGAATTTTTTCAGGGATCAGATCGGAACCGCTTGCTTACTAAAAAGAGCTAGCTCTTTTTCATGACTCACCGCTCCTTTCAGATGTAAAAAATGTATATAACACATCGAGATGTGTCTACTATTATAAAAGAAAGTGTTTGTTTGGGGCCGCAAAATCCCGACGATTCTATGGCACTTGCAACAACGAGATTTGGCACACAGGTAGTCCGAATTATTTGCAATTTTTGGGTCACTGCGAATTTTAAAATTCAATCTAGAAGATTTTTAAATGAATTTCATAATTTTACTCTCCATTGATTTTTCAAACGCTGAGAACGTTTTCTACTCATGCGACCTTGCAGTCAGGGTTAGGAATCATGCCAAGTTTTTTTCCAGACAGACTATAAATCTTTTAACTGAGGTCAAAAATCTTTTTTCTATCTCCTAGACCGTTAAAGATGGAGTAAAAATTTAATCGGATTTGAAATCTGCGGAAATTTTAGTTTAGATTGATACCTAACAATATTATTTTCTTTAAATAAATAAATTTTTAATTGAATATATCTTCAACAGATTTGAAATCTGCGGAAAATTTTACACCAGATTAATACCTTGTATTACGGACAACGCCGGGCTAGCCACTCAATGGTATATAATATGTTTGGGCCATCGAACATCCCTCGTTGTCACGTGAGTGCCAGACGAAGAGGCGCCAAGCGTGCTTGAACACCCACGCAGTACTCACTCATCCAGCAATTGCGCAGTTTGCCTCTAAAATCAACAAAAGGAGGGAGACGGGGCCTGAGGACGAAAGGTATTGCAGCATACGGCTGTTAAAGCTGTAAACTTTAATTGATGGCCCAAAACCATGTCAATTCTTCAAAATTACGAGGTGTTGTCCTCGGATCTTTCTCTTAGTGGATTGATCCCGGCCCACCGTCAATAGCAAGGGAACAAAATTTAGAAGAAATTCAAAAACTCTGGACAAAGTCAAAATATTTATGGGAAATTTTTGTTTGGGGAACCTTTAATTCTGTCCGCATTGTGAGTTTTAAAGTTTAACGATACCCTTTTTTCGTAAAACACCTCCTTCTAGAATGTCCTGGGCTAAAACCACTTAGGGACCAAATGAGACTTTCTGATAATTTAAATGATATTTTGAAATCAAAAATTAAAAATATTAATAATTTATTTAAATACTTAAGATTTTTAACTATTTATTTTAAGATATATTTATAATATACCCCCTCGAATATTCGTTGTCCCAAAGCTTTTCAAAATCCAAATCCCTTCCCTGTCTTTTAATAAAAAAATTTCAAAATGCCTTGCTTTGTGAAGGCAATGCAATAAAAACAAGTTACGTTTAATTTAATTTTGTGTAGCTTTATAATAGAGGTGCACAACCTGCGGGCCACATGCGGCCCGCGAATCATCAATTTGCGGCCCGCAAGCTAATTTTCACTATAAACTTCCAAGAGGATTTAAGTTAAGAAACAAATTGACTGACAAACATTTAGAATCAGTCTTAAGAGTTTCTACTAGCAGTATTGAACCTAACATACCTAAATTAGTTCGTAAAACTCAGTATCAGATAACCAAATTAATTTGCTGAAGTACATATGCCGTTCTTGAGACACATTCTTAAAAGTTGAATTAATTTTAACTTAAAGACTAATTCTAAATGATTGATTATTGCAAATGTTTATTAACTTCTTTTTTTAAACTATTCACAATATGATTTAGTTCTGTAACAAGCACCTAGATTTTTTGAGAAAACATTTGTAAGTTTAATCTTTAAAAAAAAATATTATTATTATTATTTTTACTATACATATTAAGTGTAATAACAGCTGTACATAATTGGGTAGTAGCACTTTCATTGTGTCTGTGCAGTAACTTCAATTGCGGCCCCCCATGTCTCAATCAACGGTGCGAGTGGCCCTTCTCCCAAAAAGGTTGTGCACCCCTACTTTATAATGATATCACACCCGAGATATCGAGGTTTTATTATTATTATTATTATTAGATTAATGTTAAGTAAATAATATAATAATTGTTAGAATATGTTTCAATAACAATCTTAAAACTAGTTTTAATTAGTGCTAAAAGGCGTGGTATGACTTAAGCCGTTAAAACGCCCTTTCAACCTAAAATTTAATTTAAAAAAAATAACATTTATGATTTGATAATACATAGATATTTAAAAATTTTAAACTTAAAAAAAGTAACAAAAAGCTGGGGAGCGCAAAAGAGCGTATGTGGAATTGACTCTTCGAGAGTGATAGTTATCGAAAAGAGCCAGTTCTCGAAAAGAGTTAACTCCCAAAAGAATCACTGAGCTGGTGATCGCATGCGGAAGCGCTGATTCGTTAAAAAAGAGTTACCGCTCTTGAGCCCTGATTGGTTAAAAAAGAGCTACAGCTCTTTTTTAACGAATCAACGCTCGCTCACTCCGTCAAGAGAGCTAACTCTTTGAATCAGCTCCTGAGTGGATCGCCCATCTCTAATTTGTTAGTTATCTCCCAAAGTGTGTGCGTAGAGAGATGAGAGGTGCTGCGAAGCGCCCGTAACCTCCAATCTAAGCTATTTCTAAGCAAAAGAAAAAAAGGGTTAAGGTCACTTATCAAAAAACAGTTCACTCCCCCACCAGAGCATGATGAAGGTAATTTTATTTGTTTTATTTATATTTTCACCGACCTATGTTTTCTTATTAAGTAAAATTAAAGTGTTTGTGTGTGAATTTTAAATACTAGTTGTATTAATTATGTTTATGTTCTTAATTCTCTAATTTCTTTTTCAAAGTGCTACAAATATGAAATGTGTATATTTATGTAATAATATACCACGGATAAATATTACATGATGACGAGGGTGCTGTGAGAAAATTATAATTCTCTTAAGGGTGCCACCACTTGGATAAGTTTGGGAACCTCTGTGTTTGCTTGTTCTTGTAGTTAGCAATAGAGATTAAAAGAGTAGAAATATACATTTTCACACACAGCCATTAAAATGTCAGCAGGAAAAAAGAAAGATCCAATATGAATTAAAATTAAGTGAAAATCCAATTATTATTGCTGCTCGGCAGTTTTTTTTAATCAGAATTTACTATAGTCTGATTATTTCTGAGTTCTATTCTACTTCTCAGACTATAGTTTAGGTCTGTCACTTACACTTGCTGATAAATTTGTTAACATGATGATGTAATTTTCTCAAGAAAAACTAAGTGGTATGTCAACTTGTGTTTTAAAGTTTAAAAAATGTAAAGTAAATATTGATTTACCATGTCACAAATTCTGACTGTTTACTTAAAATAAATATTAGTTTCCATGTCATGTCACAAACTGAATTTTTTATTTAACAAATTTATATTTATTTATTATATAAACAGTGTTTAGGGCCTGAAGAAATTTAAATAGAAAAATCTTATTTGAATCAAAATAATCCGATTTAAATCAAATAAATCCAATTAATTGATTTTTTTTTTAATCATGATTTTTTTACACCCTGGCTATTTATACTGTCCTTGACCTGTAGGCCTATACTACTTGTTACCCCTTTAATTGACTGTGGTCAATGACTTAGTTATAGTGATTTTTCACAACTACTTTTTTTTAATTGAGACATAAATGCAAAATAACACAATTAATGTGATTAATAATTTATTAAATAAAAAATATAACTATTTGAACAGACTTCAACTTCTATTTGAAATGATGAAAATTTAAACACTATGGACATCTTTCATTTTGAAAAATGCACCCTGAAACAGTCCTCTGTCACTTTTAAGAGTTGTGACCCATAACAAATATTTATCTAATCAGACTATAATTTAGGTCTGCTACACTTAACTTACTGATAAATTTGTTAACATGATGATGTAATTTACTCAATGAAAACTATATAGGATGTCAACTTGTGATTAAAAGTTAAACAAATGTTTTACCTTTTGCTTTTATTTTGAAAATTCATTTTTTAAATGTATTACCATGTAACAAACTATGATTTTTAATAAAATAAATTTTGATTCACCATGTCACAAATTCTGATTATTTCCTTAAAATAAATATTTCTTTACATGTCATGTCATAAACTGTATTATTTATTTAACAAATTTTTATATAATTATAAAAAAAATGTGTATTTGGCCTACAAAAATTTAAATTTAAAAAAATTTGATTTAAATATAAAAAAATCAGTTTTAAACTAAAAATATCTGATTATTTGATTTTTAAAGAATCAAGATTTTTTTTTACACCCTGATTTGTATATAGTTTTAGTTTTGTTACATAAACAGAATCATATTCTTTAAAGCCATTTTTGATAAGTTTAGTATAGGTATTTACTTCTGAGAAAAATGACTCTTACATGCTATGTTATTAATCACAAGTATGCACTGCCTACTAGGCCTGGGCGATGTATCGATTCATCGTGGAAAACAGGTGTGAGGTCGACATTGTCACATCGGTTTTGCAATTTTCACGATGACAATGTATCGTGATATATCGGTTTTTCCCGTTGTCACGCAGCCAATCCCAGAGCACAGATATCACGGTTTTCCGGTTTCACAATGTCTCTGTTGTTGCTCAGCGCCAACTATTTAGATGTTTTCTTAAAGGAATCAAATGCTCCTTTATTTATTATTATTTTTTTTTTATGCTTAAGCTTTTCTCCTTCTAAATAAGCTATTTTTTTTATCTACTTGAGCATATATGGTGTGTGGAATACACAAGGCCAATCGGTGTGAGATCGACATTGCCACATCGGTTTTGCGATATCTCTCTCTCTCTCTCTCTATATATATATATATATATATATAGTGATGTAGGAGCAAGATTTTGCTTTTACTATGTATAAAATGCATGGTAAACATCACGATACATCGCTGTATTGTGATGTTAGAATGCTGATGTATTGTGATGTATGTAGATGATGAGGTAGAAGTATCTGTTGAATATGGGTGTATGGTGTTATTTTTCAGTAATGATCATACCAAATTATTAATTACAATCTGAAAGTAGTTTTGGGATCATTCAAATGGCATGTACTGCAATATTTCTTAGTATTTTGTCATCATGCTACCACATTTCATAGAACCTATTCCATGTAAAAAATTTCAGTTTCTGTAAAAGTATGAACAAAAATTATTTAATGAAATTTAAGTTCTCAAATATAATTTTTTCGTGGAAAGATACAAATATTTTCTATGAAATTGATAAACTGGTAAGAATAAAACAGAACTGAACTGAATTGAAAAAGAAGTTTAATTAAAAAACCAGTAGAAAAATAAACGTGCTTTTACCTACGTATGTTGATGCAATTGCTTATAACCTTGACTCGATTTTTCAAACTTAATCATAGTATTTTGTAATTAAAGTTTTCAAGTTCATGGTGGAATTGCTTTTCCTACTTTGATTGTTATGAATTTAATTTTCAGATCAGTATTGAATTATTTTTGCCTAAAAATAATGGTCCTAAAATTTGTTCTCAAAGTTCACCAAATCGAAGTATTGTTGCAGTAAATAAAAGACCTGTCCGAATGAAAATTCTTGATAAGGTATGTTTGATTTAATATTCACACTCAGTAAAAAAAAATTGTATGTAACATTTCTACATTCTAGTAATGGACCTAGTTCTAATTAGATATTTTACTCTCGTTTTATCTTTTCTGTGTTCTTAGCTATATTTATAGATCATGCTACAAGGCCATAAGGAAACTTAAACAGGAGTCATGGAAAAACTTCTGTGGCCAAGTGGACAGTATGTTTAGTGTAGCTAAGTTGACTAAAGTACTGACCAAAAACAACCAGTGCCAATTGGGCTCCATTAGAAAGGACAATGGTACATTCACGGAAAACGGTAGGAGCACCCTGGTAGAAATGCTTAGAGTGCTCTTCCCCGATTCCAGAATCACAAACATTAATGATGAACTGACAGTTCCACTTGTTCCCCTGCTATGTAGTGGGAAGGAGGACTGAGAACTGGCTAGAAGTACAAATACACAAAAAGAATAGCATGGGCGATTAACTCATTCATGCCCTTCAAAACACCTGGCATAGATGAAATACAGGTAACCCTCATATAGCACGATACTTCTATAACACAAATTCTCCAGTTGTACCAACCTGCGGTGGAAATTTTCAGCAGTACCAAAAAAAATCCCTAGCTTCAAGAATTTTTTTTTAATTTTAAGAAATAGGCTTTTAACACGCGTCTATCATTAAATATTTAATTACAAATTTGAAACATATATGCAACCATTATATTATTTAAAATTAGTAAGGTACATATATCATACATGAAAACACATATATAGAACCAATAAATGTATGAAAAAATTACTATATATAAAAACATTTAGTAATTAAATTTAAGCACTTTCTCCCATTTACCGAAGAAAATGTAATAATAATGAAAAAAATACAGAAATAAGTAAACTAATTGATGTGTTGTGAAAAATAAATAAAATTGAATTTTTCCGTAGAAAAAAATCATCGATTCCATAATCTGTAGTACCCGATTCACTTCCGTAGAAACTACAGAGAATCTGTAGTAGTTGGCATATCTGATTCTCTATAAGACGTTACCAAAATTGTTGCATCACTCATATAACACGCCTAAGTTCTGCATATTATATGGTTTACAATAACAGCAATAATCTATATAAATAAGAATGAAGTGTTTATACATTAAATATTTTCGACCCATTTCAAGTTTTCTATCCGTTTTGGATCCTTCTGATGCCAAACCCGCCTCTTGCGTGTTTAGTGTCTGTCTGTATGTATTGTGTGTGCCCTGTCCATGCGGCTTAATATATTTTCATGAAACCTTGCATACTGTGAGTACTTATCTTCATTTAGTGACTGAACTTTGTTGCATAAGTCTCAGACTTTCTGTTCTATATTTGATTTTGTGTTTGTACAAACATCACATGAATTTTATTCCAGATATTGGATTACAATGTGCATTATTTTATACATCATATGTTTAGATATTAGTTTAGTGAATGCAATATTAAACTTTTCTTTATTTTCATATTTAGATAAGTTTTATTCTAAAACACCCGAGTAAGTATTCTTAAATCAACCAAAATTTGGTGTTTTGGAAAAACTGGAATGTAAATTGAGAAATATGATTACTTGGATTGTTTTACCAATACTGTTAAAAAAGCAATTATTTTTTTCAAAAAAAAATTTTCTTGTATGGAATTTCAGCTTTGATACTTTATTTATTTCGAGTCTTATTTTTATTCTTTGCGCCGCAATGTAAAGGATTTCAAAATATTTGTGATGGACGATATTTTTTAACAAATGGGAATGAAACAGAAACTAGTGTTGGTTGATCGTGTGCAGTGATATTTTCTGTTCCTTTTGCTCTGAATTAATTTTGCATTTCTAAATTGTGGTTTCCATATAACACATATAACATTCCTTTGGTTTTAATGTAACATGGTATGCATTATCAAATATATATGACCTCTGAGTTTTGGTTAACACAGTTTCTATATAGAAAGAGTATCCTATAACATGATTCCCATATATCACAGTACACAATATAAAAATTTGTTGGACTTGTAAGTTATGCAAAACACGGATTCTCTATAGCAAGGCACCAATCCACAGTGCTATACGAGAGTTACCTGTATTAATTATGCCCAAGTACTATATCATCATACTAATTAACATAACTCGTAGCAGCTATATGTTAAAAGTAGAGTTAACGAGTTTTGCTAATTAGCATGACTATATGAGTACTGTCTGTTTTGAAGCTTCATGAGATGCCAAAACTAAGTTTTCACTGGATAGATTTCTTGAGAATGTGTATTTTATGTTTTTATCACAAAGCATAGTTCATTTGTAATTATAAAACTACCTTTTGATTTGTAGATTATTTCAACTTGATGGTTACGTACCTTTATTTAGCAATATGGTATAGCAAGTAATAGAAGAGTTTTAATGGCAGTGACTATAAAACCAAAATTTAATTACATTGTAATATTTTTACATCTAGTTGGTGGAACTGGCATTGAAATACTGTTGTTTCCCTTAGCCATTCATTTATATTAAAAATAAACAGTATTTTTGATAGATATAAATATTGAACCCCTTTATAATTTGTTTAAACTGTGCATTATAGAAAACATGCAATATCTCTTGAGTGTTTGATTATGCATTCGATGTGAAGCAGAAATACTCATCAATATTAATAATAGTGCATTAGTAGTTATTGTAAACAGTTTAAAAGTGATCCAACTAAAGCTACAGTTTCCTAAGAAAGCAGAGCTGTTATCTAGCACCCGTAATGTAGCTGTGAATGACGTCACTAAAACGTTTTTTATACAAACAGATGGTGTTGGTTTCCAAGAGAGCATTGTTTGTGACTGTAATGAAAATTAGCTTAGCTGCCATTTGCATGACGATGATCGTCATAGCGGTCTCAAACAGTTGAGGAACGTTTTTTCTCTTGTAGCGGCAAAATTTCCTTTCCTGCGCCAAACAATTCCATCAGAGGGAAGCAAAACAAACAAAATATTTTGACTGGCATTGTTTTTGTAAAATCGGGATTGTTACAGGCATGAGAATCTTCCGCGGATTTCCGCTTTTTTAGGATTTTTTCGTGTTTTTCCGCTTTTTAGTAATTTTCCGCGTTTTTCTAACGTGATTTTGGCCTTTTTTAAGAACATGACGTCATTAGTGTTTCTAGCCAATGAGAATATATTTAAAGCTTTGAAGAACCGGATGTCCTAGTGACGTTTTTATGTACTAGTTGCTAGGCCTAGCGATGTAACGATACATCGCGAAAGACGGTGTGAGGACGACAACCACATCGGTTTCACGATTGCAATGCATCGTGACATAGCGATTTTTTTCGATCTCACACAGTCATCCCTTAGCTAGCGCAGGTCTCGCGGTCATCGTGGCATCGCGATTTTTTCCGATCTTACACAGGCATTCCTTAGCTATCGCAGATCTCGCTGTCATCGTGACATCGCAAATTTTTCCGATCTCACACAGGCATCCCTTAGCTAGCTCAGATCTCACTGTCATCGCGATTTTTTCCGATCTTACTCAGCCATCCTTTAGCTAGCGCAGATCTCGCGGTCATCATGACATCGCGATTTTCCCGATCTTACACAGGCATCCCTTAGCTAGTGCAGATCTCGCTGTCATCGTGTGGGGGGGGGAATCACTACTATATCTGCTTGACCTTGACAGTCTTCATCTGATGAAAATTCAGAAACATCTTCATGATCTAACTCTTTTATATATTCTAATGCTTATGTCACTGTTAAAAACCGTTTCCTTCGATATCCGTTGTTTTCGGACAAATGTTCATAAAAACACCGCTTTGAACTAATGTTGCTTTTTCGCACATTTCAAAAAAATGCATATTTATACAAACAAAGACAAAATAGTAATCTTATTTTTTATGCCATTTTGCAGTCTTGTGTTTCTAAAACATAAGTGTCTCTTCATGAAGTCCTTTGAATTGTTCAACCATATGTGAGATTTTTTCAAAATTAGAGTAAACAAATCGCAAATAAATGACAATTTTAGAAATTTATTTCACAAAATCTTGCATTGAGAGTAAAAAAATTTTATTTCCTTGGAGACATTAAAGCTTTGTCTACAATATACAAAAAAATTGTATAAATAAAACGCAATACAGAATAAGAAAAAAAATGTTTTCACTAATGTTGCGAAAACGCAACGTCAGTCGTTAATGAGTTAAATAAGTAATTAATCATTTAATAAATAATTAAATAATCAATTATTGAATAATAAATCTGTTTTTGGTTTCGATCTGGCGTAGAATTTTACGCTGATTTGAAATCTATTGAAATTTTTACTATCTTCAACGATCCCAAAGTTAGAAACTTGGACTAGAAAATAAAAAAGACACTTTGTTTTGTTTCTCGAATAAAATAATCCATGACAGTCGTCTGTATTGCCCATTCTCCACCATATTCTGTTGATTCTTTCCACCTAAGTGGACACCTCTGGTTTCTGTTAAGACGGCCGCCTAGTTATGCCCGCCGCATCATGACATATCACGGCTGCAAGATAATGGCTCCGCTGTCTTAAGAAACTGTAGCTTAACTAGCAAGACATCCTGTTTCAGTTCTCACAAGTATATCATTTCAATAAGAATGCATTTTGTTCTAATAAACATTTTGTTGCTTCATATTTGAGTCTGATTTCCAATATTTTTATTCAGTTTATAAAATTATAACTTCAAAAAACAGTATAATGTTACAAGAAACTAATCATAACAAATAATATTCAATAAATTAATTTCAATTTGTTATTTTTTGTTACAAACTTTAATCACATTACTTCTAATTGGTTCAAATATTATATGTACAAGTTTTGAAATAATTTTTGTTTTATGTTTTTATTCTTTTTAGCTTATTAAAGAACATTACAGTAAAACTTTGGAAAGTGGCAGCAAATCCTTTTACCCAATTTGTTACGTCTCCATAAATGTTCCTTCATCAGAAGTTGATGTTAATATTGAACCTAATAAAACAGCAGTTGCCATTCAAAATATTGTAAGTGTGTTTGTTGTATGAGTGTTAAATGTGTTTAAATTTGTCAGTCGATGAATTTTAAAGCACATAATCAGCTTGAAAACGTTCTCATAAATGTAGTATTTATAAAAAATTAACCTGTTTTTATTCTTTTTTATCTGTAAGAAAACAGTAATGGTAGGCTCTCGGATGTGTGAAAATCAGTTCCATTGCATTAAAAATGCTAAGGCTTATTCTACAGCTGGGCTTAGTGTTTTGATCCTTTCTTTTTCATTCAAATTCTTAATGTACCCATACATTCTATTTTATTAATACATGAATGATGAATATATATCCTATTTAAACTGTCTTTGACATTAAATCTTGCTTTTTCTTACCCTAATATCAAATTTAAAATTTTATCAGTAGTTTTTATGTTCCAAGTAGCATGTGAATAAAATTAGTGATTTAAAATTCTAATCTTGTTTACAAATTTAATTAACAAATTAATTTTAGTTTATGTAATTCATTGAATGAATAATTGTTGTCTTTTGCTGAAAGTTCTGAAAAAAAATTTACTGAAAAATCATAAATGGGATAAATTTTTTTAGCCAGGGTATACTGATTTAAATCAAACAACTTTGATTTTTTTTTAAATGGTTAAAATCAAAATAACATTTTATTTTTTATTTTTAAAGATTAATAATATTGCAATAAAGAGGCACAAAATACCTGTCACTATATTAAAATGAGTTAAAAAAATTTCTTACACTCAGTAACAAGCACCTCATAATGCACCTTTTCCAAATGAAAATCATTCTTTCTCTGAAGAAACTCACTCAGGATAACTATTAATTGGGATGGCAATGGCAGCTGATAAATAATTATTTCTAACTTTTGTCATTTACAACAGGTGTACTTCACAAATCTGCTTATTGGTGGTCTAATTTTTGCTTACAGAGCCAGTCTATTCACAAAATAAAGTGCTTTTAAGGAGGAGGGGGCAAATTTAACTTATTCCCATCACAAGGTCAGTGATACATTTATTGATACCCTAATCTCCTGAGTGGAATTTTCTATTTTCGATGAAAGAATCAGCTGTGTTTTCAATATAGAGTGCTTTTTTTATGTTAAGTAAGTACTAGGTGTCCCTTCTCTTAACCTTTATGCTGCGGCAGGTAGACAATTGTTACCACTAAAATTTCATTTACACCAGTGGCATGGTATAGATCTATGTACTGTAGATGTTATCCTCCTTTTCAGTGACCACTGGCATCGATCACCATTTTCGAGATGTCAGTGACTGACCTTCTAAAGGGTTCCTTTTTTTGTCTGGTACCCTACCCTGTCGACCGTGAGGTGTGAACGTTTTGGGGCAAAGGCAGAAGGTAGCTCAGGTGATATGTATCTCACCCCAAATGATACTCCACACAATATTATGAAAGGAAAGCATCAGCTGTAAATGCCACTCAAGGCTCCAAACAATTGAAAAATTCTAAGCGCCGCAGTGTAAAGGTTAATGCTAGTTCATTAAAATGACTCTCCTGCAAGAAAATCAACACAGCTGGAGTAGAAAGACTTATAATCCTGATGAAAGGAAAATATTTATCTAGTATTATGAATGTGAAATTTTAAGTGAGATAATTTTTTGGTTTCCTCTTTGCTAAAACAGGCATCGCAGATGTTTCCTTTGAAATGGATAGAAACTTGTTTAAATATAGTATTTAGCATAAAACAAGAAAGTCATTACTTTGAAATTGTGCCATCTCAGCTACTTCTATATCTGTAAGGAGATTATCTTTAATTTATGTTTTAATAAACTCAAAATAGTTGGGTAATGAAGAGACAGGAAAGTTCTTTGTGCAAAGTGTTAAGTACTGTGACCTATTTTAAGTACGGAGTTCTATTTCATTTTATTCCTGTTTAAATGTTGATTGTGTTGCAATCGGGAATTTTATTTTTAAAAATAACAATATATAACTTTTACAAAAATTGTATTATGTAATTAAATTTGAATAAATTAACAAGCTATTAAATAAATTTTAATTTTCTTAATATTTTTAAGTTCTAAAATTATAGATACTGTTAATTTGTCTTTATAAATTTGTATTTTTTTTATTTGCACCCAACCCTTGTTTTACAGATTTGATAAAAATTCAATTGGATCTATTCCAATTTTTATTTCCTATAAAAATGTTTACATAAAAATAAAAGTACAAAACAATGTAAAAATAAACAGAAATTCAAAAAATAAACATAAGTAAATTAAATAACAGAAAAAATCCTATCTGCATATGTATACTACTACATGTAATAAAAAATATAAAATAAAATGTTTAAAAACTGTTTTGATCTGCTGATGAGCATTAACATGAAGAATCAGTTAGCTATTAATATTATATGCTGGCATCACCACTTTCCGCTGTTGTGGATTGACCCAGTTTAAAATATTGGTCCACCGTTGTCTGCGTGAAGCTGTTAATATTTATTATGAGACAAATATGAAACAGTTCCTTACGTTTAACTAAATGCATTAGGCTGAACTGCCTGCAGTTCGCATTGTAGCGCGTAAAAGTAGCCTCGTGATAGGACTTTGAGTTGTAACGTGGACTTTGTATAGAGTTGGTGTTAGTCTAACTACACTAAAGCGATAATACTCAGGTTTTGATACTTTATAAAGCACCAAATTTCATCTACATTTGATGAAATCAGATTTCTGGTTTGATGGGAATTTCTAAAATTGATCTGCACATGCAGAAAATTTTAAAATTTGCTTTTATGTACATTTCATTTTCTACCACTAAATAGTTTTCTTATTTACAGGATCTTGTAGTTCAGCATTTCTCTGAAGTATTAAATAGGTTTTATTCAAAAGATTTAAACATAAACATCACTAGTTCGAATATAGATAATTCACTTGAAAAAAATAATGGGACAAATTTTCATAAAGAGATGAATCAGAAAGATATTCCTACTGTTCAGATGAAGCAATCTCATCTTGATCCAGGATTACAAAGTGTTGTGTCAAAAGAGAGTGTAAATGATTCTGTGAAAAAGGCTAACCTTGAGAATGTAATTTCTATGGATTTTATGCAAACATCACAGCTCAAACAAGGATTACATAGTATTGTCTCAAGAGAGAAGCAAGTGACCAGTGGAAAATTAAGTCGAAAGAATGATTTAATGACTCCCTCAAGCAAGAGGGTTAAGATCTCATCCAATTTGTCAACCCCTTCCAATGACATAGACAGGCATATTCAGACATTAGATAATTACTTTTCTTCCACAGAAAACAATACGACAAATCAGGCAACCGTTCGAAACATTGTTAATGAGACACCTTTTGCAGTCACTGTACAAAGAGATAGTTTAAATTCAAATATTAATGAAGAATTAATTTGTGATAAGGCAGAGTCCGTTTTGAGAAAAGACTCAAGTATTGAACTATCTGATTCACCAAAGAGGAAAAGACATTCTTCCGACCCATGTGTGCAAACAGTAAATAGCTTCAATGATGTAAATCAAACTTCGTCCATTTCAAATGCTTCTGTCAATAATGAATGGTCCCGAGGAATTCACCCTATTAAAGATATTCAGGTAATTATATCATTTTTCTTTTGGTTTTGAAAATAAATGTATTTTTTAGCACCATAGTCCCTTGTGCTATTGCACCTTTATCTTTCATGCAAATAAATTAATTCTTTTTAACCCCTTTAAACACAAATTTTTTTCGGAAAAACTGGTAAAAATTGATCTAGGGTTTTTTTTGACAGAAAATGAATATATAGGTATAGTGTAAGTTTTTTTTTGCAATTTCAGCTGTGGGGGAGGGGTGACTAAGGAGCAGGGGGTGGGCTAAAAGTTATAAAAACAAATTATTACACAAACAAAGTGTAAATGATTTGATTACATGTTTATTTTGAATTTCAAAATATTAAAATCAAATTGTCACACTTGCAATCATAAGAATGGCTAAAAATTCAGTGTTGTATGATATACCATGAAGCATGGTACTGCAAAAAGTCCAACATTACAGTTCCTACAAAAGTATCTTGTTTCTTTCCTTATTGTTTTACCCCTCTTAGATAACTTTTTCTAAACAAGTTACAAAAACACTTGGTAAACTTAATTTATGGTTAACTGTTTACTTTTATGATATTTAACGCAATAAAAATGAATATATTACCTTTTCCACACCAAACAAACAAACAATTTATAACAAAAATTCCTAACAAACTTATAGCTAATCATCAAAATGCACCATGCGGTTTACACAAAAAAATGCTGCATAGTGGTGCCATCTATGGTTAATAAGTTTAATTATAATCTAGCCTATCTATTTTTACACGAACGTATCTCAGACGGGCACTAGAAATAAAATAACGCGAGATACTAGATCGGCCATGTGAGACACAGACATGTGCAAATTTGCCGGTAACTTTCGACTGTGTCAGACACGGGCAAATGTGTTAAGGGGTTAACTTGTCCCTCAATGAACTATTTTATGTTTGCTAACAATTAGTTTCTTGTAATTGGGAGTTCAAATGTTGTTTGTTTCCATCAGATATTTGTACCATTGCCAGTGGGCTCTGTTCTCAGTTTCATCTGCAGATATCCTCAAGTTATAAGGATTGAGGTTCTTTCTCGGACCTCTATGGTTGAAACCCAAAAGTTTAAACTATTCAAAAAACATTTTAGAAAGTTCTCAATGTATGCAAATTAAATATTTATTAAATTTATCTTAACTGAATGAAATTATTTATTCAGTTGTATTCACTCCCCATTGTTTTTATTTGATTTTAAAGTTTTGTTGAATTGAATTCCAGCCAATTTGAACTTGTTAAGAGAAGTGCTTTAATCACCATGGCTCAACAAGGGCGGAATTGTGAACCATTACTTTAAGGTGAAACTCTGTTGCAACACTGGGGGAGGATTTACGTTTCACCTCCTTACCATACATCCAAGGCACAACTGTTTATTTATGGAGGCCCTACATTCATCCCAGGTGTACAAACATCTATACCATGAACCTTTCTATCTAGATGCTATCACGCTGCCCACCAGCCTGATTGGTCATCTTAAAACATTCTGCTATTTTTAAATTCAACATATAATATATATTTCTACACTTAAGAAACAATTATGTCATTTGAAAGATGTGTTTTTAATAGCAACCTTTTTGCATTTATAGTTTCCATATTGATGAAGATAAAATAGTTTATATTCTTGAATATATGACTTTTGATTGTAAGAAATTTGTTTCACTGAGTATGTTAACTAGCTTTTTAATGTATTTAACTTTCCAATGAATAATTAAAATGCTGTGTATTTCCTTCACAGCCTGTTGCTATTCTGAAGCCTAAAATTACTGAAAGTGATAAAAGTCCAAATGGAAATAGAGGAATAAAAAGTCTGGATAATAAAAGAAATTCTTATGGTGAATTTCCAAACCAAAGAAAAATTACTCCATTTGACGTCTTTTGCCGAAAAAATAGACTTGAAGGTATGTATCTATTTATAGGGGGCATCATGCACTTATTTCTTCATTGTTAATGTAGGTGAGAAGTGTTAGATACTGATACTTTCTGATAAAAACGTTTGTAACTTTAAAAAATATTTTTAGCTTAATGAAGGAAACTCAAAACTTTGGACTTAGTCAAACTCGAAATAATATAAAAACTACTCAGATTATACTTTTGTAATCAAATATTGCTTTGAATGTTTTTAACTGCACAGCTACAGATGTGTGACTGAACCACCCTCTTTATCTGCACATTCATATAAGTGCAGATTCATGGGTACCATTCACTATTCAAAGGTTCTAAGGAATAACACCTATCAATTCATGTATAAGAAATCTATGTAAATGGTCATCTTCAAATTAAAATGTGCAAAAACTTCATAATTCTGCAATGACAATCATAATCACTCAATTTAAGTATACTAATCAATACTAAGTTTCAACAGGGTTGAACTTATTTTGGATTATAAGTATGGAAAATTTGCATCACCCAAATTTAAATTAGTTTTCCACAGGTTTGCTCATATTTTGCAAATAAGTTTACTGTCTATTTGAATTTTATACGATGTTGCTATTAAAGGATATAAATAAATGCTATGTAACATTTCATTTTATGTTCGCCATCTTGATACACTCTTTTCCAAAAGAAATTATTAACTTCTGAATTCATAAGAATATTCATAAAAATGCATTGAGATCATAATTTGTTTAGTATTACAGTACAAAGTCCAAAATATGGAATCCTCCGGACTTCGGCCATTTCAGATTACTTGCATTTCTTGTCAAAAAAACCTTAATCTACGCACACTCCAATTTTGCATTTGCAATAGTAAAATAACAGATATATAAATAGAAATCTTTTTTAAAAATGAAAAGAAACCCTTTTATGCAATGCAACAAATTTTACTTGCAAATCTAATTTTTCTGTGTGGTATTTACTCTGAAAATGTCTGTTACTTTGAGTTGTTTCATCAATTAGGTCCAGGTTTAACTCCTTGTTCTTTAAAAATTGTCGGAAAGATGTAAAAAAGTGAGAAAAACAACTTTGCACTGTAATTTCATAATTAGTATTATATATTAAGAAATTACTTGTATAGGAAATTTTAGATTAAAATTATTTGAGTTCTCTAAATGTTGACATTGAAATGTGCTCCTTTCAAGGTTGTGTTAATAATTATTAAATTCATGGTGTCAATTTTGACTCATGTGATTTTTAAAAATGGTTTATTTTGAGTTTTGGGACAATTTTAGGGACAAAAAACACAGTTAATACACATGCAACAAGGCACTATTTGACAATGCTGTGACATGTATATGGCCCAAAACCAGCTTCTCAAAATCTTTTGTTTTGTCCTTATGGTTCTTTAAAGTTTGGGAATTGACCTGAATAAAACCTTTTAACAAGTTTGGAGCCCTCTGAAAAAAATTTCGTTCACACATATGACTTTGGTGCCTAAATGAGCATGTATATGGAGTAAAAGCTCTGAACAAGTATGTTTAGGTACTTAACACTTTGAGTATCGCAAGATTTCCACAACACATAATGGGAAAATCTCCACACTGATTGGTTCAGATTATCCTAGAAGAGTTCCTATTGGTCCAGATGTCTAAAACAGGTTAGAAACCATGCAAAGTAAACTGCAGATTGCATAGTACAATTTTGCATGACTCTCAGAGGATCTGCTGTGGAAATAATATAACTACATCCCTATATTCACATCTCATTTCATTGTTGTGCAAATTCAAAGGTACCATTCAAATGGGAAATAAATCATCTATTAATTTATCAGTATAAAATTTGTATAAAAGCTGTCTTCATAACACATTGTGCACTAATATTAAAATTTAATGTGACAGCTCCCAATTTTGATGCCATATTTTGAATCTATCAATATTCATCCTCAAATACTTCAAGTCATTTGGTGTGGAGGTTTCTGGATTCATGAGCTATAGTCATATCATACACTTGTTACAAGCTATGCTCCTTTTATTAAAAAGATTTTCCTGGCTGCATATGTTTTTGTTTTTACATATTATACCTTTTCACACACAGGAAAAGTTACTCAACACAAAATGGAAATTTCATTTTTTCAATTAACAAACAATTCTGTTTAACTTGAACAGGCAACCAAATCAAAAATTAGGAAAGTTACTACAAATGTTCAATAGTTTAAGGAATCCTATACAAATATCTCTGAATTATATATATGCTTAGGCTGGTTTTTTTATTTAATTTTTAGAGTTTTTACTTTGCTCAAGGTAAATTCTCTGGCATCAAGGTAAAAAAAAGTATGGTAACTGTATTGGCAGACTCTCCAAATGTTACGGAATTTCCGTAGTTGCTACAGAAATTAGGTGAAAACTTCGGAGGTACGGATGTATAGTGAAAAACTACGGATCTTGTACAAAAAATGCTGAAAATACTCTTCCCCAATCCCACTATCGCTTTCTGGAATTTGCATTTGAATTTGCATATTATTAAGTTGATAGTCTGTCATCTGAAATTTTGGAATCTGATAGAGCTAATGAAGCTTGGTATAAAATTTCCTAAATCAAGCATAGCAATAGCAACTCAAAATATGTGGCATTGCCTAAAATAATGTTGTCAGTTCCTCACAGCAATGCAAGCAGTGAGAGAATTTTCAGCATAGTTCGAAAAAACCAAACTAAATCTCTTTCCAGAATGAACATTAAAACACTGGAGTCACTCCTCATAACAAAAATGAATATGGAAGTTTGTTACAATGTTAAACTAAGCAATGAAAAAAATTGTAGATGAGATGTTAGTAAATAGGTAAATAGTTTGATCAACAAAATTGTGTTGTGTGACTTTTAAAATAAGATTCATTCACTTATATACTGTCAATAATTTTCTTAAATAATTTTGAATATTGTTTAAAAATATTTGTTTCAGTTAATTATTCAATATTTTTAAAATTTTATTTATTAATTTTAATTATTTATTAAGTAACTTTTTATTAATTTTAATAATTAATCAATAATTTATTGATACTATGTCATGTGTAATATGTCGGTAAGAAGTGCTACTGATGACTGGGTTACCAATGTAAGAGTTCCATTAAAATGTAACTTGTCCAAGAACGCAAGTCTGAATCCAGTCCTTTCTCCAAATCAAACTACACTTATAGTCTATTTGCCCCTTCATATTGAGTTTCATGTTGTCAATTTTAAAATAAGTTAATTTTTTACTGTAAGAATCATACAAAATACGTTAAGATATTTTTTTAATGTGCCTGCTTTTTGCTGAATTTCTGATTAAATTATTTATGTAGTTAGAAACTGTAGGAATTTCCTACAAGCTATTATTAAAAGCTAGTTTGCTAATGTAGTTAATACCTTTTCCATCTTCCTTCCAAAGTGAGTGCTACTGCCCACTTTGGCGTTAAAGGAATTTTGGAGAGGGCAATGCTGGACCTTAGGAGCAAGAGTTGGCAATGAGATTATGCTAAAAAATACTTCGCATAACAATGTTTTAAGTGAACACTTATCCATTTGACCATACTGACACATACACTGCAATGATGCACTGTCACTGAATCTTTTTACAGCAAAGCTGAACCAGCTACATATAGTTCACAAGAGACTTAAGAATGCTTATGATGAAAATAAAGCCTGATAAAGATAAACTGGTAACTCAATACCAGGCTTATCCTTCTCATTGGCGATTATTTTTAATTTTTTGGATTTGAATGATATTATTTACTAAGAATAGCAAGGATATAATGTGCTTATTGGCAATTTATAATTGGTTATTTTATTTTAATGCAGAGCTTCATAATTTCAGGTCCAAGTTTTACTTCCAAACAAGCTTTTTGAAATTCTAAAATTACACACTCAGGGACACATAATTTATTTTGGTGAAAATCAAAAATTATATACACAGCTACACTTACAATTTGTTATTAATTGAGATAGACTTTTCCTAAAGATGGTGCTAAAAAAAATATTACCATTGTACAGGAACATTGGAACCAAACGTTTGGGAGACTGTCAAAATTCTCAAAAAAAAATAATAATAATGTTGCTATACTTATAGCTAATATGTAATATAATATCTCAGATTCTATCTGCTAAAATATTTGTCTTTTTTTTTCAGTGGCTTTCTTAAATCCAACTATGAATAATCCGCAGATAGCTCAAATTTTAACAGAAAAATGGGATCAATTATCTCCTGAAGGAAAAGCAATTTATAAAAATATGATTGCCAAAGATTATCCAAAGTATGTAGGTCGATTGAATGACATGAATTTGTGAGATCACAATTTGGTAGCTTTTCACTGAAATTGACAGTTTTCCTTTTTCCTTCCTGCTTTAATGTATGTAACTTTCTATATATATATATATATATATATATATATATATATATAACACTAACACACAAAACAGCTAAGAGGCACAGAGCAAAGAACTAAACAGTTTGAGTGTAATTAACCAGAAAACAAAAGTCCAAAACTAACAATGCAAGCTTGCGGAAGCTGCAGACATAGCATTGTAAGAAATATAATTTCAAGAACAAGAGAAAAATTATGTTAATTACAAAACCAAAAGATAAATTTTAAAAAAATTCAAGATATTTCCGAAAATTAAAAAGTGTTGGTGTTGCAAGGCGTTATTAGTGAGAAGCCTGACTCAGACAACACAAAATGGTGTTTTCTGCATATGAACAGCAGTACGCTAAAAAATTGCTCCTACACTCCCCAAACACTATAAAAAACAAAATAGAAAAATAGGTTATGCAAAAAGTCAATTGAGGTAAGAAGACTTGGCATAAGTAAAAAATACAACATCGTAATATCATAGGACACAATCCCAAAATGGCAACTACACTAAATTAAATTTCATAAATATTGTGATCCTTTAAAAAAATTTCTTTGTGGTTTTTGTAATTAATATACATTTTCTTTTGTTCTTGAAATTATATATACATTTTATCGTTAAAGTATGAAATCTGTTATTTCATAGAATACATAGGTAGTTATTTCATGAAATAACTAATCAAGTCAGTTAAAGTGTAAAACTCACTTGCATTCTATGTTTAAGTAGTTATTTCATTAAATAATTATCTATACCCCCGTTAAAATGCAAAATAACCGATTAAATGGAATTCAAAAAGTTGTAAAGTGAGAACCACGGTCAGATATTTTTGTAATTAGCGATAATTTGCTGAACTTAATATATAGAGATTACTAGCCAAATATGTTTGTAGTTGACAGAGTATGATGTAACGGCAGATCTATTTTAGCTGTTATCATGAAAATAACTGAAGAAGGATTTTTCCAATTGGGAACAAGAAATGTATGCATAAAACAGCTATATTCCAGATCCCTTTCCAGCATCTGTAAACAAAAACTTATTTATATCGAAGGAGTGCTGGGTATAGAGAAATTGATCCAGTCAGTTACTACAGCTCAACAATTTTCTAGTGTGGCAATAATTTTGGATTTTTAACTTTAATGTTAGACTCAGGAAATAGTGGATGGCACAGAAAACAAAATAGAGTGAAAATAAAATTTATTATTTTTTAAATGAATCCATGTTTTAAAAAATGTCAGTAGAACATCTTTATGTTGTATAATTCTCATTAAATCCATAATATAAAAGGAGAGATATATCCATAAACATTGGTGATTTCAAGGTGACAAGTTAGAAATGTGAATGACTATCTCATTTTTTAAAAAACAGTTTGTAATTGTAACACACAACGTAACTTGAATTGCTTTACAAACAATTAACTATCTACTTATTAATCCTTTTTTTTTTTTTTTTTTTGTTGATTAACTTGTAGGAAATTTCAGTCAAAAAATAAGAATTAATATGAATGTGCACAGAAATAATGTTTCAGATTACAGAGATAAGGTCAGCTTATGTTCCTTTGACTCTTCCTGAACACACTTTTGTATTAAAAGTATTAGAAGATAAAAAATATAAACATTTTAAATGCTTTTCAAACACCATTTATTTCATGTAAAATCAAAGTTATCAATATCAATTTTATTCTTAGCCTAATTACAATTCATTTTATTTTATGTGACCTGTTGTGTTTACTTGTAAAATGTTTCACATTTAGTTAAATCTTGCTATTCCAATTGTTAGAGCTTCAATATTTTATTACTAGAAATATAAAGGAGAAGGAAATACAATCCAAGAAACCAAGAAAAATGAAACATAAATGTGTGGAAAAAAACATTTCATTCAATATTGAAATGATGAAGGACACCCTTTGTCCTGTATCCAAGTAAGCAATTTTTTTTTAATGTCTTCAAATGTTTCACAATACATTTAACTTCACTGGATCAAACTTTCTTGAGTATTGTTTGTAATCTTTTAATTTGACATAATCTTTTAATTTTATATCTGTACTTGGCTTTTAATGGATAAATAATGATTTTTTTTTTTTAATTTCTTACTTTTTATTAATTTGATGTTGTAATTTTGATGTCACATTACATAAGATGTGTAAAAATGGATACTCGAATATCTTCTGAAAATATGTTTCCAAATTCATTAAGGTAATTTCTCATTTATAATTTAGGTTTCCACTTAAAGTGGTGTATAAATTTAAGAGGGCAGTTAATAAATTTCTGGATCAATTAGTTTAATAAAATGTCATATTTACAGCATTATACATTGAAGCATTGACTACATCTCTTGTATACCCATTAATGTCAATAATTAATTATTAAGCATTTTATTTTTCCTTAGTTTAAAAAATCTTGATGATAATATGAAAGTGATAAACTCTGTATCACCTGGAATTTGGATATGCTTTCATGGAAACAGACTTTATCTACTAAATAGCTTTCGATTGCAAGAGGCTGTTGTCTACCAGCGTCTTTTAGAGACTTTTCAATTAGAGGCTGATCCTTTGGGTTCACCATTTGTTATACATAGCAGGTAAACGGTTTTATATGCACTTATATGTGATTTTTAAATATTTGCAATTGAGCAGACAATCTGCACTTAAGTATGTTTCTTAAATCTATTATTTATTAAAGCCATACATGTGTTAGAAATATTTGAAGATTTTGTATAATTCAAGCATTGAAAATTTAATCATGTTCTTTCATGTAAGGGCAAAATTATCTAAATATTCTTATCTAACTGATGGTACAAATGGTTATGGCATACCACATTTTATAAATTATTTTAATTCTAATCTCACTCGAAGAAAAATTGGGTATCGCAATACATATATATTTGTATAGCATTATCAATTACATTTTTTTCAGCTTATTAGACAGGGATGACATGGATATAATTTTGCAATTGAATCACACCAGAGGCCATGGAAATGAAATTTTAATTTCAGATGAAAGACTAACTGCTAATGGTTTTGAACTCAAATTTCTTAAAGGTAACCACTTTTGACAATCTTTGCTGCTATTATAAAAGGAAGTGTTTGTGAGTGGATTGTCCTGACGAATCTATGGCACTTACAGTAATGGGATTTGGGACACTGGTAGTCCGAATTGGTTTTCAATTTTTGAATGAAGCCCGAATTTTAAAATTCAATCTAGAACATTTTAAAATTAATTTAATTATTATTGTTTTCCTTAGAATGGCTACAGCATAAAAGAACATGTTCTAAATTTATTTTTTCTGTGTTTCCGTTTGAACGCTTTCAGCCGAAGAACAAAACAAATAAAATGTTTTAACTAGAGTTATGTAGTTCTTTTTTCTATCTCCTAAAAATCTCTTCTATCTCATTAAAAATATAGTAAAATTTCAACCGATTTGAAATCTGCGAAAAATTTCACATTAGATTGATACTTAAAAATTTGATTTTCTTTAATAAATAATTTTTAAATTAAAACTTTTCTATTTTTTCCAATACAAACGCCGCTGTGAAGAATGACCTTCATTTGATTCAAGATTAATTCATTTGGATTTCCTGAGAAACGGATTCGAGCGAAGCAAATGAAATAATTAAAGTTATGACTGGCGCTCTTCAGTGCTTTTTTCTATCTCAGCAATCATTAAAGATTGAATAAAAATTGTAACAGATTTGAAATCTGCCGAAAAAAAAACACCAGATAGATACCTTATGCGTTTCATTTTCTTTTAATAAAAAAATTTTCAATTTAATATTTATATTTTCACAAGAGATTGTGACATCACACCAATTGGAACTCTTCGCAGTTTTAATTTGGCCGCATTTGGGGCAACGCCTTGATGGCTGTTATCCAATCGGCTACGAATTCCCATTTGGTTTGCGAAGCAAACCAACACCACAGGCAACGCATTGATGGCTGTTATCCAATTTGCAGCAAGCAGTGGTCACACTTGACCCCACAAAAAGAACTGTCACAGGCAACGCTGTGTTAGTGCTTAATAATTACAACTTAAAAGTGATTAAATTTCTGTCTGCATTTAATAGATTATAAAAACTTTTTTTATTTTTAACCAACACGATAATTCATTTATGCTATTCCTCTTATTAAATAGCTGTGTCGGGCAGTGTTAAAAAAATTTAAGTATTCATCACATTAGAAAACACTGGGTTACAAAATGTTTTAATTATTTCTGTCCAAACTTGTCATGTGTGCATAAAGCCCAATCCAATCATCTTTCAGTAAGTTATAAAAAAATGTTTAGTGAAGTGTATCCTTTTGTTTCATGGAGGGTGATTCTCTGTTGTTTACATTCAAAAGCTACTGTAGCACTTCGTTCATTTATAGAGCATTATTCGTAAAGTGTGTTATCAGATGTATTGAAACACCTTAATGCTAAATCATTGTCATCTGTAACACATGATTCCCTTAGTAAAGAGTAAGGAAGGAAAAGACAGCAATGCATCCAAATCATGTTGCTTCAAGGGATGTAGTGAAAAGAAAAGACGTATATCAGAAAGGCTAAATTAATTTTATTTCCTCCTACCTGTTTCTTCATAGAGTTTTACTTTGTAATTTCCTGAACAAAATATTGCTTTGCTTGCTTATGTGTGCTTCAATCATTTAAATTGGTAAAGTATTTGTAGTTTTTATATCCACACAGTATTTGTGATTTGAAGTAAATTGGACTTGCTAGGCGACTAATAAATGTTGATTGTAAAGCTTATCTGGGTCAAATTTCATGATCTAGAAGATATTCCCAATATCTCTTAAGAAAGCTTTTATTGTTGTAAATGGTGTGCCTGAATAGTGCAAGCTTTTTTTCTGTAGCATGTTAATCCTTTCTGATAAAAAATACTTCAAAGCAAAATACATTAAATTCTTATGTGCATATTAAATTTACTTTGAAAATTTGCTTTACTGTACAATTTGGCCTCTACTGTAATATTTCAGGAGGAATGAAATTACTCGTACATCCTTTTTAATATTCACAGTGTATTAAGATTCCAAATATGAAAACAATATTTTAAAATTCTAACTAGAAAGTTTCCAAATAGGTATGCGATCAACAAGTTTAGGGAACTGTCCAAAATATTTGTTGTGCACAGTTGAAAATGTATTTGATAATTATGTCTGCAAAGAAAATAACTTTTATCAATATCAGTTCTTAAAATAAATGTTAGCACCAATTTTGAAAATGAAAAGATCAGTAAACTTTTGTAGAAAGACTGGCCGTTTGTTCTCCTTACCACTAAGTAATTTATTGGCATTGGCTGGACAGCAACAATAAGGTCCTTTGCAGGATTTTTATAGAATGGGGGAAGGGAATGAGAACCTGCACTCTCAAAAGTAAGATGATATTCATTTTATGTTAACTATTTTAAAAACAAATCTTGTTGCATATTGATGCATACTTCATCACAGTCCAGTCATATCTGCTCTTAGAATTTCCTCATTTATACCTTGCAATAAGCAATACTCATTTTTGCTAGAAGCCTGCATGATCCTTATACTTAATTTCTTTAGTAAACTATACATTCATAAATAAATGAAACTCTAATTTTACTTACATCCCTTCATTTTTACTTGCTGTTTTCATTTAAACATAGTGAAAAAACTTAAATTTATAATATAACTAGCTTGTTTAAACATGAAATTTTCCAGATGAAAATGGAATTCAAGTTGAAGCCACTGGAATGACAAAAGCTATAGCAAACTATGGCGTCCCAGATTTCAAAGAAATACTTTCCATTATGAAAGCAAACTGTGTTTCTAAAAAGCTGTCTGATTGTAGACCAACAAAAGCTATGCTCTACTTACAGGTAAAGTTTGTTTATTTCATTACTTTTTTTTCTCTATAGAACTTGGAAGTATTTATGAATAAAGTGATGGCACATACGTTTCGTAACATAGCTTTACATTATGCTAAATATTGTTTGCAGTACAAAAATGTGTGTTAAATGCATGGTTATCTTTGATAAGATAATTATTAGATATGCATACAAAACTTAAAACAGCAAATAACTACTTAAAATAGTACCCATGAAGAAAAATATGTATACTTCATCTAAAATGAAAAGTGTTAAAATTAATTTATTTATAAATGTACTGCAATTTTGCTTGGACAATAAATAATTCTGGATACAGTAGGCTTGTTTTGAGCACACACTCACAAAATCAATTCTTAACTTTATATTTGGAGCTTTAAAACATCCAAGAAATTTTTATTTTAAACTGTTGCCTGATAAATCAGAATTTTTAAATGTTGCAAATTGAACAAAAAATTTGATCCATCAAGCAACTATTTCATTTTTGATATCAATTAGTAAATTTTGTTATTATAATATTGTATTGTTTACTATACCAGCTGAATAACCCGCCGTTTCTCGGGTTGAAATGGTTAAATGTTGATTGAAAAGTGAATAAGGATAATCACTTTTCTTAGTTAGAAAAATGCAAGTTTTTTAAGTTGTATGGAAAATACTTTTTAACTTTTTCATAGCTTTTACAATTTACTTTGGATGCAAATATATACATTTAATTCCTGAATAATACAGGGTGTTTCGAAACTCATGGGCAAAAATTTAAGGGGTGATAGAAAACATCTAAACAAGCAATTTTCACCTTACAATGCATGAGAGGAGAGGAAGTAGTGAACCGTTAGATGGCGCTGTAATGGAAAGCATAAGTTTTCTTTCACACCGTCATTTCTACCATGGATTTCATAAGGCATGGCGACGTACAGTAATCAGGAAAAGGCGGACATGCATTTTATGTATGGTCTTGCGAATGGGAATGCTCTGTAAGCTGAAAACTGTACAGGCAGTATTTCCCGAAAAGACACGTGCCAGACCGAAAAATGTTTGAGCGATTGCATCGGTGCCTGTACGAAACGGGATCCTTTGTCACCGACATGCATGATACAGGGCATGGCAGGAGTGTGTGGACGCCACAAATTGTAGAGGACATTCTGCAAAGAGTGGAAGATCGTCCGGATAATAGCACGCAAAAGGTTTCCTGTCCGTAAATCTGCCCCACTCGATTGTTTGGCGAGTACTATGGGACGAAGGATTACACCCCTACCATGCACAGAAAGAGCAAGCGTTGATATCTGCAGATTATACGCCAACAGCTAGCAGTGCTGTTTTTTGTTCACACATTTTATTCACGGGTGAATGCACATTTACTTGTGAAGGCATTTCTAATACGCACAACCTTTATCAAACAATTCTAATGACACACGTCCTCATTAGGGATGCAACATCGATGTCAATGGGTTTTTTTAAATGTATTTAACATCGATGTGTTGGAGTCGATGTTTTTGTAATGCTCAAATACACAAACACTTGATTTTAAATAAAATTTATAAAATAAAACAAATTCTGGTTGGCCAGATCTCAAATAGCAAAATTACGCTTTTATGATCAACGAGTTTTCGTTTCGGCTTTTTGTGTTCCACAGGGTTTCCACGTGTCTTAGAAAGGGCCTATTTTGTTCCATTTCTAAGAAGTATGAGAAGGTGGGGCACAGTGTTACATGGGGTACAGTGAATTTCATTTTAAAGTGGTAGCAAAATTAGCTCCAATTTGTTTACAATCTTGTTTTCCAGATGTCCATGTGTTTTAGAATAATTTGCATCATTAGTTTCTTTTCTGTAAAAAAATCTCTATTTTTGCATGTAAAAATTAAAATTTTGTGTTTGTAATTAAATTATCTTTATTCATGAGCGGTGCGCATTTTGTAATGAATAATATTTTAGTAGTAAAGCTAATTTAGTTAAGATTCTGTTGAGTTAAAATGGATGATCTAAATTCACATTATGTAGTGATAAAAAGATTTTGCTACAAGCTATGTCAGATGGGGTACAGTGTTACAGAATGAAATGGGGCACACTGTTACATACATAATTTGTCCTATTAACACATTGCAAACAAGCATATATTTTACAATGTAAATTTTATTACTCTTATAGCTCTGTAGTTTTCATTTTAAGATTTTGCTCCAAATAGGTTTACATATCTTTTTATGTGATATTTACAATCTTTCTTTACACGATTAGCAGTTTTCTTTTGTTAATTCATTCGAAACATTCACAAGCTAACAAAATTATGTCTCCTTAAGAAGTAAGATCTTTCTCTGAAGCCCCACCCCGAAAAACTGCACAAAATAAATGACGGGTGAAATGTTGGATCCTGACTGATACGCCAGATAAAAATATGATTACAGAGGAAATATTGTAGAGGAAAAAAGAACTAAGCCATAGAAAGAACGGAATTAAAGAACATGAAATTCACTCCATTGGGAAAGTTTTGAATCAGAACAATGTTGATTTTGAAGTGTTGTACGTCAAAAAAAAATTTCCATCTTATGAATTTTCACGAACAAATGAAGTTGAAAAATCACAAATTATTGCCATATTTCATCTCCCAATTCCATCAGGAGGGGCAATGAGGAACAGAAATGCTGCTTTTCCCTTTCGATTTAACTTCCTATCTAAATCTAAAATAAGTTTACAATTTCTTTTGTCTTATTTATCATCTACTGTGTAACTGTAGGCTACAATCATTGCTAATGTTTTCCTCACATTTAAAGCTGTTCAATTATACATAAACTAATCAAACGTGATATTTTATTTAAGGCCTGCTTAGGAATCATTAGATATCTTTATATTTCAATTAAAATTAATTTTAATAAAAGTCCATTCTTTATATTTACTGTTGCTACTGTAACATAACACTGTACCCCGACAGTGGGGCACAGTGTTACAATGTACATCACTACCAAAAACTGGAAATAAATGTTATTCTTTTTAATTTTAATGATATGTAAGATGTATGTAAGAGATAAAAGATCATTTTAAGCGCTTTGTTTACTTTATATAGATGCATATCTTGATGCCACAGCTGAAAATAAAAAACGTGTAACACTGTGCCCCACCTTTCCCTACTTATTTTTCGTCACTTGTCCTTAGAAAGTGCATTTTTTCCTTTGAAAACAAAATTCAGTTTTCCAATGACAGTATTTTTCCACAATATTTCTGATCTCTTTTTAGCGGCCGTTCAGCGATAAAACTGCTTACTAGTATGGCATTGGCGATGATTCGGGAACTGGCCTGCTGGAATAGCAACCCTTGATATACGATACACAAATCGTCGATCGACTCTTGATATGAGCACATGATCTCTTGATGTAAACAAAAGTTACCGCTGCCACCGCAGGATTGTAAACTCACCTTTTTTGCTCGATTCTTAGACGGTTTCCCAAGAAAGTACGGATAAGAAAATAACGAAACTAACAGAGTTTGTTCAAAATTGTACAGGCAAGAAGATGAAAAAGATTTTTTTCCGATGCGACTATTAGTTTAGTTTTAGCGAATATTAGTGAAATTTCTAAGCGAAGTTTCTTAAAGTGAGCAAAAGACGTACACATTTTCAGTTTTGAGCCGTGATTTTCTTTAGAGTACCTCTAAATGTGAATTTTTGCACTACACCAAGTTCGTTTAGTCTAAATAGTAAATATTCTGGATGGTTGTAATTGCCTTCCCATAACGTTCCAAATGTGCTCTATGGGAGAAAGACCAGGAGACCTAGCCGTGCACCCCTGTAATTCTGCACCATCTTGGTGCGTCTATTTTTTTGTTATAGAGTATATTTTAATTATTACTCGCACTTTACAGGGGTTGGACAAAATAATGTGAACACCTGTGAAAAAAAATTTTTTTTAATTAATAAGTCATTGGTCCTCCTTTTGCATGAATTACAACTTGTATCTGACATGAAATTGACAAATACAAGTCACGTGTACAACATTCAGAGGGATACGTTCCCACTCAAATTGCAAAAAAGTCCCTAATTCAAAAGTGTCCTTGGAAGGGGAATCGACTGTGCAGCTTGTTTTCCAAAATACCTCACAAAGGTTCAATTATATTGAGATCAGGGGACTGAGGGGGCCAGATGAGGTGCTCTATTTAATCGTCACGTTAATAAAACCAGTTTCAAGTAATTCCGCAGGTGTGAATGGGGGCATTATCATCTTGGAAGACTAGTCGTTTATCAGGAAACACAGTTTGCACCATTGGGTGAAGATGGTCGGCCAGAAGACTGACATAATCTTCTGTAACACGGCCATTCAGAACAACAAGTGGGCCAAGACCACGATGTGATATTGCATCCCAGATCATCACTGAACCGCCGTCATGCTTAACCATAGGCCGAAGACAGTCAACTTGATAGGCTTCTGGTGGCGTTCTCCAAACGTAAACACGTCCACTTGTCGGGAATAATGTGAACAACGATTCGTCTGACGATATTACATTCTCCCATTGTTGTTGTGTCCAATTTTTATGCTCGCAACACCATATTCGTCACTTTAAGGCATTGTATGGTGTAATCAATGGTTTTGAAATAGCCGCTCTACCATGAATATTTGCCACATACAGTCCACGCCGGATAGTTTTTGATGAAACTGCTTCCTGTAGATGTGTGTTCATCTCAAATGTTATCTGGGATGCTGTTGTCGTGTTTTTTTTTGCCACAATCTGCTTCAAAACCCTTTTGTCTCTGTCATTCAGCTTCGATTTTCAACTACTGCTGTGCTTTTAGATGATGTTTTTCCCTGTTTCAAATATGCTGACATTACAGTCGACACTGTACTTCTCCCAACACCAAAAAGGGTGGCCGTTATCGTTACTAAGGTTCCAGCAAGACGGGCCCCAACAATTATGCCTTTTTCGAAATCAGAGAGGTCAGCCATAACGCAATTTTAACACAGAAATATATTTCGCATCCGACTTCTATCACTGCTAGTAGCAGACTGATGTGTGTACTTTCTCATCCGCTAGGTGGCACCCTTCACCGCTAGAGGGCAGGAGTATACAAGAGGTTTCTTTCGAGTGCTATTTTTTCACAAGTCCTTGTGACAAAGTTATGCTTATAGAGAAAAACGCACATTCAAACTAAGAACCATTGTATTCTATCAGTTTCCTGTAAAACGTGTTTTCTTTTCAATATTCATTTATTGCAGAAAAACAAACTTGAGATTTTAAAATTGGGGTTTTGATGGGCACTTTTAGGACTACCTGTGTGCCTATTTTCATGGTTGAAATGCTATAGATTGTTCTGAAGACAGGAAAGTAATAGCCTTTGTTTTCCACAGTGTTCTAAAATATTGTACCAAATTTTGTGTGGATTAGGCAAACAGTGTAGATTTGTATAGGAAATATATGCACACATCCTTTTATATATATAGAGAGAGAGAGATTGTAATGGTGGATAAATTCACTTGAGTATATATTTCAGGTTTTCATTATCAAAGCACACTCTAACTTATATCTTTTAATTAGTTTAAGATGTAAAATTTTCAGATTAAAAAGTATGCCTATAGCTATAACAAACATGTTTCTTAACACCTTGGTATATTATTTTAGGGAGAAGCAGTACGAATTACAAGACAGTATCCTACGTCTAGAAGGCTTGAGGACATTGAAGATCTGCTTAAACAACGAAAATTATCTAATGTTTGCATCCATTCAGAGCCTTTTTTACATATTCTTTACACTATATCTACCGATTCGAATCTCTGAAAATGTATAAATACTAGCATGTATATGTTGTCTATTTAATTGAGATCTTTATCAAGGAATCATAACTTCAAATCACAAAGTGCTCCATTTTAGCTTACTCTAAGCTAATTGTATAGATATAAAATATTAAGTGTTATTCCATTTATGTATATTTTTATTGAGCTGTTTAGCAAATAAAAGTACTCTATTTTCAAATATTTTTGAAGGGTTTTATCTAAGTAACTTATGATATGAACTTCCCACGAATAAAAATTATTTTCTTTCAAAGCAGTATTTCTTTGAAATCACAAACTTGCTTAAGGTGTGTCAGGGCTTTCTTTAGACAGTAAAGAGTGCTGTGTACATCCAAGGGGAAACAATTTCTTCAATTTACCATATTTTACTCTTAAGCTATCAGAACTGCTGACTCATCCAAAAATAAGAACCCAAACACAATGTGGTGTATTTTTAATTTTCACTTTATTTTGATGAAATTATTAACAGATATTCCAAAAATAATATTTTCAACAATGCACAGTTGTTTTCTCTGTAAAATTTACTGAGCTGGCATGTACTCATTTGCTGTTTGTTCTACTGAATTTTTTCTAGGTATCCCTCTTTTCGGTTCATAGGGTGTCTGACGAGCTATCATACGTATGCAATCAATAATAGGACAGACAGATACACAAAGTGTACATCCAGTACAATTATCTGTAACTTGAGGTAGATGTGTTACAGGATCAAATGTAATAGCTTGATATCCTGAATCATTGCAGGCCATGTAGCATTTCCCACAATTAATACACATTTCCTATAATAATATTTTGGATTAAAGACAAAGTAAGATTATCAAATATTTTGTATTGTAGTTTCAATATATTCGATTCATAATATCTCACCTCATCAATCACTGCCACCATCTGTTGTGCTATATCTAAACTTGAAAATGGTCCTATCTTATCCAAAGCTTTTCCAATTACATCCTATTCAAGTACACAATTTTGATAGATTCAAATATAATGTGTATTAATGTAACAACAGTAATTTATCAGTAAAGAGGTATTTAAAAAGTTATATTTTAGCTTACTGGACTTAGTTTTAAGTAATCTTAAACATTTTGACTGATAAATTGAAAGTGTTAATTTGATCGTGTAAAGCACACACACAAGAAATGGCAGTATCATGTTTCTGAATTTGCATTTTGTTCTAATATTTTAATGATTAAATTTTTTTTTATATTGTAACATTCATTTTGATATGATATTTTTATGACTATTTCTTTAAATTGATTAATATCTTACTCACACACAGACAGGATATCTTATCTTTTGCTAAAAATAAAAGCCTACGCTAACTATCCAATGCGGCGCAAACTTATACATTTCCAATTATGAAAATTCCTAACAATATTATTGGGCTTTTTTGGCAAATTACTTTGTTTACCAAGTAAAGAAAATGTATAATCTGCTTGTATGGAATCAATTGTACTCTTAAGTCTCACTCATAAACTGCATACTGTCTTTACATAACTGGAAGCTGTTTTATGACCTTTCACTATAGGATTATGGGTTTTAAGTAATATCTCCATATTAAACTTTGTCAGATACATACATATATATTTATTATTATAACTATAAACGAAGCATCGAATTAAGCTTTTAATGAGTTAATATGAAAAGTTATAATTTTCCTATTTAAATATATAGGTTATTGTTTCCAAATTTCTTTATTGAACTCGTCCTTTATGATAGTTTAAAAGTTTGGTACTATTTGCACATCATTGCTCAAATACCCTGATTAAAGGTCATAAATAAGTAATCTCTAGGTTTAAAAGAATTTTACAAAGCATGCTAACCTTACACATTTTTAAACTTCATTTGATTTATCATCTATATCAAGAAACACCTTCAACTTAGCACTGATTGGGAATAAAAAATCTTGTCAAATCTATCAGCATGCTACAATTTTTTTATTTTCCACTTACCTTTATTTTAGGAATGGATTTATGAGGTTCGTTTATCACTCTGTGGTGTGTCAAATCGATTTCACTCAACAAATCTTCATGAGCTTTCAACTCTGTTATTATTGCTTGTTTTTGTGATAAGAAGGGTCCAAAATTTGGCAATTTCTGTAAGAAAAATACAATTTAATAACTGCACACTCAGTTACAGAATTGAATTTGCCATATAGAATTGCATATTGCTTCTAAAATGTTATTTTCTAGTTATATTAGATAATAATTTTTAACAATTAGGGTTAGTGGGCATACCCTCATCTGATTTTTTTTTTCGAGTAAGAACTGAAGCACAGAATCATCCAGTTAGAAATGGAAATTTTTTAAGGGGAAACATTCTCTAGTTGTATTGTATGCACATACAATCAACTGTAGCTTATGAAAAATAAATTTTCAAATCATTGTGTGGTACTATGTTTACAGGGAAAATTCTAATTGAAAATTGTGAATGTAAAGCTATATGATCTGGACAGTGTTTCCTGCCAAAGTTGTTGTTTCTTATGCCTACACTGGCAGACCGGAGGAGTGCCAGGTCCGTCGAAGACGGCGAAGGGGGTGCGCTTTCGATGTTATTGAGCCCCATTGGAAGGAAGTCCGTCTTTGCTCGACATACATGACACATCCGTTTTACAGGATGGTCCCTTTCATACATTCATTCACACATATCGTAATTTAGATCCCAATCAGAGGCTGATAACCCCCTGATCAGGTACCCCCAGAGGTATTGATTTGGTATGGGAACATGGGGGACTTTGTGACCATGACCTATTTAACGTGCCCCAGTTACCATTAGTGAACACGACGGTCTTTAGCCAGGTCGAAGCGCCGATCTCGCAATCATCAGAATTGCAGGCTCCGCCGAGGACAGAACCCACAACCCTTCTGATGCGAGCCCGACGCTCTACTGACTGAGCTACCGCGGCTCATTGTTTATGTAAAGCTATATGATCTGGACAGTGTTTGTTTCCTGTCAAAGTTCCCAGAACAAGAGAGAATTATGTTGTCTTACAAAAGGGTTTATCAGTGTAAACAAACAACAGAAAACACATATTTTACTTTGATTTACCCAAATGCTTGTGCATGATACATATCGGGAGTGCCTTAAAATATAGTTTATCACCATTTTGATGTTTTATATTTAATCTAATTGCTATCGACTAATCAACTACTATATATTAATTCAGAGTTCATTCGTATGGATATTTATTGGCGGTGTGGAATTCTTGAAAAACAAGCGGTGTCAAAAACTATCGACTAATCAACTACTATATATTAATTCAGAGTTCATTCGTATGGATATTTATTGGCGGTGTGGAATTCTTGAAAAACAAGCGATGTCATGTATGAAATACATACAGGAATGATGTTCGACCACAAATACTACTGCCACCTACATTTAGCTTGACAAAAAAAGCCTCACATCTATGGTTTCGAAACAATACTTTTACTAGATGTTTTGTAAGTTATCAATTGTTTTAACAATTTTCATTAGCCAGACATTGCACAAAAGGACACTTTTGACCCAAAAAGAATTTTCTACATCTATATCATGTTTTCTTCAAAAGGTTTGTATAAAAAAACAAGCTAGACAAGGACTAGAGCCTATGCTAATATACGATTTTGACTTTACCTTGTTAACCATGTTTTGAATGTCTATTACAGGCTTCCCTTTCTGTTGCTGTATTGTTGGAGGTGATTGACCATTCCAACCCTCCATATTTGGTAGGGCTTGTAAGTAGAGTAGGGCCTTTAGACCCATAGTGTAATCATCTATCACAGTAAAATCTTGATTCTGAACAGCACTGCATACCTGTCAGAAAAAAAAATTGAAATATTTATACATGGTATATATTTTCTCCTGTTATATTTTTGAAAATTGTCAAAATTTGGCTATAAGTTTTGATTATAAAGTGCATATATTGTTCATAAAAATAGTTATTTACAATGCATTTAGGATCATGAAAATAAGTAATGTAGGTACACTCTATAACGAAAAAATTGACGCACCAAGTTGTCCGATTGCGGTAAAAATTGGTAGATGTGAAGAACATACGTAGAAAAGCAAATGATTAAAATTTCAGAACAACTGAATGATTTATTTCAGAGTTTGACCGTTGCAAAGGTAGGAAGTCAATAAGGCGTTGGTCCACACCTCTGGCCTGGAGGCAAGCTGACACTCGGCGTGGCATAAACTGAAAAAGTTCCCGGATGGTGTCCTGCGGACTTTCTTGTCTCCAACTGTCGGGATGTTCGCAATCTCCTTCCCATAACGTCCCAAATGTGCTCTATGGGAGAGAGATCAGGAGAGCTTGAAGATGATTCATAGCAACACGTGCCGTGTGCGACTGGGCATTTTGTTGAAAAGTAAGTTCGGGGTGTCGCAAAAGGAACGGTAACACAATCTTTCGTAGAATGTCGTCTACGTACCGCTGTGCTGCACTTGTGCCAGAAATGACTACCAAAGGGGTCCGGCTATCAAAGGAGATGGCACCCCAGACCATAACGCCTTGCTGTGGGCATGTATGGCGTGCCCGACATAATTCCTTCTTGGTGCGTCGATTTTTTTTTTGTTGTAGAGTATATTTAAAATATATTATCACTTGATTTATTTCAGTACTGAATTAAGTTCCATTATCTAATATGTAATTAATCAAAAAGTAATTATGAAAATGAACTTATTCTAAATTATATTCATTTAACTACTTAAATTAAAAAAATTAAATTCACACAATTTCAGCATTGAATTTGTGTAATTATAAAATGTGAGGTAATCTCAACTCAAAAGAGAAAAAAGTCAAGTGTTGCAATAAACTTTGTAGTTGCATAAAATTCTCCAGAATTACATAGAAATAATTTTTTTTAAGATCTGAAAATTGTTAAACAATTTCAATTAAGATGAGTACTAAGTAAAGTATTCAAACAAGTATATTTGTTTATATATAATTGTTTTTATTCTGTGTTGTTAATAAAATGCTTACTTGTAGAAGAGTTGCTCCAGTATGTAGAAACTGTAGTCCAGCATCAGCTGAATCTATGCCTCCAGTGGCTAGAATTGGAAAATTAGGCAAAGCCCTAGCAATTGCTGACACAGCTCTGAGAGCTATGGGTCTGATGGCATTTCCTGACACTCCACCATAGGTAGTCCTCTTTTCTTTTCCTATGGCTGGCCACGGAGAAGAGTTACTTTTCAAATCCATTAGACCCGATACTGTGTTTGTAACTGTAACACCATCAGCGTGACCTAAAGTAAAAGATTTATTCCTACATGCTCTAGACCAGCGTTTATCAAACTGTGCTCCGAAAAAAAATTCCCAGTTCTCCTCGAAAAGGTAGGATATGTTTAACCCTCTGACTGCTCAATTTGTAGACCAAAATCGCTACAAAAATCGTGTTTTTTTTTTTTTTTTTGCATAATAAAAATCTATATATATTGGAGAATTGAAATATGTATTTTTTTCTTTCTAGAAAAGACTTTTTATATAGATTTTTATCATGAGAAACTAAACTGTCATAAGTTATTGTTAGCTGTATGCACAGTAATTCCCTGATTTCCACGAAAAGGAACTGGAGGAGGAGGAATATTCTTCATATCAATTTTGCACCACTGCCTAACGCTTTGCAAGTTTATTGAATCATGATCAGATTCATCGCTATCTGAGGAGCAGTCCGAAAAGTCTATATCACTATCAAAACTAAAATCACTTTCAGAATCTGATAAATCATCAGGAATATATACTCTGTCAATCGCTGAACGTTTTCTAGCAGCCATTTCTGATTAGAAAAAGGCGCGAAGTTAGAGCGGTAAATACAAAGTACCTTCAAATGCCGCAATTTAGTGGACGACTAGCGACAACTGTTGACCAAAATCTAAATTTAACGTCTAACACTGTATGTAATTTATTTCATTGGTTAAACGGTGAAAAAGCAGGATGCGCTCCTCAATAAAGATAGAAAAACACCTGCCCGCGAAAATCGCGGGATAATCAGACAGTGGGTTAAAATATTTTTATTAAACATATTTTAAAGTTTAAAATTATAAATATCTTTCACGAAAAAAAATGGTACTACAATACTTGAATATAATGACATTTTACACTCTAGGTGTGTAGAAAAAAAATCGTGTACAAATCATTGATCATCGATCAGGTGAAACATTGACTTTATAAAAAGGCAGTCAGCATTTCATATGTCAGTTTCTCGTCCGGCAGTCGACAAAACAAATTTAGGTCAAAAGACAACACAGAACCAGACAGACGCTGGACTCACTGCATCCGCATTTGCAGAAACAATTAGAAACTGCGATTCCTTTAAAGAATTTAAGGAAATATTTTTTATCTCTAGTATTATAAAAGGAAGTGTTTGTTTGTCTGTCTGTTTGTTTGTTTCGCGGCCGCAAAATCCTGACGATCTATGGCACTTACAGCAATGAGATTTGGCACACAGGTAGTCCAAATTGTTTGCAATTTTTGGGTCGCGGCGAATTTTAAAATTCAATCTAAAAGATTTTTAAATGAATTTAATAGTTTTATTCTCTTTCTGGTTCTTCAAACGCGTTTCTTCCTGAGAAAAGAATAAACCTCCGAAAATAGACTTTTTTCTACCCACTTGACCTTCTTTTATATTTTTTTCACAGGAGATTGTGACGTCACATGAACTTTCTCTTTACAAAAAAAAAAAAAAAACCAGATTGCATCTTCTGCCCTACGCGTTAAAAAAAAGAAGAAACATTACATTTCCTGTCCCATTCCATTTCCGCCAATGAGAGCAAGAAATAAAACCCATGTTGACTGGGATTGTTAAATCTTTTTTCGTAAAATCGGAATCGCTAAAGATAGATTGAAAATTTTAACAGGTTTGAAATCTGCGGAAAATTATACACATTACATCACGGCGTTGCCGGGCTAGCCACGCAGTGGCCAGTCTCTAATATATTATAAAAGGAAGTGTTTGTTTCTTACACGCAAAGTCCTGACGAATCTATGACACTTACAGATGGGATTTCACAGACAGGTAGTCCAAATTTTTTGCAGTTTTAAGGTCGCGGCGAATTTTTAAATTCAATCTGGAACATTTTAAAATGAATTTAATTAAATTTAATTATTGTTTTCTTTCGAATGGCAACACAATAAAGAGATGACAGATTATAAATTTTTTTTTTCCGTTTTCATTTTCGGAGGAGGAATGATTTTTCAGCTGACGATAAAAAACAAAGTTTTAACTTTAGTTATGTAGCTCTTTTTTCTATCTCCTAGACCGTTAAAGATAGAGTAAAATTTCAACGGATTTGGAATCTACGGAAAATTTCACATTAGATAGATACCTAAAAATATGATTTTCTTTAAATAAATAAAAAATTTTAATTGAATATCTTTTATATTTTTGTAAGAGAATGTGACGTCACGCGAACATTCGTGTTCCAAAAATAAACAGATTACATTTCCTGCCCTCGTACGATCTAAGCGTAAAAAAGCAAAGAAATTAAAAAACATTTTTGCAGGCATTATTTAGTTCTTTTTTGCAAAATCGGGATCGTTAAAGATCGATTGAAAATTTCAACGGATTTGAAATTTGCGTAAAATTTGACCCCAGTTAGATACCTTATACTTTTTATTTTCTTTTAATAAATAATTTTTCAGATAAATATTTATATTTTCGCAAGAGATTACATGACCACGCCGAATTCCTATTTTGTTTGCGAAGCAAACCAACACCACAAGCAACTCTTATCCAATTTAGTGAAGCAAACCATAGTTCATGATATTTATACTTTGGTTTGCGAAGCAAACCAAAGTAATTTCCAATAGGCTACGGATTTCCATTCGCAAACAACACCATGATGGTTGTTATCGAATTTGGCCGCATTTGACAATGACGAGGCCATCACGGCGTTGCCCCTTCTCATTAAATTTTTTTTTCACGAAACCAAGTAAAAATTTGTAACAAATGTAATTCCAAATTAATGAAATAATATATTGTGGATCTACAATATTTGCGCTGAATTTATTTTCAGCTGTTTTTTGTTTTCATGTGTGTGTTTTCCGTTTGCAATGGGAAATTAGTGCAGAAAAAAAATTAAGCAATGAAATATAATGTCCTGCAAGTTTAAATGACGACTACCTTGCATCGTCAATGCTATTTTGTCGTTCTGTTTACTAAATACAGTATATAGCTGCGAGTTTTAAATTTAGTGCTCCACGTTGAATTTCCAATTTCAAAGGTGCTCCGTTACTGAAAAAGTTTGAGAACCTTTGCTCTAGATAGTAGAAAGTATTAGTGCCATCAAAACTGATGGAAATTATTGGGAGTGGGATAAGTAAACTTCCCAATTGCTTCATATTTGTGTTTTCTTATTACGAGTAGTTTCGTTTATAAAGCGCGTGTTATCAATGTTAGGTTTATAATATTTATACCTCTATTAGAGGGGAGCCGCAACCAATAAAAATATTGAGGCCCTAGTGTGGGTATTTTGTTGAAACTATTTATTTGGCTTTCTATTGGTGATATTTACCTCTCCAATTTTTGTTGGGGCTGGACCCCTTCATAAAATTATTAAAGAGGAGCAAGGAATTAGGGCCCCTACGAATAGGCACCCGTTAATTTCGTAAAAGAAATTAGCTTGGAACATTTCGAAATCATTACAACTTTGTACAGCTGTGTTTGTTAGATTAATTTTCTGTTTTCAGGATGCTTATAGTTAATTCTTGTAGATTACTGATAATAGCTACTAGGTTGGTATAAAGGTGGAGTGAAAAATATGTTTTACAGTATCGTATTATAATCGAATATTGGAATATAGGATTGTTAATGTCTACATATCGCACCCCAGCTAGAAAAGTGACACAACTCAAAATTGCAGCATTTGAGAAAAATCAACCTAAAGAATACTATAAAACTTATATTGAAATAGTAAAAAAGCTTCTTTTAATTTTCAGGTAAGTATTTATGTCCTTATATTCTATAGAGTAGTAATATAACACGCTGGGGCACCTCATACAACGTTTTTCAATGACAGCTCAAAAATTAGATTTTTTGACTTGTGTCACTTTTCTAGCCGGGGTGCGATATATTTATGTTTACAACCTGGTGTCTATGGTAAGTTATTGTGTTTATGCACACTGACGCTTAAAGGGAACATTGACAAGTTATTTACTAAAAGTTTAGAAGATAGTTTGGAATTAAGAGCATGTAGAAAAATCTCAATCACACACAGCAAACAAAAATCTTTTGAGAAACGTTTTAAATTTTCGTATTAATTTGTTTGTCTATCAGGTTCTGAGGCTAATCGACAAGTAATGTTTATATTGCTCAGATTTTAGCCGGGTACCTGAATGTAGTAATTATTCGCTCTCAATTAAAAATCTGTTATTGCATGCATATTCTTTTTCATAACAAGAAATGTATCAAGTGACTTAGAATGGGATCATGAAAAATAAAAATGTATGCACAATTAAATGAGTCATGCATATAAAAATAATTGAAAACTATCAACGTCTTTACCTTTATGGGCAGCTTTGGCAATTTTTACAATATCGGTGACATTTGGTGTTAATTTTGCAAAGAAAGGTATTTCTACTGCCTTCCTGACCCATTTACAAATGTTTTCAACCAGCTCAGGATCCTGCAAATGTATGGAAACAAAATTAGTAGTTTATCTTTTAACATTCCATTTTTTAAATTTCGCATCTTCAGTTTTATAATGTGAGACACGCCGTACCTATTATAGGAAAAGATTGATGTAATTTAGAAAAGTAAATTATTTTATATAATCTTGAACCCTTGTGTTTAACTATCAACCATATCCAAAAAAAGGCTCTACCCAATCTTATACATCTGAGGTGATTGGTTGAAAATAACCCAGTATTTATCTCTATTAAAATTCTGTACAGATCAGAAGATAAGAACATTCATGGAAACAATCCTAAGGAATATATCTATATCGAAGTTTGGTAAATGTAACATTCTCTTATGATTTGCTATTACACAAGTTATAAAATTCTCCAATCAGTTAATAGCGGATTCACAGTGGCTCTTAATGTGAAAGAATTTTGTTTATAATTTTATCTCTCTATATTAAAAAAAAGTTACCGCCGTCGCAGGATTGAAAACTGCGTTGTTTAGCTCGATTCTTAGACGGTTTCCCGAGAAAGTACGGATCAGAAAAATAAAAAATTAACATGGTTTGTTCTTCATCGTGCTCCCTGGACAATTGTGAAGATCTTTTTCCGATGCGGCTATTAGTTTAGGGTTTATTAAGTGTCAAAGTTGAAAAAGCGATATTTCTTTTGCGAGTGTACAAAACACATACAAATTTTCAGTCTTCAGCCGTGAGTTTTTTTTAAAGGGTACCTCTGAACGTAAATTTTTGCAGCTCGTCTAAATTTTTTGAAACTTCAATTTGGTTCCTGATAATATTTTTTTGAAATTCGGGAAAAATCGGGACATTTTCGTCCTTTTTTTTTTTTAATATATATATAATTCTCTTACGTAGCACGCAAAAAAGACGTTATTTGTTATCGCTTTTTGGCAACACTGTACTTTTGTTTCTGTAATAAAATGTAATTTTGTACTGTTGTTTGTTTACCACGAAGCCTCGCTCCTCAATTGAATTTATAGTGTTATCGGATGAAATTTTACTGAAAAAAATGAATTTTAGTCGAGCCGTTGCAGTTTATAATTAGAAATCAAAGAAAGCGGAGGATCTTTTCAGGGCCAACAATTATAGTTCAACAAGACGCTTGCACTACAACTTTCGACAACTCAATGAAAAAGTGGGGAAGGCTCGAGTGCTAGGGAAATGTACACACAAATAACATGCTGAGTATTCAATTTCCAAAAGTGCTCACATTTAGAGTCAAAATTTGCTCACAGTTTTCATTTGAATTCAGAGGTGCTGTATATATATTTTCTGCAAATTTAGGTTTGAAAAATATTTTTTTGAGTATCATATTTTGTTAACAATCCCTTCTTCTAGGACACATGTCTTCATTGATGCGAGCGAAGCGAGCATAGGTTCGCCCAGCGAACCAATGAGGATTGCAAAGCAATCCTCCGGGGATTGGCGAGCAGTGGGCAGTCCCCCTAGTATCTTATTACTATTAGTTTTTAAATTTGAAAACACTGCAGTATACCTTAGAATATACTCTTTTTTACGGTACAATTATTTTTGAAATTGGTTAATTAATAAATTCGATGCGATCAAAAGTTGGTCAGACAAAATTCGGAATATTTGGATATTTTCGCTACTTTTTGTTAAAACTGTCATACCTACAGTTTAATACTATTATTTTTTTAATTTGAGAACATCACTGAATACCTTAGATTATAATCTTTCTTATCGTACAGTTATTTTTTAAAATTGGTTAATAAATAAAGTAGATACAATCAAAAGTTGGTGTTACAATTTTTGGAACTTTTATATAGATCGTAATTTCCTATACAAAACTAAAACTGTCATATCTATAGCTTAATACAATTAGTTTTAAAATTTGAAAATACCACGTGAAAGCTTAGAATGCACAGTTTCTTACGGTTAATTTTTCTTTTAATTGGTTCATAAATAAATTCGATTGGATTGGATTGGATATGGTTTTGTGGCATTGAGTCCTCTTGGGACATAATAAGCCAAACTCAAGATAAAAAATTATATATATATATAATATAATAATAAACTGAAATGAGTCAAAGCATAATGAATGAATACTATAAAAAAATTATATGTGATGGATAAAACCAATGCAATAAATTCGATGCAATCAAAAGTTGGTCACTCAAAATCCGTATATTTTAGATCGCGGAGCATGTTCCTCACCAAAATGAGTGTTGCATTTTTGACTATCGGGTTTGCCAGATATCAAATTTATCGTAGCAACAATTGTCATAAAAACTTTCTTTTTATCTGGCGAGGAAAAGGGCTCGCTTTTTACACTCTGTTCTCAGACGGTTTACGGAGAAAGTACGAAGTACAGATCATAAAGTTTGGAGATCAACACGGTTTACTTAAAATTGTACAGGAACAAGATGCAGAAGTTTTTTTACTGATGCGGCTATTACTTTTGGGTGCATTAAGTGTTAAAGTAAAAAAATCTGAAATCACTTGCGAAAGGAGTCTTGGTTTGCGAAGCAAACCTAACGAAATTGCGAAGCAATCCCCGAGGGTCGGCGAGCAGGGGGCGAAGCCCTCGCTCTGACGTCATGGACCGGAAAGTCAAATCAGGATTATACGAATCATTTAGATAATTTCGCTGTCCAGGAGATTCACACTGCGAAAGGAATGTTGGTTTGCGATCAGGGGCCGGAGCCCCCTAGTAATTAAAATACGCTATTTAACATTTTTATGTGAAGAGTACAAAAAATCTGTAGGTTATGTTCGAAAGACGATGCAGACCACAAAAATCTGTTTTGCAATTTCTATAAAATTTCAGGTGTTAGTACTAATTAGATAATATCCTTGAAAAATTAAATTTATTTCAAAAATTAAATCGGTACAGTTCATTTTTATGGAATATTTAATGGTGTGAGAACTAGTTCTACAATCAACTATGATCTTCCCCTTCCCTTCTATTACCACCTCGGGTGCATATTTGTAGGTGTGTACGAACAAGAGGTATCCTACAGTCTATTTTTTCCCCATGGAGTTTACTGCCTCTGGTAAACATGAGCGTCGCGACGCCAGGGTGCCTAAGCAAAATTTAACTACTTTCTCAATCTTTTTTTTCTTCACCATTACTTGTTATTATCTTGTGTTTGGCGCAGCTTGGCCATTGTGCCATAGAAACCAATCAACCTACTTCTTTTGTTGCATTTTAAGTTTGAAATAAACATGTTCTTAGAAATGAAGAATGGTTAAAAATTCAAAATATCTATTATATTAGTGTCACTATATTTGTTATTATCTTACTTGTCCACATGCTAAACCCATTCCTCTTTCTCCCATTCCATGTGGACAGGATAGATTCAGCTCCAAGGCATCTGCACCAGATTTCTAGAAAAAAACCGCATGAAATAATGTAAATAATACCTGGATATTCCTAGTGTTTGATAAAAAAAATCTGGAAAATAGTTTTATTTTACTAGCCACAGTCCTCAAACTTACCCTGCAATTGAATTATATTGTATTTCCACTGTGATTTGACAGAGCTCAACAATAACACACAGAATGAAATGAAATCTCTGGAAATCTCTGGTGTTCGATAAAAAGATTGTTGGAATCATAACTTTTTTACTAAACAGTTTTTTGCCACAAAAAGACCCCTTATCTGGTTCTTCAATCCTGTGATTTATTAGAAATTGACAATTCATAGTCTCTGAATGTATCCTGAAATTTACAGAGTTGCAACGAAAGCTTCAGTAGTATATTGCATTTTCCTTGTCAGGTAGTATAATAAATTTATATTTTGACTTCACACTATTTTTATGTAGCTTTGTTAGACACTTATTGCATGACATCTACCTAATGCATTATTTCACAATCCAACCTGCAGCTTTTCCAACATGGCTTCTACTTTAATAGAATGTTTTCTCAATCCAATTAATATTTATTTATGATTAGTGATTAAATGCAGAAAATTAGAACACTTCGGAAATCTGATACCGATGGCTTGTCAACACTAATTTGTAGGAATAAGGGTTTTGTTTGGAGTGTAGCACTGTCCATCCTAATTTCATACCTGCTAACTTTTTTTAGTTCTTCCGAATGCAAAAAATAATTTCCACAGTGAATTTAATGAGAAAATTTTCAAGTGAAGCCTATTTTGAAGTTTTGGCTCTTAACAGTAGTAATCACGAAAGAAAAGCATCGGAATCAATGTTTGCTAATTGTCTTTAAAAAGTTTTATTCTGGAACTAAATTTCTAGTAAACATACTGCTGGAAGGGGGTGGATGTGGACGGAGCTCATGGGCCGCAGGCCCTCTGTCTCCGGATCAATTCATGAGGTTCTTAATAGTTTTTAAGTCATCACACACACACACACAAAGTTTTTTTTTCCATCTGATAGGGAACATAAGGGAGGTGCCAGGCAACAGGTTGAGTCAGGTTTGCAAGATGAACACGTGCTATGTCAGTAGAACTGCAAGGCAATAGGTTATGCGAAGAGGGGAAGATACTCTGAGTGGTTTGGAGTGGAAGGTGGAACACTTTATAATATTGAATGATAGAATAGCAAAGTCCAGACAATGCCTCAAGACTCCGTCTCCTTTGGTTATCCCAAGTGGAATACGGACACCAAGATGCAAGTCTGGTAGATAGAAGGACATAAAGTAAACATAAAAATATCAATCTAAAACACTCAAAAAAATTTTAATTGCTCATTTTTGCGTATACCCTACCTTACAATAAAGGACCGGACGCCAGCGGATTTGCATAAAAATCCGATTACTTGTTTGGGGGGTGTTTTTCGTGGTATGGCCTGGGACCTTTACACGTTGTTCCTGGTCAATTGAATGCCTACATGAACATTTTGGACAATCAAGTTCTTCCTACGCTCTGGCTATTTTATAGAACGGACGAATGTTACTTCCAGGATGACAACGCTCATGTCATGTTGCAGCCTCTTTCTAGCAGTGGTATCAAAATATGGATGTAAAATGTCTTCCCTGGCCTGCTCAGAATCCCGGCCTAAAGCCCATAATATATTTGTGGGACGAGTTAGAGCGACACTTGCGGACCAGGGAACCACGTCTGAAATCTACAGCTGAGCTGGCGACATTCTTGCAGCAGGAATGGACACAAATACCCATAGCTGGATATCAAAACCTTGTTGAAAGTATGCCTAGAAGGGTTGCTAGCGTAATTGCAGCACATTGGGGCCCATCCCCTATTAAAGCATATATTCTTTCCCTTATTTATACCATCACATCTTGCTGTCCGGTCCATTATTGTAGGGTAGTGTATTTGATGCCGTTTTGTACAAAATATCGTCAGATTAGTTCCAACGTATTTGAACTGCCGTCAACAATTGTAGATAGCGGGGTTACATTTTATGTTTCAATTGCTTTCTTGAATTCTGGTATGCAATTCTTACCCAGTATGAAAAATATTTGTTAAATAATGAACTCCCACTTACCTCTGCCTGCTTTGCTAGGGATGTCCAATCTTGTTCATTGTAGGAACACATAATACTCGCTATAACTATCTGGAAAACAAAATATATTTGAGCTACTTAGTCACTTTTGGCTAAAATATAAGCTCTCATTACAAACATTTTGTTTGTTGGAAACACTTGGAAGACAAAAATACTTCTACATTTTTAGTGTCTATGATTTTGCGAAATCAGCTATCAAAATCACAAGAAAATGTAAATATTCTTCAGTTGGATAAAACTCTCCCGGTCCTCTTGGCCAAATATGGCACTTGCGCCATAAAATCCAACCAACTTTCAATGACCACTACATCTACACTCCAGTACTTAGTATCAAGTTTTATGATGATTCCCTGTTCCTGATTAAAAGTACAGGCCTTCATGAAATGTAATGAACTACTCTTTCAAGCATTATTTTACTTGTATCAATGTATAATTTTTCCTTTGCATATTTGTACAGCTTCGTTATAAATAAAATGAACATATATTAACCTTACAAAACCTGCTGCATATTACACTAAAAATGCTTCTCATAGTCCCTGCGCTCTAGCATAATATAAATTAGCAATGAACGTATCAATTCTTATGTACGATATTTCATGACACTCGCGAAACTTTAAATTCCATAAATTTCTATGTGCATCACCGGTCCGTCTGACGTTTGCCAGAATTTCTAAACGATAAATCCGCCTCTGTGTCCAAGGAAGGTATTTCTACATCCATGTCCAAAAGGAAGGGCCGGTTTTTTTCTCTTAAATGTCACATATTCAAGGAGTTATTTACCAGCCCATAACACCAGGTCACAAAGCTAGACTCTGCTGCCGTGCTATCGAAACCCTTGGCCGGCGAGATCCTCAGATCTGCTTTCTATTGAGCATGTCTGGGATGCTACGCATTTGATTTTACTAGCCTCGAAATATAAGGGATCTGGAGTAGCGGCTGCTCTTGACATAATTTGCTACACGATAGCGCAAGGGTTTTGTTTGACCCCTTATATAGGCAAGTATCGCCGACAGAGGGGCTTTACAACAAATTTATGTCCTTTCGTAAAGAGACCTACAAGGGCTGTTCAATAAAGAATTATATATTTTTTTAAAGGTGGGATAAGTGGAGAATAGATAGCGCAAGTTTCACGGTCACGACGTCATTGCTGACGCCTTGGCAGCCGTCCAAGAACGCCTAGTTTTACTTTCGCCTACGGCAAAAATGGATGTGACACCCGAAGTGCAATACACCGCATTGAAATTTTGTTTTCGCCTTAAAAAATAGTCAGATCTTTCAAAAAACAATGTCATGTGTGTTCCCCATCCTCCATATAGTTCTGATGTAGCACCATGCGATTTTTTTTTTCTTTTCCCGAATTTGAAGTAACACACCTCCGGGAAAAGCGGTTTTCATCATCACAGGCAGTGGTAAATGTTGCGTAGGCGATTTTGAAGGATCTGTCAAAAAATGGCTTCCTGCATGTGTTTGAAAACTGGAAAATAGGTGGGATAAGGGCATTCATGTAATTGAGAGTATTTTGAGAAAAACCATAAAAATTTGGAGGATTTGTACAGGAAATTATTTTTTATTAATTTATGATCATTCTTTATTGAACAGCCCTCGTATATTTTAATATTGTGATCATATCTTTATCTCTTCATATGCATCACACGTACAAAGTTTTATGTTAATCTAAGACTAGCTTCGTATGTTTCGAGGTGTTTTTTTTTAACAGGGTGTATTACTTACGTGGTCAGGAAAGTCCCTTTTCAACTCAGTTGTACTTTGTAGCCAATATGCAGTAGTCTTCTCACTGATTAGTTCAATATTGAGAAACGAGCCTTGGCCGGGTCCGTAAATATGTCCGGATGTCGTTCCACGCACAATCCTTGGTGATACATTTGTAACTATATCCTAGTCACAAAAAAATGGGTGATATATTTTGAAACCACTAAAAATCGTTTCAACAAAAGTTTTAATTAATAATTGAGCTTAGTGTAAAATGTTAACAGTAATTACAATTATAAATTACAATATAATATTTTTTTACAATGAATTTCTACTGTTATAAAATGAAGTGTTTGTGTGGACTGTCCTGACGAATCTATGGCACTTACAATAATGAGATTTGGCTCACAGGCAGTCCAAACTTTTTGCAATTTTTCTATCGCGTCCGAATTTTTAAATTAATTTATTGGAATTTAATTATTATTGTTTTCCTTAGAATTGCAACAGTATAAAGAGATGACAGATTCTAAATTATAACCTACACATTAATCCTGATTTCGTTGGATATAAACTCATACTTTGGTGTAGATTAAGGCATTTCCACAATTTTTATAACTGACTGAATGAGTGATTAACTTATATTCTCTTATTTATATTCAGATTTGTATAGTTTCTAAACTGAGGTATCTCAGATCATAATTTTATAGCACATGCCACAGGTTTACAAGAAAAAAATATTGTTGAAAAGAGATAAGTTGATGAAAACTTATTAAGATGATTAAACTTACCTTCTCCAAAGAAAATGTCTTCGTTAGTGCAAAAGCCCATCCAGATTCAAATGCTCGCCTTATCATGGGACTACTCGTTGTTGGCGGAGCACTTGCCAGACCAAAAGGATTTTTGAATTTAAGTCCACATAACTCCACACTTAAATCCACTTGATCCACAGATGTGTAAAATGCCGGTAGGGATGGAGTAGAAGGCAACTTCACTCCATACAAAGACTGAAAATTATATTGCTGCGTTATTATTCAAGGTATAATTTCTGTAACTCAATCTTTCTCGTCCAATAGCATTACAGAACTTACTGCAGAAATTAACATGTTTTATCCTCTCATTACTTTAAATTAAAAAATGAAAAGTCGATATTTATTATTTTGAACTCGTTACTTTGATTATGTTTATAAGACCAGGGAAATAGATTTTCAGTGACCTCATATATGCTTAATGCAAAGCCTTTTTAATAAAATTTAATCATTACTTTTTACATAAAAACACTACTCGTGAATAGTAAGTACTGTGATCTTTTACTTTGTGCAGTCGACACATATTTCAATGTATTTCTTGATATATCTGTTATGTATCTATCTGAGACTCGGTGTGCGTTTATAATATCCAATACAATTACAAGATCTTTTATAAATATCTTCCCAGTCCTCATTTTCAGGGAACGCCCGAATTCTTTTTGCGGAACCTTAATGTTCCATGGATATCAGTTTTAGAAACGCCAATCATATCGCACCCCAGCAAGAAAAGTGACACAACTCAAAATTGCAGAATTTGAGAAACATCAACTTAAAGGATACTATAAAACTTATATTGAAAGAGTATAAGCTTCTTTTAAATTTTAGATGAGTTATTTATGGTGTTAACTTCTATTTTATTCTTGACTCTGAGGTACTAATCCATTGAAAAAATCCAAAGTATCGAAAAATTACCAATAAATCATTGGCGGAAGGCCAATAAATTTTGCTCATCATGTTGATCATCATTTATTGGCCAATAAATTATTGGACATTAAGTGGAATTTATCAGTATGCTCCTCGAACCACTCCAACACAATCCGAGCCTTGTGACATGGGGCGTTGTCCTGCTGGAAGATTCCATTTCCAGTTGAGAAGACAGACGCCATGTAAGGGTGCAACTGATCCGCAAGGATGTTCAGACAGTTCGCAGAGTTCATGGTCTGTTCTACCAGAACTACGGGTCCCAGAGTCGCCCATGAAAACGTCCCCCAAAGCATAATAACGCCATAGCATATGTCGCCAATGTGGTTGAGTCCATTTTTTGATATTTAATGATTTTTGTGAATTTTAATGGAAGAAATAATATTATTTTTAAGAAATTAAAGGATTTATCGGTTGCCTTTTTTTGGTCAGAAAGAATGGTTTGAATTCTTTTTATAGCTTCTGAATATGTTGTAGAATAATTTTAGAAGCCATTGTGAATAAGTCCAGTGTTTTTCAATATTTTTTTACATAAATTTTGAAATAAAAACTAAATTATTATTCTTTCGATATGTGTTGGTAACACTGAGGCAGCGTTCGTAAACATTTCTTTGAAAAAAGTAAACCTGAAAATAATCCGTCGTGTGACCTCCGTTCCATCAGTTCTGAAATTGTATGAACATGAACTGATGAAACACAGAACAATCATACATAAATTTATTACGTTTTTATTTTCACATCCTGTGCATATCTTTTTTATTGCAGAGCCTACCCTTTGAAAAAAGATTTTATATACTTTTCTGGTCACATTTTAATAGCGACTAGCAGAATATCCGTTTTCATATTGTAAATAGGAGGTGTAGAACAAAGTTGGTTCAATATTTTCAGTGATTTAAGAGACAAATTAATGTGCCAAACCTTAATGAGATCTAAGGTTTTGTTTTAAACATTCCAGGCTCAAAAACGCCCATATTGAGTTTCACTGATGAGCAATAAATAGACTGATCAGAGAAGTCAAAACACCTTAGAACTAATTAATCAGAGTTTATGATATCAATACAATAGCAATAAACTCTAGTTGTAAAGAGTTTTTGAAATTTACTCAGAAAGATTTTAAAAGTGTTTAGTCCTGCAGCATCAGTGAACTAATACATATACACTGAAGAGCTAAAACATTATGACCACCTACTCAATAACGCGTTGCGCCTCCTTTGGCCTGCAAAACAGCTGCAAATCGCCTGGGCATAGATGCCACAAGTTCTTGGTACATGACTGGAGACAGATTGTACCAAATGTCTAAGCAGCGGTCACGCAAAGTCGAGATATTCGGACATGGTGGTGTTTGAGTTCTGATCTGCCGCTCTATGACAACCTAAATGTGCTCTATCGGATTAAGATCCGGCGAGTTAGGTGGCCAGGACATTAAGTGGAATTTATCAGTATGCTCCTCGAACCACTCCAACACAATCCGAGCCTTGTGACATGGGGCGTTGTCCTGCTGGAAGATTCCATTTCCAGTTGAGAAGACAGACGCCATATAAGGGTGCAACTGATCCGCAAGGATGTTCAGACAATTCGCAGAGTTCATGGTCTGTTCTACCAGAACTACGGGTCCCAGAGTCGCCCATGAAAACGTCCCCCAAAGCATAATAACGCCACCACCAGCCTGTGTATGACCTGCTGTACAAGAGGGGAGCAACTGTTCGTCTGTCAGACGGCGTACCCTAACACGACCACCGACGTGATGAATGAGAAATCGGGATTCATCTGACAAGGCAACTCTCTTCCACTCATCCATGGTCCCGTCTCGATGTTCCCAGGCCCACTGTAGGCGTAGTGGACGATTACGCTTGGTCAACAGAGGCACACGAGAGGGACGTCTGCTGCACAGTCCCATATCCAACAGTGTCCGGTGAACGGTGTGTTCCGAAACACTTCCGCTTGGACCTGTATTGTATTGGGTTGTCAGCTGAACCACTGTTTCGCGCCGATTGTGCTTTACCAAGCGGGACAGTCTCCGACGTCCTTTTTCTTTGATGACGCGTGGACGACCAACACCTTGGCGCCTACTGCTGGTGCCACCGTCATTTATCCACTTTGCATGAATACTAACACTGGCAGATCGTAAACAACCTACCAATCGTGCAGTTTCGGTGATACTCGTTCCGAGCCTTCGTGCCATTACGATCTGCCCTCTATCAAATTTGCTTAGATCAGCAGCCTTTCCCATCACTCGCAAAAGTAAGTGCAGAAATGATTACTTACCTTCTCCAGCAGCAGTTAAATACCATTCTCACTTAATCACGTGTCCTCCACGTCATCCAGACGAGTTCATTGAAAAATGTGGGGATGGTCATAACGTTTTGGCTCGTCAGTGTAGGTTAGGACTAAGAAATATGCACATTTTTATTCTATATTGTGACTTGTATATTATATTCAATGCAAATTAATTTTTATCAATAATATCCTACCCTCTTACCATGGTACTTCCAACCCTTCTGAGTAGGAGCCTTAGTCTTAAAACATATAACGAAAATATAGCAGTAAAGCGAAATAAAATTTAAGATGTCAGCAGAAAGTAAATATTTATAATACAGTTTTATGCATAAAAATGTTATAGTTTGGATATAAGATCACCTGTAGATATCTGTGCATGTACCATGCGGCTGTTTTTCCGTCATTAGTCGCTTCCACTGTAGTTTCTGATACTCCAGCCAAATCTCCCCCACAGAATACCCAGGCCTCCGACGTCTGCATCGTCTGAAGGTTCACATCGGGCAAACCCTCTGTGGTCAACGACAGAGGCGATAGTGAGCTGATGACTAAAAAGAAATTTTATTGAACTAGGCATATTTTTAGACTAAAATAAAATAATGTCGTTGCTCGTTTCAACAACCTCCTGTATTGTTAACTTCCATCCAGTCTCACCCAAAATATCATCGAACACATTTTAATTTACCTTTAAACGAACTTTTAATTTTCTTAAACTTTTTCCTCATCTTAAGTCGCCCTAGTGATTATCCATAAATAACTAAGGTCTTACCTAACCCAATTCAATAATTCGCTCCAAGTTAGCATTACTGGTTGCATTCCTATACTCGATGAATTACATGGTTCCCACAACTTTATCAAAAAGAAATTCAAGGACTTTTCAAAACTAATAAAATATTTTTCAAGGGCCTAAAATTTTTTATAACGACTTAAAACAAGGCATACACAAAAGTTGTCAAATAAAAAGAAAAATATTTAAAAAAAATTATACTACTGATAGTCAAAAAAAAAAAAAAAAAAGAAAGGTTTTCATCAATTTTGGTTATAATTTGAATTTTCTTTTCTCACAGAACCTGTGATTTTTTTTGTTGTAAAGTGGGCTTCTTGTCTCAATGCTAACTATCACGCTACTTGCACGCATATCAATTTCGGTCTTGCGATAAAATATCTTACGATAAATTCTTTTGGTTTGAGAAACAAAACAAATGTTTTGACTGGTGTTAGTGCTTTTTTATCCTCTAGTCTAAGTTTCTATCTTTGCGATCGTTAAAGATAGAGTAAAAATTTCAATGGATTTGAAATCTGCAAAACATTTTACAACAAAGAGATAGTTTAAATGTGATTTTATCAACACAAATTTTTTTCAATTGTAATTTTTATATTTTTACAATAAGAATTTTGTTTTATTTCTTTGGATGCGTGCCAATTTTCCAATGACGTCCTGACTGCTAAAGTTACGGTTTCCTAAGAAAGTGGCGATGTTATCTAGCGGCCGTGATAAGTCATGATGTGGCGGGCATTACAAGACAGCCGTCTTAACGGACACCACAGGTGTCAACTTAGACGGACTACTGTGGAGATCTAGATCTAGCATTATAAGTATATCACATAGTGTCAAAGCGTGTAACACCGGTTTCATTCAGAATGACGCTCAAATGGCGCACCTGCTGTGGAGGAAAATAGTCGGGACAAGTTCCAATGCAAGTCGAAATTACACAATTATGTACTAGTTAAAAAATCAAGTACTTTCAAGGACTTTTCACCAAGTTCCATAATTTTCAAGGGCCCTTTATTTTCAAGTTAGGCAAAAAAATTCAAGGACCGTGGGAACCCTGGAATTAATTAACTTTCAAACTATCATAGCCATATTATAAATACCTTTTTGTTCCTGTAGAGTAGATCCGAATGCTGAAATAACGAAATTAGCCTTAAGTGTTACTTTCTGTTCGTCGTCTGTAATCCAATTTCCTTTCTCGTCTTCTTCGGTCCTACTAAACTCCATGGCTTTTATTTTACCATTTTCGACAAGAACCTTTTTAGGGGACAGGAAAGGTATAAATTCACACTTCTCTTCCCGAGCCAGTTCCACCTAATGAAATTTAATCGATTAAATAAACAATGTTTTGTCCGAGATTTACAAATAATTTTTCCTGGAATTATGCTATTTGATGCTATTTTTATCATGTATTTCTTATTAGCAAATGTGTTATCAAAATATACAAAACTATGAGAGAGAGAGAAATAGCCTGTTACTAAGAATCCTTTTTATCAAATAAAAAGTGCTTGCAGATTTTATTTCTCTACATAGAGAATAAACCTATCCTTTTATCCATTTTAAAGATAAAATATTTCTCATCGAACTAGTACAGTGAATAAAACGTGTAGAATACGAGTTTAAAACCAAAAAAGAGCTATTTTTTCCATAGAACTTTCCAAAACTATTTTTTTATTCTTTATAACACACAGGACATGCTTTATAACTTCGGAAGGCCTGCAAAAGTTGTAAATGTCATAAGGTAATACTACGATCAAGTTCAAAGTAGCTGTCGAAATTAAATGTGAGAGGAGCATATTATCTACGGTCAGCATTAGATTAGGTTTTATGTCGCAAGGTTAGAAAACGGCCAAACGCCCTATCTCTCTACATTAAAAAAAGTTACCGCCGCTATCGCAGGGTTGAAAACTGAGTTTTTTCGCTCGATTCTTAGACGGTTTCCCGAGAAAGTACAGATAGGAAAATTACGAAATTAACGTGGTTTGTTCTTCATCTTGTTCCCTGGACAGTTTTGAAGATTTTTTTCCGATGCGGCAATTACACTGCTGGCCACCGTAAATGCAACACCCTGAAGGAAGCATGCAATATGAAATTTACAACATGCGCCACTTCAAAGCGCTATTTAAGGCTTGGAGATTTCGACGATTTCAAATACGGCAATTGTGTTTTTCTTGTGGTTTTTTCCAAAAAACGATCAATTATGCCTCGTAGAAAACAGCGATCATCTTTTGATCAAGTATCCGAGTCCGACAGAGGAAGGATAGTGGCCTACCGAGATTGTGGATTATCTTTCAGGGAAATCAGTAGTCGTGTTGGACGAAACCAAACAACTGTAATGCGGATATGTGATCGCTGGATGCAGGAGGATACGGCGGACCGATGTGTTCGATCGCATCCACCTCAGTGCACCACTTCACGTGATGATAGGCACATTGTGCGTATGGCAGTGACGGATCGCTCAGCCACATCACGAACCATAGCACAGCACATTCAGTCTGTAACGCATCATCCAGTGTCTGCGCGTACCATTCGACGCCGTTTACAGCAGAGTGGTCTGTCCGCAAGACGTCCATTGCTTCGTCTACCCTTGACGCAGAACCACAGACGTCTCCGCTGCCAATGGTGCGATGAAAGAAGGATGTGGATGGCAGAATGGAATGAAATTGTCTTTACTGACGAGTCACGCTTCTGTCTGCAACACCACGATGGTCGGATTCGAGTCTGGAGACACCGTGGAGAGAGGATGCTGAACAGCTGCGTTATGCACCGCCACACTGGTCCTGCACCGGGTATTATGGTTTGGGGCGGTTTTGGATATCACTCTCGCACTCCTCTAGTACGCATTGCCGGTACTTTAAACAGCCAGTACTACATCTCCGAGGTGTTGGAGCCAGTTGTCCTTCCTTACCTTCAGGGCTTGCCCACAGACATATTTCAACACGTTGCACGCATTGTCCAAGGGTTCTTCGTCAATCGCCAGATTGAATTGCTTCCCTGGCCAGCTTGCTCTCCGGATCTTTCGCCGATAGAAAACATGTGGTTCATGGTTGCTCAACGATTGACCCAGATTACATCCCCAGCTGCCACACCAGATCAACTTTGGCAACGCGTGGAAGCTGCTTGGTCTGCTGTACCCCAAGAACACATCCAAAGTCTCTTTGAATCAATGCCGAGGCGTGTGGCAGCGGTGATCTCCAACTATGACGGCTACTCTGGTTACTGATTTTGTCAGGAACCACACTTCACAGAAATCTATAAATTTAATCATTTGATACTTGGTCAACATGTTATCTACAAAATAAATTTTGTTGTGATATCTCTTGTCTTTCTTGGTGTTGCAATTTGGGTGGCCACCAGTGTAGTTAAGTGTTTATAAAGTGTCAAAGTCGAAGAAGCGAAATTTCTAACGCGGGTGAGCAACAGACTAAAAAATTTTCTGTCGTCAGTCATGATTTTTTTTTTAGATTACCTCTAAACGTGAATTTTTACAGTTCGTCTAGTTTTTCAGAAATTTAAATTTAGTTCCTGATAATATTTTTTTTAATTCGGGAAAAATCGGGACATTTTCGTTCTTTTTTTTGTTAAAACTGTCATATCTATATCTTATTACTGTTAGTTTTTAAATTTGAAAACATCGAATGAACATGCCTTAGAATGTACTCTTTCTTACGGTACAATTATTAGTGAAATTGGTCAATAAATAAATTCGATGCGATCAAAAGTTGGTCATAGCGTTCACGGAAATAAAGGTTACGTTACATTTTCTGACTAACGGGTTTGCCAGATGGTCTTGAAACTTGCTGTGACGCCATGCTCGTTTTTTCGCTCGATTCTCAGACGGTTTGCCGATTAAGTACAGATCAGAAAGTTACGAGATTACCATGGTTTATTCAATGCTACAATACAGGGAGTTACAATACAGGGAACAAGATGAAGATAATTTTTTACTGACGCGGCTATTAGTTTAGGGTGCATTAAATGTTTAATTTTAAAAAATCGATATCACTTGTAAAAGGAGTGTTAAGCAAACCAAATGAGATTGCGTAGCAATCAACGGGGGTGGCGAGCGTTAGAGGGCAGGGGCGGATCCCTCGCTGTGACGTCATGGACCGCCAAGTCAAATCAGGAGTATACGAAGTATTAAGATAATTTCGCCGTCGTAGGAGGTTGACTCTACGAAAGGATTGTTGGTTTGCGAAGCAAACCAAATGGAATTGCGTAGCAATCGTCGAAGGTTGGCGAGAGTAGACATGCAGGTGGCGGAACCCCCTAGTATTATAAAAAAATGAACTTTTGAAAGAAGAGCAAATTTAAATACTAAAAAAGAAAAATCAAGAATTGAATCAGATGCAGAAATTTAATGTACATTCATAAAAATTTAAAACATGGAAAAATTAGATTTTGAAAAAGTGGACCCTGAATCTCACGTATATATATATTTTTAAATTAGATGAGATTTAAAAGTACTATGCTACGTAAAAATGTAAAAAGATTTGATTGGGGAATTTTCCCCAATCAAAAAGTGTAAATTTAAAGTTGCAACTCAAAAAAAATCTTAGATGACGATTATCGAAAAGCAGATAGGGACAACTAGAATCTAAACTGTTAAGAGAGTTCAGCAAGGTTGACATGTAAGGGGACACTCCCTCTACCCCTCCCTGTCTCTTGTAAGCCGACTGGCATTCTGTGTTACACCAGGGTATATAAATGCTGCGTGGTTTTGAGGAACCTTTGGGATAAGCTGTGTTTGCAGTTTTTGTGATAGCTTCGGTGACATTGCTCATTGCAATTTTAATATCTTTACTATTGACCATAGATTCCTTAGCCGTAGATTTGCTAATCCGCTCAATAAATCAAGCAGGTAAGTGGATTAAAGCGCACTCTATTGGTAATTGCTAATGCCTCGAATATTAAATAGGTAGGGACTTCAGCCCCTGTAGCTCTTTGCCTCTCCATAGCCCTGCATCGAACGATATGGAACTTCATTTTTGGAAGTTACTACAGTGGTTACGGAAGAGAAATTGTAATTGTTCTTATACGTAAACAAGCTTTTGTTATTACCTCTTCTGGTACTGCTCGAATGTTTGTAACTCCTCTCCGGAAGACGACAAAGACTTTTCTTGCCCCACATCGGATGGCAGATGTTGCACAATCGAATGCTGTATCACCAGCGCCCAGAACAATGACGTTCCCGAATATCTGAGGGAGCTGTTGCTTACAAGGACACATGCCTATAGTGAAGAATTATAAAAACTTAAGACATATTTATATATAAGCTAGTAAATTATTCAACAGTTAAGTCTCCTATATTGAACAGCAAAACAAGTTGCAATAATTATTTATTTTTCAACACTTACCAGCTTTACTGGCTTTGGCGACCAACGGAAGAAATGTTTTCGATGTGTAAAAGCCATTTTCGGGTTTTAGATCAGCAAAAATTGGGATAACCTTCGGTTCTGGTAAACCTAAAGTAAAAATAATTTTTAAAATTATTTTTGTAAACAAGTAGATTGTATTCACAAATGTATAAAAAATTTGACCTAAGAAAAAACTTTTTATTTGTTCAATAAAAACATTTCAGTTTACAATATGTTTCAAGGAATTCAACATTATCTTCATCCCTAAAGCATTTTGATTTTTTTTTAATTAAACGTTTCCCAAGAAGTGAAATGTAGCTGAATATTTTCACAATTTATAGTGGGTTTTCAGGAGGAAGGAAGTATATTTAGCTGTATTTTACTTAGATTACAGTACTGTAGTTAATTTATTTTTATAGTAAAGAATGAGAGAGAGAGAGAACGGATGAACTTATTTAGAATTAGATAACCAGCTCAAAGATAACATACCTGTGTTCCTTTTTACTTCAAGGCCAAATTCAAAGTGAGTGGTTTTGAAAAATAAATTTAAATTACATTCAAACCTCGTCGAAATGAATTTTACGAGACAGAAAAGATATTCGTATTAACCATGTTATCCGAATTCATAAAAAAAGCATAATTTCAACAGTAAAAAAAAAGTGTTAATCTCTACTATTATAAAATTAAGTGTTTTCTGTCTGTCTGTGATCCGTCCTGATGAATCTATGGCACTTACAGTTATGGGATTTGTCACACAGGTAGTCTTAATTTTTTTTTCAATTTTTGGGTCGCGCAGAATTTTAAAATTCAATCTAGAACATTTTTAAATGAATTTAATGACATATTTAATTATTATTGTTTTCCTTAGAATGGCAACTGCATAAAAGATCACAGATTCTAAATTTATTTTTTCCGCTTCCGTTTCATTTTGAGGTGGAACGATTTGCTGCAGACTAAAAAAACAATAAAGTTTTAACTGGATATAAGTAGTTTTTTTTCTATCTTATTTTTTCTAACACGAACGTCGCCACGATGAATGACCTTCGTATGATTCAAAATTAATTGACTTTGATTTCCTGAGAAACGGATTCGAGTGAAGCAAAATAAATAATTAAAGTTATGACTGGCTTAACTTTCTTACTTCTTAACTGAGTTCTTCGGTGCTTTTTCTATCTCAGTGATCGTTAAAGATAGAATGAAAATTTCAACGGATTTGAAAATCTGCGAAAAATTTTATACCTGATACGTTTGATTTTCTTTTAATAAATAATTTTCAATAAATTGTTTATATTTTTGCAACGTCACGCCGATTGGATCTCTTTGCAATTCGAATTTAGTGGCATTTGACAATGACGAGGCCATCACGGCGTTACCCGTGGTGTTGATTTCAAATGGGAATTCGTAACAATCACCGGGGGTTAGCGAGCAGTGGTAACACCTCACCCCACTAAAAGAACTGTCACAGGCAACACCGTGCTGGCCAAGGAGTGGCTAGTATATTTATATTACTTACTGCACAATTCTTGGATCAGAGATACACGGTGTTCTTCATTACATAGATAATTCCTTATACACCGATAATTTTCGATTGCACAGATCAGATATTTCCTGATCATCGATTTTTGTGTTTTGTTTTTTTTCGTGAATTCTTTCAGAATTATTTGATGCTGTCAACGTTCTTTAATAGAGCAAATAAATTTTCACTGCCTAACAGAAAGGGGTGAACAATTTCAAAGCCAGCAGTAGTTTATTTTAAAGATGATACACTTATTACTTCTTCGGAATCTACATTTGTTCTTTCTTCATTTTCTTCCACAGATTAATGTTCTACAATTTCAGAGTCGTTTAAAGTTTCTTATAATACAATTGAAAATAATCCGTTTGTCGCAAGATCCGAAACTATGTTTAACGCTGGCTTAAGTGTAACGCGAAATTCTGAAAAGAATGAGTTTTAATCAAAATTCATCACAACCAGGTAGAAATTTTGATAGTTCAAAGAAATATTTAATACTTGTAGGAGCTAGAGATGCGACATCGATGCGTTATAAAATCATCGATGTATTCATCATCTATTTATTGGAGCCCATGTTTGTTTAATATCGATGTTTTAACATTGTCGATGTTTTATTTTTGAATGAAAAAATTGCCATCCCTAACTGGTAAATAACAAATATTGGGGCATATAATAGTCATAGGCCCCCAATATCTTTTATTTACAGTTAATAAAAAATTAGTTTGTTATGTTTCCCCATTAGTTGATACATAATTAATAATAACTAACAATAATTATTGTTATGTACCTACCTACTTATACGTATGTCAAATTGTTGTAAATACTATTTTCTTTTATATTATTCAATTTGAAAATAAAAAATTTGTTAATTGTTTTTATTAATGTTTTGAGTTTGTTTTGACAGTTAAAAAATCTTAGCCATAAATTATTAAGCACGGCAAATGACAAATTAAGTCTCCCCTCCTCAGGCGAACGTTAATGTTTGAGGTTACTAAGCCAGTTTTGAGAAATGGAGTAGGAGTTAAAGTATAAATACACTGATGTTTAAAAACATCGATGGTTTTGGGACGATGTATTAACAACATCGATGTTTTAATTTTGAACTTCGATGTTTTGTTGTAGTCGTCGCATCCCTAGTAAATGCTTATAATAATATGAAATTACGAAGGTACAAAATTTATGTATCTGATCAAACTAAGACTCTTTCCTGATAAGTAGGTGAAGCTATTTTGGTTTTTGTCAATTAATTGGGTTACTGACAAAAATATTTTCCCAAAATTATCTTTTTACGTGACAAAATTCTAAATTAAATTTTATTTAAGTCTATAGGTTTAAGGTACCTAAAAAATAAAATTTCTCACCTATTCCCATAAATACTGCTTTGTAATTATTTTCTTTCAAAGAGGATAAACTAAAATCTTCTCCAAAAGATTGTTTGAATTGTATCTATAAAGACAGTGAATAAAATAAAAATCAATACACAGTATTAATACCAATTATAAAACACTGGTTGAATAAAAATTCATCTCCTACATAAGAAACTGGTGTTTAGTATTTTTGTTATCTATATAATTGTGATTACCAAATTTTGTGTTTCACATCACCAATCACCTCCTCTCTCACAGCCTCTCAACACAAGTACAGTGAACAAGGTAAATATATACAGGCAAACAAAAGTGAAAAGGAATAAAGCTAAGAGAAAAACACATCATACAATAATAATACAACTGTATCATAAAATGTAAAAATAAAAATAAAAAAAAGATGTGTTAAAATTAAAATTTCCAAAAACATAAATTATTGAACATAGAGCAAATAAATATTTTCAAAAAAGCAAGCTGTGATGGTTGTAAAGGATGTTATCTTTCAATATGCAGAAGCTGACTTGAGAAAATGGAATAGAGTTATACTTACTGTTAAGGGAAATTGCAACAACTATGAACGAATCCTCAGAAATAAATGAAATTTATGCCACGTATTACTTATAGTGGTTTAAATAGCCGATCAAATTTAAAGCAATAAAACAATAATAATACCGAAAATCAATATACGATGAGAGCTTGTACACGTCATGGCATCGAATCATACAGGTTCTGAAAGTCATGCTAAGGAATGGCATCTATCTGATGCCTAAGTTCAGCCGTACTCTCTGCCAAACGAGCGGTACGAGAGTCGCGGACCGATATAATCCCAGGAATGCTCAATGGGTGACATATTCAAGGAATGTGCAGGCCATGATAGAAGCGAAACCTGTCATGCACTGAAGAAGGCTTGTACATTCCGAGAAATATGGAGGGGTAGTACCTCGGGCTCCACAACTTCTCTGATGTAGCGCTTGTTATTCAGGGCTCCACAATTTGGAGTAGGCGGGATAGCTCATGATATTCAATAGCGCCCCAGATCATAACGCCAGGCGTTCGTCCAGTATGACGATGAATACGACACTCAAGGAAAACGCGTTCGCCTCTGAAGCGTCTAACGAGCACGCGCGAAACGTTACTGTCCAGATTGTAGCGGGACTAATCTGAGACGACTTGTTGCCAATCGGCACGCCATTGGTTGTGTTAGTGAGCCCATTGTAGCCTAGGCGTCGGTGGTTCAGCGTCAAGGGAATCGTGCGCAGAGAAATCCTTTCACGTAGCCCATGGCACAGCAGACATCGACGAACCTTGGGAGCAGACAATGACACACCTGTAGACGTGCTCCAATGTTGTGCTAACGCACGAGAGGACGCTGTGCAGTCCGTCACCGCCATACGGATGAGGTGTAGGTCGTCCCGTGGTGACCCGTCATATGGTGTGGTGACCCGCCGTCCCGTGGTGACCCGTAGGTCGTCCCGTCATATTGCGTGGCCCACTGTCATAGTTTCGAATTGTCCGGTTCACCATGGTTCATCTCCCAAACACGCATCACTGTTGTGGCATTACGCCCCGTGTGAACTCCATTAGTTGCTCGTATGCCACTCTGCGTTTTTGGCGAGGCATATTGACTTCTAATCAATAATTTGCAGCAGTATTACGACGATAGACTCATTTCATCGCTTTATATATTGCTTTATATACACGACTCACTTGGAAGTTTAGAGGTTGTTTCTCGGCCCACACATGCATGATCGCTTTGTAATTCTAATAATTTGCGTTAGAGTGGCCAAGCGACTGTATTAATTTGATAGACAATGTGTGTAGTATTGGCCAAGAACAGAGGAACACTGCATACCTAAATTGGACCGCACATTTATTTTTACAATATAATACAAAGTTTCAGATATACACGCAGGCAGCACCGTCCGGGGCAAAAACATGTGTCACTCATTTCAAATCTACAACAAATCTGACCTTATTTATGTTCTTAATCAGAACAGAATCCAAGATTTCACGTTCTTCATCGTATTAGAACACAGGTACTGGCATACTTCGATGCTCGTCCACTAGAACAATAGCAACCAGAACAAAATTTTTAAACTGAATATCTTTTATATTTTTGCAAGAGAATGTGACGTCACGTCAACCTTTGCGTTCCAAAAATAAAAAGATTACATTTGCTGCGCTCTTACCACTTCTGCAAAGGACAACAAAAAATTATATAAACCAGTTTGGCTGGCATTGTTTAGTTCGTTTTCGTAAAATCGGGATCGTTAAAGATAGATTGAAAACTTCAACGGATTTGAAATCTGCGGAAAATTTGACACCTTAAACATTTGATTTTCTTTTAATAAATAATTTTTCAATTAAATATTTATATTTTCGCAAGATATTGTGACGTCCTTTGAATTCCCATTTGGTTTGCGAAGCAAACCAACACGACGGGCAACTCCGTTATAACTGTAATCCAATAGGCTACAAATTCTCATTTATTTTGCGAAGCAAACCAACACCACTGGCAACTTCGTTATGGCTGTTATTTATTAGGCTACGAATTCCCATTTGGTTTACGAAGCAAACCAATAACCCCACAAAAGCAACTGGCACGGACAACGCCGGGCTAGTAATAAAGTAATGTACGAATTGTTTTTAGACTTTTGTTCAATGAGTAATTTCTTTCCAATTCTCTAAGAGACATTTTATTTGTACAGTAGAATAATAATATTAAGAGAATTGGTTAGGAAGAGTGATTGGTATGAAAATATTCCACCTGGTTTTATTTTGGGAAGAGAGGAAAGATTCTAGAATTAATTTATGTGCACTCTCCTCATACAATAAATCGCAGATTATGAAAAACAAAATACTGTAATTTTGGTAATAAGTAAATAACTAAATGATCAGGACATTAGAGAAGTGTTTACTGTCAAAGATTTTGGTTTGAATTTATAGAATTCAGCCTTGAATAAGACTGGAAAAAAGTTTTATGTTTAGAATAATTCTTCAAGGCTTTCAAACAAAAGTATAGTTAAATATACTATTTTGTAAATTAGTACATCTTTATCACATTTAACGATCAATACATTCTTGCAAAAGAGCAGTGATTTGAGCCTCGGTAGCCTGGCCCATATGTAGAGCTGTCTAGGTCAGCCCTAATCATGAAGAATTTGCTTATATACAGAGGCTGTTCACACATTTTTTAGACAGTGTATATTGTATTCACAAAACTAAATTACATAAAATTCTTGTGTATTAAATGTTCTATTTGATAGCCCTCATTCTGAACTATCTTTCGACACCGTAATTTCCAGGATAATAATGCCTTTTGAAGTGTCAGAAGAGGTACTCTATCCCATTCCTCCTGAGCAGCTTTCCAAAGTCTTGTAAGGGTTGTGGGACGACGTTTGGATAATGCAGATTTCAAAGATTACGAAAGCACAAAAATCCATAGGTGATAGATCGGGAGATTTAGTAGGGATATCAGTGAAGGGTATGGCCATGATACCGATTTTTTGTTCCATTTCTTTTAGGAAATTTACAGTGGATTTTGATGTGTGACTGCTAGCTTTGTCTAGATGGAGTTCCACAGATTGATGGCACTGTGGGTAAAGCGATGGTATTTCATTCAGAAGAATTGGCGTTAAAATATGTTCCTGATAGTATTTGGAGTTAATCTTGACATTTTTTTCCACTCTCTTTATTTTTAACTTGCCATTATATGAAAAACTAGCAACAATCATGAATCCCTTAGAAAAACTTTCTTTCGATTCTGTGAACCATGTACTTAAATTTTTTTCTCCCCTTTTATGATAATAAATGGCTCTTTTTTTTTGCTGCAATCATTTATATTCACCCATGATTCCTCTATTGTGACAATTTTTTTCCATTTTTCTTTGGATAAGTGTTTTTCATAAAGAATTCGGCAGCGTGTCCTGTGTTCAGCGACCTATACTTTGGAGAAAGACGATGCACATTACGTTTTTTCGCTTTCTTAAGATTTAAATCAACGTTTATCATTTTGTTTACAGTGGACACCGAGCATTTTAATGATTTTGCAACTGTCCTTTGACTAGGGGGATTTTCTTTTAGCATAGAACAACGTACCTTTAAAAATAGTCGAAGATGTCCGTTTCTTCCTTGGATACTTGTTTGGGATTTTTTTTCCCCACTTGAGGCTCCAATTTGACGGGTTTTTTTTCCTTTCTTGTTGACGATATTACCTATCGACGCTTTAGATTTCACAAAACCATGACTCTCACATCGTTTTTGGATAACGGAATATGAATATTTCTCTTCGGAAAGAGCATAAATATAGCCTTTGAACCATAGCTTCGTTAAAAACGCCATTTTGAATAAAAACAAACCTCTCAAGCCGCAGACGATAGTTTTGACTTTTAAAAACATAGTACAACTGCAATTATTTCTTTTGCAGATTTCGATTTTTTATTACCGCTAACCAAAATCGTCTAAAAAATGTGCGAACAGCCTCTGTAGCTTTTGAATAACACTGAAGTAATATTTCGTCATTTGTAACTTCTTCAAATTTCGCACTTCTTTCCTTGCATACACCTCGCTCCATTTAACCCAATCAACCAACCTTTCTTTGCATATCTGTGCAACTTATAACGACCTCTTAGAATTGAATTGAGTTTTGATTAAGTATTTAAATTGAGCTTTGGAGGTTTAGCATTTAGCATGCTCTTAAAATAATTTTCCATGGTGGATGGACAAACATTTAAGTGCATGTTTGGTCTGATCTTTTGGTCGGTATTTAATCTACTTATATATGGTGACAGACAGAACTTCGTAATTCTACATTCTATTGTATGTAGGGTAATGAAATTGATTTCTACTTACTTTTACACCCAAGTCTTTCATAAGATCCACTTCAAATCGTATAACTTCTTGAGGAAGACGGTATTGAGGAATCTCGGATGAACTGATTGATAAAAGATCAAAGTTTTAAATATATCTTAAAACATATGTATCCTATATGAATCATGTGAATTTGTAATACAATTTGTATCCTTGGTTACCTTAAACCCCCGAAGTAGTCTTCTCTTTCAAAAACTGTGATGTCAGAGTATCCTAATCTTCCTAAAAAGGTTGCACAACTTATTCCAGCTGGTCCACATCCAACTATTGCGATTTTCGATCTGTAAGAATCAGGAATGACACCATCTGGAAACAAATTAGGATCTCTGATCTGATTCAACCTCATTTTTTTAAAAGTCTGAAAAATATGAAACAAGTAAATTATAAAAGTTACAACATATCAATACAATACAATTGTGTTTTTGTCTTTATGATTATTCAATATTAAAATATCATGATTTAATGTTATGTTTTCTTATAAATACATCGATAAAACTGCTCCAATTTTATCAGGCCTTTTGATATCTGGCTTTGCTATCACATATGTGGGTATCCGGTATAAAGAAGCAGACCAACCAGTATAGTGGTTAAGGTGCTTAGATTTGAAAGTGGTTAAGGCCTCTAGATCGGAAAGTTCTTGTTTCGGGTCCGGGCATGGATGTTTCTTATCGTATGGTGTAGAGGCGGCTGGTGCACCATAAATCTGTCGTGGCCGAAAGTCCTCAAGTTGGGTTGGTGTGGAAGTTTGGAGAGAGGGGTGCTAGCTCATGTGTTGCTTCGTCATCTGACCGTGGTTCAAAATTACGAGGTGTTGTCATCGGATCTTTCCCTTAAGGGACTGATCCCGGACCGTCGTCAATAGCCCGTTGTGTTGTTCTAGAACGATGTTAACTAAAATTACCGGTATAAAGAACTATTAAGAACGTCTTAGGTACAACCATAACAAAAATCAAACTCACCCGCCACTAATTATGCATGTAATGAGCTGAAATTTGGAATTCCTATGTTTCGATAACAGTTGAATCACATGGAGTCAAAATTTGCCCATGTTTCCATTCATAATTTTTATGAATATTCATTTCAAAATTAATAAAAAATAGTTACATTTAGTTTAATAATTAAAATATTTATAAATTATGTTTGGTATTTTGGGTGCAAAGGATTGAAAACTCGCTTTTTTTTTTTTTTTTTTTTTTTTTTTTTTGGCTTGACTCTTAGACGGTTTCCCGAGAAAGTAAGGATTAGAAAATTACAAAATTGACATGTTTGGTTCAATATTGTACAGGGATCAAGACGAATAAATTTATACTTCGATGCGGCTATTAGTTTAGGGTTTATTAAGTGCAAAGTTGGAAGATTGAAATTTCTAATGCGTTTGAGCAAAAGACGTAGAAATTTTAATTCTTCAGTCGTGATTTTTTTAGAGTACCTCTAAATGTTAATTTTTGCAAGACGACGAGTTTTTTTAGTTTCTGATAGTATATTTTTTAATTCGGGAAAAGTCGGCACATTTTCGTTACTTTTTTTAAACCTGTCATATCTACACTGACGAGCCAAAACATTATGACCATCCCCACATTTTTCAATGAACTCGTCTGGATGACGTGGAGGGCACGTGATTAAGTGAGAATGGTATTTACCTGCTACTAGAGAAGGTAAGTATTCATTCTTGCACTTTTGCGAGTGATGGAAAAATGTGTTGATCTAAGCGAACTTGATAGATGGCAGATCGGAATGGCCCGCAGACTCGGCACGAGTATCACCGAAACTGCACGACTGGTAGGTTGTTCACGATATGCCGTTATTACTATTCATGCAAAGTGGATAAATGATGGTGACACCAGCAGTAGACGCCAAGGTGTTGGTCGTCCACGCGTCATCAAAGAAAAAGGATGTCGGAGACTGTCCCACTTGGTAAAGCAAAATCGACGCGAGACAGTGGCTCAGCTGACAGCCCAATACAATGCAGGTCCAAGCGCAAGTGTTTCGGAACTCACAGTTCAGCGGACACTGTTGCATATGGGGCTATGCAGCAGACGTCACACTCGTGTTCCTCTGTTGACCAAGCGTTATCGTCAACTGGGAGCATCAAGTGAACATCGAGACTGGACCATGGATAAGTGGAAGAGTTGCCTGGTCAGATGAATCCCGATTTCTCATTCATCACGTCGATGGTCGTGTCAGGGTACGCCGTCTGCAAGGCGAACAGTTGCTCCCCTCTTGTACAGCAGGTCATACACAGGCTAGTTGTGGCGGTATTATGCTTTGGAGGCCGTTCTCATGGGCAACTCTGGGACCCGTAGTTGTGGTAGAACAGACCATAAACGCTGAGAACTATCTAAACATCATTACTGATCAGTTGCACCCTTACACGGCGTCTGTCTTCCCAACTGAAAATGGAATCTTCCAGCAGGACAACGCCCCATGTCACAAGGCTCGGATTGTGTTGGAGTGGTTCGAGGAGCATACTGATAAATTCCAATTAATGTCCTGGCCATCTAACTCGCCGGATAGAATACATTTGGGGTGTCATGGAGCGGCAGCTCAGAGCTCAAACACCACTGATAAATTCCAATTAATATCCTGGCCATCTAACTCGCCGGATAGAATACATTTGGGGTGTCATGGAGCGGCAGCTCAGAGCTCAAACACCACTGATAAATTCCAATTAATGTCCTGGCCATCTAACTCGCCGGATAGAATACATTTGGGGTGTCATGGAGCGGCAGCTCAGAGCTCAAACACCACTGATCAATTCCAATTAATGTCCTGGCCATCTAACTCGCCGGATAGAATACATTTGGGGTGTCATGGAGCGGCAGCTCAGAGCTCAAACATCACTGATAAATTCCAATTAATGTCCTGGCCATCTAACTCGCCGGATAGAATACATTTGGGGTGTCATGGAGCGGCAGCTCAGAGCTCAAACACCACTGATCAATTCCAATTAATGTCCTGGCCATCTAACTCGCCGGATAGAATACATTTGGGGTGTCATGGAGCGGCAGCTCAGAGCTCAAACACCACTGATCAATTCCAATTAATGTCCTGGCCATCTAACTCGCCGGATAGAATACATTTGGGGTGTCATGGAGCGGCAGCTCAGAGCTCAAACACCACTGATAAATTCCAATTAATGTCCTGGCCATCTAACTCGCCGGATAGAATACATTTGGGGTGTCATGGAGCGGCAGCTCAGAGCTCAAACACCACTGATCAATTCCAATTAATGTCCTGGCCATCTAACTCGCCGGATAGAATACATTTGGGGTGTCATGGAGCGGCAGCTCAGAGCTCAAACATCACTGATAAATTCCAATTAATGTCCTGGCCATCTAACTCGCCGGATAGAATACATTTGGGGTGTCATGGAGCGGCAGCTCAGAGCTCAAACATCACTGATAAATTCCAATTAATGTCCTGGCCATCTAACTCGCCGGATAGAATACATTTGGGGTGTCATGGAGCGGCAGCTCAGAGCTCAAACACCATCATGTCAGTATATCTCGACTTAGCGTGACCGGTGTTGGCGAGCAGGGGACGGAGCCCCGTAGTATTAAAAAAAATGTTACCGCAGACAACGACGCCGCAGCCGCCACAGGATTGAAAACTCGCTTTTTTTTTCGCTCGATTCTTAGACGGTTTTCCGAGAAAGCACGGATCAGGAAATTACGAAATTAACGTGGTTTGTTCAAAATTGTACAAGGAACAAGACAAATAAGATTTTTTTCCCATGCGGCTATTAGTTTGGGTTTATTAAGTGTCAAAGTTGAAAGAGCGAAATTTCTAACGCGAGTGAGCAACAGACGTACAATTTTCAGTCTCCAGCCGTGATTTGTTTTTTAGAGTACCTCTAAATGTGAATTTTTGTAAGATGCCGAATTTTTTTTAGAAATTTCAATATAGTTCCAATACAAATCTAAAACTGTCATATCTCCAGCTTAATACTATTTGTTTTAAAATTTGAAAATACCACGTGAAAGCTTAAAATTCAATCTTTCTTATGGTAAAATTATTTTTATTTGGTTCATAAATAAATTCGATGCGAGGAAAAGTATTCAAATTAATATGGTTTATTCAAAATTGTACAGGGAACAAGATCGCGAAGATTTTTTACTGGTCAGGCTATTTGTTTAGGGTGCATTATGTGTTAAAGTTTAAAAATAAAGCGAAATCAATTGCGAAAGGAGTGTTGGTTTGCGAGTGTAAGTGAGCAGGGGGCGAAGCCCTTACTGTGACGTCATGGACCGGAAAGTAAAATCAGTATTATACGAATTATTAAGATAGTTTCGCCGTCGCAGTCGATTGACTATGCCAAAGTTGTTTTGGTTTGCGAAGCAAACCAAATTGTTTCTATAAAAAGAAAGTTGGTTTGCGAAAAACACCAAATGGGATTGCGTGCTTAGACGAGCAGGGGGCGGAAGTTTCGCCGTCGCAGCAGATTGGCTCTGCGAAAGGAGTGTTGGTTTGCAAAGCAAACTAAATGGACCCAATTTAATATAAATACGACCCCTTATAAAAATTTTAAAAATTGATATTTGTAGAAAACATTTTTCACTTTAGATTGCTACCTTTCGTTTTGTTCTGCCGATGTAAATTGCGGAATTGCGATCAGGTGAGTCGTTTTATTTTGTCGGCTGTACATAGTTCTGGCATGAAGTTACAGTGAAACATTTATTTTGCTTTAAATACATAAAACGGATGCATATGTTTAAATGGGACAAAAATTTTCGCTGTAAAAGCACCATATTTTTGTTTATACAGATTTCTCATTACTTATTATATCGGGGAATACAATTTAGATTCCGTACAAGATAGCAAATTCTGCATGGCACAGTACACATCTTGGGCGGTGGTGGGGGGAGAATTTTTCATTATTGCAATCACACAAATGCTTTTCTTTCTTTGATGAAATTTATCTACTTATCGTTTAGGAGTCGACAGTCTTATGAAGGCTCTGGGATTATCAACAATGCAAGTGTCAAAAACGGCCTACTGAATTCCGATCTTACATTCGTTAGTTAACTTAAAGCGGCGCTGTCATCGCACTTCTTTTTATTGTTACTATTTATTGTGTTGGTGCTTTTAATTTCAACTCTTTTTCCCACGCCGCACACAACCGCCCATGTACCCCTCAGTTCAATACACATTCAAATTACTTTAACTTAATGGCAGACTCCTCGATCATTTGAATTATTTTTGATTTATTTCGATGTGCTCTTATCAAAAAATACCGGCGGATATATTAGTCGGGATTAGAATTTGGAGCGAATTCGGAGAAGAGGAAGGGTGTGAGTGAACCCCTACTTTTCTTCGAACGTTTTTGAATTAATCTTTGAAAATTCAACAGCAAGTTTAAAAATTAGTTTCCCTTATAAGAGAAACGACTCTTTTCAGAATTTGTTGTATTTTTATCCGATTTTATGAACCTAGAATCTCGTAAAAACAGTTTTGTTATGGTTTTTATTTTGGATTGTTTAACAGTTCTATTGGTTTTTATTCCTATTCCAGGACCATGTCCTGCAAATTTTATCTCACACTAGAATATGCAACTCGAAGTAAATTTGTCACTAACTTATTCTTAAGCTATTTGGATGATTCCGTGTATGCTATAGAGGGTTTCTGCTCACTGTGTGAAAGAAATGAAAAATTAGCCCTCTTGAGAAATACTGTCCTTAAAATTCAAACTCAATGACTTTCCATTCTGCCGGATGGCATTTGTAAATAAATAATAAACCTACAATTATTTTCAACTATAACAATGATTTTTTATGAAATATATATTTAAAATTTTATAAGTTTAGAAGTACTCCAATTAGATAAGCAATAGAGATGCAAAAGCAGACTATTATGCTATCAGCTCCTTCGTCTGCTGTTCGGGCACAGTACCAATTTTGATAACGGGCACTTCATGAAAAAATGAATTCCAAGTACTCAATGTGTATTTACATATATGTATAAATTTTTCTCCTTTCCTCAATACAATTCTTGTACATTTTTTATTTCTATAAACTCAGTGAAAAGGTTTGACTTCTTGAACCTAGAAAATAGACTGACATTACAGAACAAAAGCTTCACACCCACCCTTAGATTTGGGGTTTCGTTATCGATATCGACGACCTATCCCCCCCCCTCTCCTCTCTCACGTGAGGGCACTGTACAGAATAAATTTTAAAGTGACCGTAAACTTACTTCCACCGCAAACTGCTGTAGACCTCCAATGTTGATGGGTCCTTCCTCAGAAGCGTATAGATTACAGCCTCCAACGCAAAGATCACTCGTAGGGCAGACCATCCCGCACGATAACCCAGCAGGATTGTCTGAAAGGATAAGCTTGGCTGCACCATAGTAGTTCTGAAAAAATTAATGTTTTTTTTGGACGATGAACGTTTAATTTATCGCATAAATGCATTGTGCGTCTGTGAAATGTATTGTCGTGTCTCATTCCATATCAAAAATATTTGTCATTAATTCTTAAATTTTATACACATAAGAGATTCAACGAATCTGCTATAAGAAATGCGAGAAAGCTCAAATAATGAGAAAAAGCAATCGATATGGCCTTGTGTACAAATTAGGGATGTCAAATATCAGAAAAAATTAATTCATTTACTTTTGTGGAAATACAGCTGATAAACGCCTTTATGTCGATTTGTGTAGGACAACCTTTTTGACATGGGGCATCTGCGCATTTGAGACACCTGTGAAATAAAACTATATATTATTTTCCTATGTATTTGCAACGAAAATTTCTTTAACATTTAACTTCTTCACTAAAACGATGCAATGATAATATATGAACTGCTATACAACTACCCAATAACTTCTTTTTCTTACCAATCTTAGAAGCTAAAATGCTATTTTTGAATGAAATTGAAACTGTTTTAATCTGGCGTGTTGCAATTAAATTAATGTTTCGGACCTGCCCGTTTTCTTCTAATGGATAAAGGATTAAAAAATCAATACAGAACTTTTCTAATTTCATTCAACATGTGTGTTTGCAAAAATTACATTTCGAGGGAAAACATACAAAAAAACGTGATAGTTATTGATTGATCAAATTAGTGATTGTTATATCAACAAAATATGTTCCCTTGAAGTCCTGTTAGCTGTCTTAACTTGAGAAGGAGGTGACACAGGAGGAATTGGGAGAGGTAGATAAGAAGAGTTTTTCTACTGTGAACTTATAGGCATGAAGACAATTGAAATATTCCTAGATAAATGCTAACAGACATCTTATGAGGTCATCCCTGATATCACGTCCCTCTTCAAAAGAACGCTTTAAAATATACTGATTCTCTGAGTTACATTTTAAATTGATATAGAAGCTATAACTTTAAGGTACATAAAATGTTTGTCTTTTGTCATAATGTCTTTTGAATTTATAAATATTCAAAACGTATTGTAATTTTAAGATGACAAATTTTGAAATTTTTGAAAATACTTGTAGGGGTTTTTGCTCCCAGGCGCGTTTTAACAGATGACAGCACTGGAGACCGCAAGAGGACGTCACATTTGACTAAGGGAGTTCTTCCCACCAATTTTGTCACTACCCCCTCTCCAACGTTCGAAAACGGACGTGTTGCGCTAGCGCTCTTAGGAGCTTTTGTTTTCGTTGAAGACCATCCAACATCACCCCCTGTCCCTAGATATTTACCTAAAATCTCTCTTTTGTTAAAATCCCCTAGACCCCTTGCTACTGTAATTTCCAACAGTAAATAAAATGTTAAAGATATCAATGCTTCCATCACTTTTTTCATCACTTGTGGGATTGAGTCTGTTGACCTCTCCTACATACATGTGTTACAAGCGTTATTTATCAATAAATATTGAGAACTCACTGGTGAATCGGTAGTTTTTTTTTTTTTTTTTTTTTTTGGGGGGGGGCGGGTAAGATGATGTAAGATTTTAAAAACTTGTAAAATATAGAATTTTAGCAGTTCAAAGTAAATTTATAACGAATAATGAGAATCTAGTTTCTGCAACTCTTACCTTGCTGCTTCTCTGAGAGCTGCTCTCTCACTTAGTGTAGTGTGCTTGATATCATCAAAATCATTTTTAAGAGGTCGACTAGTCTGAAAACATGAAAGTATCTTCATTACCAGTTTTATACTTTGCTTTTAACGAAACTTTTTTTTTGTACCAATTTTGTGTCCAAACTATGTTTAATTTCTTCCTGGGTGTAATAAATAACAACAAAATAAATAAATATTCAATTACGAATATCAATTGTTACCTGTAAATAAAAATATTTTATGTACATAGTCTATCGCGTGTATTTATCGATGCAAATAATTTTTTACTGGAATTTTCTAACTGATTTCATTTCATCATTACCTGTTACGATCAATTACATCATTATCTATAACGATATCATATGCAATAGAAACTATGAAAATATTGGTTAATTGTTCTTGTTAAATACTATTCATCAAATCACCATTCGTAAATTTTAATTTATTGAAATTTCTTTTATGTGAAACAGTAATAAGAAAAAAAAAAATTTTAAGTAATCGGACATTTGACTCAATTTAACCTGTTGTAAAGTGTGTAGAATATCGAGCAGACTTTTAGATATTAATCTATTAGTGACAAGGCTTCAAGTTTAAAGCTAAACTTTTTCTCATGAGATCGAACATATTTAAATCTACGTATTAACGAGGTCCACAGTTTGTTTTTTGTCGAGATTCGAAATAACTTAGTCTGCTTATCAATTTAAAAGGAGAGAAAGCAGATATTTCTCATCTACTCAGAATGCTGTGCCTATTTGAGATTAATCAAGGTAATACAACCTCGGCTTAGAGCAAAAGCTCATTAACTGATAAAACAATTTTTTTTTTTAAATTTTAGAGCTATATAAAAACTAAATACGAGATTCAATGTCTAAAAATAAAAAAATTTGCATTTTAATGTTATGTATCTTCTTAACAGATTACAAACTTGCAATGTCAGTTAACGAGTTTCTGCTCTAAGCCGACGAAATAAAAAATTCTTCGGTGTCTTGACACTTTCCACCCTTGTTCCCACTGTCAGGCAGGTTTGCTGAAGAGTTAGTTTTCAGTAAGATTAGTATTTTAGGTACGACATGTATTCACACTAAACGTTGTTAAATATTAACGGATAAATAGTATATTGTACATAACAGAGGTCATTTTTAGGAACGTGAACTAAAAGAGTTCTGTCTAGGACTGCAGTGGCGACATCTGGAGATTATCAACCAATTCACAAAGTAGAGGTTAGAATAGTTCATTTCTACTGAGGCAACAGATTTGCAGGTCTGTTTCTTATAATGGCGTGTTTCTGTCACTCCTATTTGGATAAAATGAGCTAACATCTAATATTTGATCAAGATAACTTACACCACACTTTTTATCTGGATTCCTCTTCCAGTATTTCTTATTGGCTTTAGTTTGGGCACTTGGAACGAGATTGGGTCTGCAGTAGACTTTCGGATTCAGCGATAGGATATTCTGAAAAGAAATTTATAAGGCCCAAATGTTTAAAGTATACCATATTTTCTTCTTTTCCATAATTTACATTGGGGTTTGGAGTATTCTCCGATAAAATTATATGCTTTGTGTTGTTGTTGTTGTTGTCGTGCGGGTCATATATGGCCCAATTAGGGGTGCCATTGCCCCGGAGGGTTGGACTTCTTCATGCATGACACATCCGTTTTACAGGAAGGTCCCTTTCACACACCCATTCACTCCCACATATCGTAATTTAGATCTCAATCAGAGGCCGATAACCCTCTGATCAGGTACCCCCAGAGGTATTGATTTGGTATGGGAACATGGGGGACTTTGTGACCACGACCTTTTTAACGTGTATTAGTCTTATTTACTAGTGTACAAAATTAAAGGATAACTTGAAAAGGTAGCGCACAGCTACTAATGAAAAGTTACATAAAAGTTAATGCGTATGCTAATTTGAAAGAAAAAAAAACGAAGGCGAATACACGAAAGGCGCCCCCCAATGTGTGTGTGCAAGTGTTTCTTTCTTCTTTTTCATAGAGAACGCATGTAAAATGGTGTCCTTTACATCGTGAATGGATCGATCTCATACGATTTGGGACGAGTTTCCTTCACTGGTGAATCGAGGCTCAGCGTGAATACTGATTCTAACATACCTTTATCGGGAGATAACCGTATCGTAGTTTTCATGACGGGGGTTTGCTTGTCTGGAGTGGAATGATGATAAATGACCCTCCATCGATCGCCATACTTACAGTAGAGGATTCGTAATCAGCCAAAGATGCATCGATGAACTTCTTAATCCCCATGTAAGGCTCTTAAGTAAATACATGAATACTTTGAAAGCGAAGATATTCGATTGGATTGTCAGCGCAATCGCCTGAGCGCTCATAACTTCTATTAAATGTATCATGGATATACACTGAAGTGCCAAAAGTCATGGGATAGGAATATGGAAATATACGAATAGCAGTAGCATCGTGGAAGAAATGTATCAAGGAGCAGTGCGGGCTTTCATTTGTACTCAAGTGATTCATGAGAAAAGTTTTCAGACGTGATTATGTCCGCACGACGGGAATTGACAGATTTGAAAGCGGAATGCTAGTTGGAGCTAGACGCATGGGGCATTCCATTTCGGAAATGGTTAGGGAATTCAACATCCTCGATCCACAGTGTCAAGAGTATACCGAAAAAATATAATTTCAGGCATTTCCTCTCACCATGGACAACGCAGTGGCCGAACGCATCTACAGAATGACCGAGACCAGCGAAATGTGCGTAGAGTAGTCAGTGTTAACAGACAAGCATCACTGCGTCGAATAACAGTAACAATCAATCTGCGACGTATGACAGATGTGTCCATGAGGACAATGCAACGAAATTTGGCGTAGATGGGATTATGGCAGCAGTAGACTGACTCGAGTGCCCTTAGTAAGAACACGTGTCGGCTGCAGCGCCTCTGCTGGGCTCGTGAAATGGCCTGCTCCTGCAACACTTTCACAATAACGGACGACTGCAGATCCAGCATGGAAGTAGTCAGTGGTAACAGACAAGCATCTCACTGCGTCGAATAACTGTAACAATCAATCTGCGACGTATGACAGATGTGTCCATGAGGACAATGCAACGAAATTTGGCGTAGATGGGATTATGGCAGCAGTAGACCGACTCGAGTGCCCTTAGTAAGAACACGTGTCGGCTGCAGCGCCTCTGCTGGGCTCGTGAAATGGCCTGCTCCTGCAACACTTTCACAATAACGGACGACTGCAGAGCCAGCATGGAAGTAGTCAGTGTTAACAGACAAGCATCACTGCGTCGAATAACTGTAACAATCAATCTGCGACGTATGACAGATGTGTCCATGAGGACAATGCAACGAAATTTGGCGTAGATGGGATTATGGCAGCAGTAGACTGACTCGAGTGCCCTTAGTAAGAACACGTGTCGGCTGCAGCGCCTCTGCTGGGCTCGTGAAATGGCCTGCTCCTGCAACACTTTCACAATAACGGACGACTGCAGAGCCAGCATGGAAGTAGTCAGTGTTAACAGACAAGCATCACTGCGTCGAATAACTGTAACAATCAATCTGCGACGTATGACAGATGTGTCCATGAGGACAATGCAACGAAATTTGGCGTAGATGGGATTATGGCAGCAGTAGACCGACTCGAGTGCCCTTAGTAAGAACACGTGTCGGCTGCAGCGCCTCTGCTGGGCTCGTGAAATGGCCTGCTCCTGCAACACTTTCACAATAACGGACGACTGCAGAGCCAGCATGGAAGTAGTCAGTGTTAACAGACAAGCATCTCACTGCGTCGAATAACTGTAACAATCAATCTGCGACGTATGACAGATGTGTCCATGAGGACAATGCAACGAAATTTGGCGTAGATGGGATTATGGCAGCAGTAGACTGACTCGAGTGCCCTTAGTAAGAACACGTGTCGGCTGCAGCGCCTCTGCTGGGCTCGTGAAATGGCCTGCTCCTGCAACACTTTCACAATAACGGACGACTGCAGAGCCAGCATGGAAGTAGTCAGTGTTAACAGACAAGCATCACTGCGTCGAATAACTGTAACAATCAATCTGCGACGTATGACAGATGTGTCCATGAGGACAATGCAACGAAATTTGGCGTAGATGGGATTATGGCAGCAGTAGACCGACTCGAGTGCCCTTAGTAAGAACACGTGTCGGCTGCAGCGCCTCTGCTGGGCTCGTGAAATGGCCTGCTCCTGCAACACTTTCACAATAACGGACGACTGCAGAGCCAGCATGGAAGTAGTCAGTGTTAACAGACAAGCATCACTGCGTCGAATAACTGTAACAATCAATCTGCGACGTATGACAGATGTGTCCATGAGGACAATGCAACGAAATTTGGCGTAGATGGGATTATGGCAGCAGTAGACCGACTCGAGTGCCCTTAGTAAGAACACGTGTCGGCTGCAGCGCCTCTGCTGGGCTCGTGAAATGGCCTGCTCCTGCAACACTTTCACAATAACGGACGACTGCAGAGCCAGCATGGAAGTAGTCAGTGTTAACAGACAAGCATCACTGCGTCGAATAACTGTAACAATCAATCTGCGACGTATGACAGATGTGTCCATGAGGACAATGCAACGAAATTTGGCGTAGATGGGATTATGGCAGCAGTAGACTGACTCGAGTGCCCTTAGTAAGAACACGTGTCGGCTGCAGCGCCTCTGCTGGGCTCGTGAAATGGCCTGCTCCTGCAACACTTTCACAATAACGGACGACTGCAGAGCCAGCATGGAAGTAGTCAGTGTTAACAGACAAGCATCACTGCGTCGAATAACTGTAACAATCAATCTGCGACGTATGACAGATGTGTCCATGAGGACAATGCAACGAAATTTGGCGTAGATGGGATTATGGCAGCAGTAGACTGACTCGAGTGCCCTTAGTAAGAACACGCGTCGGCTGCAGCGCCTTTGCTGGGCTCGTGAACATATCGGTTAGACCCTTTATGACTGGAAAAACGTTGTTTGGTCAAATGAGTCACGATTCTAGATGTTAAGAGCTGATGGGAGGGTTCGAGTGTGGCGCAGACCCCATGAGGCCATGGACCCAAGTTGTCAACAAGGCACTGTGCAAGCTGGTAGTAGCTCGATAATGGTGGGGGCTGTTTTTACATGGCATGGACTGGGTCCTCTGGTCGAACAGAACCAATCATTGACTGGAATGGTTATGTTCAGCTACTTGGAGACCATTTGCAGCCGCCATTCATGGACTTCATGGACCCTAACAACGATGGAATTTTCAATGGTTGACACTGCGTCATGTCACCGGACCAAAATCGTTCTCGATGTTTGAGGAACATTCTGGACAACTCCAGCGAATGATTTGGCCACCTAGATCGCCAGACATGAATCCATCGAACATATATGGGACATGATCGAAAGGTCAGTTCGTGCACAAAATCCTGCTCCGGCAACACTTTCACCATAACGGACGGCTGTAGAGCCAGCGTGGCTGGACATTTCTTCAGAGGACTTCCGAAGACATGTTGAGTCAATGCCACGTCGAGTTGCTACACCTTACCGGGCAAAAGTTGGTCCTACATGATATTATGAGGTATCCCATCACTTTTGGCAATCTTAACAGCAGCAAAAAAAGGCGATAAGCAAAACGAAAAACACTGACATGTTCTTTTCTTATCAGCATTCGAACAAACATGTCGTAATGCTCTCATTCTAAAAGGACATCGTTTTTCCATCTGTATTTTATCTCTGATTCTTACAGCAATCAGAAAAAAACTATGACGAAATAAAAGAAAATACCGTTTTATGTTTTCATAAATAAATGGAAGAATTAAGTACACAGATGAGTTTTTAAGTTCCATGGAATTAAAATTCTAACATATTTCTAAGCTATTGTTTCGTGATAGAGAAATCTAGCGAATTGAATGATAACGATCATTTCAATTTCTGTCTTTTAGAAGTGGACGATAGAAAATCTTTTAGTTTATTTGCCTGTTATGTTCAAAACGAACTAACTAATTTATGGCAAAAAAGGTCAACCGAAAATTTGGGTTTTTTTTTTATTCTAAATAAATAGCTGTTTGTTATCTAGTAGAAACTCAAAACAAATCTACAAATTTCGCCAATTCCGCAATAATTATAATCATCTAGCAAACCTAAAGTGGAGATATTAAAGTAGAGTGACTATAGGGTAGGTGATCCAAATATCGCCCCTGTGCTTAATATCGCCTATTCGTGTTTGAAAGCTACTACGCGCGACACGTATGAGTTTATGTAGTTACCTTGACGGTCTAAGGTTTTGCCACACGTAACGCCACCGGCACGTTTCCGATCAGTTATATCAACAACAATATTACATCTGAAGTGTTTGAGGCTGTGATCAATGTCTTTTTGTCTCCAATCAATTTGGGGAATATCCAGTTAAGTGTTTCCAAATCACAATTGCATTTATATGACTTGAAAGTAGATTAAATCAGGATTTTAAAAGTGTTATTATTTTTGAAAATAGCTGTTATTAACCTCTGCCGTGTGCATGTTTGTGTTGACTGAGCTGTGTTCCTAATATCGCATATCAACGTGATCCTAATATCGCCCCTTGGCGGTATTAGTAGCACCCATTCCATTTTCATTTACCTAACAATCTACTTCACAGTTTCTTCAATCTTATTTTCTTCCTTAATTTGATATTTATTCTTATAATTTATATTAATTAATTAAATTTGTATTTTTGAATTTTTGTATTCAATTTTTAGTTTTTTATTACTCGTACATAAGACAAGGGAAGAGAAGAAAAGACAGACGTGGAGCACGTCAAGTCTTGATGCTGCATGTCGGGCAGTTCGAAACAAAGAAATAGAAACGCTTAGAGCATCAAAAGCGTTTGGATTACGACTCTCACTTGAAAGAAGCAGAAAAGAATCTCCGGAAGTGGGTGACGTCATCACGTGAACTAGAAGGATTGTGGGGGGGAAAAAACGGAGTGGACTATCGAAAAACAGTGGAAAACTCAGAAGGTATTCAAAAGGTATTGGGTCTGATCTGGGAAAACATCACGGACAGTTTACAGATAGATGTTAGCCAATTTAACAAGATGAAGAATTACGATCCCACAAAACGTACCATATCGAGCATATGTGGGATACTTTTCGATCCTTTGGGAATGCTGAGCCCTTTCATGGCACAGATCAAGTTGTTCGTACAGGATGCCTGGTAACGTGAATTGCAGTGGGACGATCCTCTACCACCCGACATTCATGACACATTTTCTTGATGACTTGATGAGGTAGACTTTATACCTCAGATTTCTCTGCCCCGTACTTACTTCTCGAGAGCAGAGAATCGAGAAGCAAAAGTGTACATATTTTCAGATGAGAGTCCGAAAGCTTACGGTGAGGTAGGGTACTTTAAGAAAATAGTCGACGGGAAAGTATACACCAGTTTCATTATTGCAAAATGTCGTTTAGCTCCTTTGACAAAATTAAGCTTGGCCAAGACTCTAGCCGATGCGAGCGCTTATTTCTGCTAGGTTAGCAACGTACCTAAATAACACATTTCCATGGATAAAATCTGATCAAATGTACCTATGGTCTGATTCGCAAATCAGTCTGCATTGGATAAAGGCCGATCCCTTACAGTGGAAGAAGTTCGTGAAGAATCGTGTTCAAGAAATCCAGTAAAAAACTGATCGAGAAAATTGGGATTACCGCAGTGGAAAGACTAATCCAGCAGACAAGTTAACTCAAGGACTATCCACCCATACGTTTATTCAGGATAACGTTTAGTGGCATGGACCAGCATGGTTAGCCAACATCGATTTGTGTCCATACAATTCAACTCTAAACTTCGAAATATATAAAATGGACATAAAGGCTGAAAAGAAAAATGGTGCGTTGCATTACTGAATCAAGGAGAATCCATCGAACTTTTGTTAAACCTGAACAACTATTGCGATATTCACAAAGTATTCAGAATAACTTCATATGTATTACGTTTTGTATTTAACTGTCGAAATTCCGATAAAATTCGCGAAGTGTTAACGGCTGAAGTGTTACAGAAAGCTAAAACCTTTTGGGTTAGTTTTATACAAAAAACAGAAGTCAGCGACGACTATATAACAATTTAAAAATAAGCTAAATATAGACAAATATTATTTTATCTATTTCCAATGGCGGGTACAAAAGACAAAACTGAAGAACAAAAGCAATGAAACAAAAGGCAACAGAAGAAAGTCTATGGACCCATTCGGTCCCTCGCTTCCCAGTATCGTTCCGACAAAGTTGAGTAAATAAATATTCTAAATTGATTAATTTAAATCCACAAATTTCCGAATATCACACCATGGTCTTAGGTGGCAGACTTCAGAATTCGGAATTTAATTTTTAAGAACGACATTCGTGGATTATTCCGGGAAAGAGCAGATTTACTGAACTGTTAATTTCAAAACAACATCAGAATTTACAACATTCATGCGTCTCGAGCCCTCCCATGTATGCTATAAGGGTACTCATTGTTGGTTCTCACAATGTGCAAAGTTCTAACAAAAGCCCTAAGTAACCTTTTAAGCTTTTCTAATTATTTTTTTACTTGATGCATAAGAATTATGCGAAAATGTTGATTGAAACTGTTATTAATAAACATTTACAATTTATTTCAACCCATATTTACACTAAAAATTTTAAATAAAAAGAATTTTTGCACGAATTCACTTTTTTAACCGATTATTATTTATTTTCAATTCCATTTTCGTGTGAAAATAGTTTTAGTCACACTGATATCAACGGATAAGTGTTACACAAAGCTAGTACGAATTAGAAATTCTGTTGGTTATTCGTCGCTATTAAAGAAATAAAAATGAGTATAATTCGGAGGAAAAAAAATCCATCATCAGAAATTATTTATAGGAAGACTGAAGGGGTGTTTATGTATAGAATATAGTTGACTATTTGGTCGAAGAAAAGACGGGTGGCAGTTAGAAGAAAATATTTATTTCCATTAATATTCGGCAGATAAAATTTTAATCTTCTAATTTGTTTCAATGAAAAAAAGGTAGAAGGAAAAATACAGTTTAACACATAAAATGAGTAGTTTACCTCGATATCTGGAGGATCTTTGGAGAGATAACAACGGCTAATCGGCATGGTTCTTATTTACTTCCTTGACTCTTTTCCACGAGACGTGTACTACAGCAGAAGCACGCACAAGACTTGTGTAGTACAGCAGAAACACGCACAAATGATCTTTCGAAATAAGAAAGTTTTATCTTCGCTTTCGAGAAAGCGACCTTTCTTCCTTCTCTGATAAGTTTGAAGTCAATAGCGCGATGCCTAAACTTATAGTCCGGGCGCCCGCGTACAATTTTGGAAAGTCATTTCAACAAGGCTCATTTTTGTGTGCTGGAAACCGGACGTCAGCTGTCGAGTCCGCGGTGGGGGTGGTTGTGGAAAGGTTCGATTGTTGATGAAAATAAATTTTCAAAAAGTGATTCCAACAAAGCTGAAACTTTTCTATAGTTAATTAACATGATAAAATGACAAAAAAGAAAAGATTAAGCTGCATGGCAGAGGATGGAAATATAGTCAGCTGATGCGATAAGTATACCGCGCGCAGAAATGAGTGCGAGCACCGATCGGCAACTTTATTGTTTCAGCTGACGTACCTTCCTCGATGCTCAGACAGCTGATTTTTATTTGCGCAAAAGACATTTATACTTTTACAATGTATCAAAATTTCTATTTTGTTGAAATCAGTTTAATATTTTTATAAAGTGTAAAGGGCTCCCTAGGCGATCAATTTTATTGTCATTGTGATTGAGGGTTTCGATTGATAGGTGCTTCAATATAGCTTCAATCAACCCGTCAATCTCATTCGGTCAATGTTTTTCGAATGGACGTGACGCGTCAAATTGTCAAATTTTTGAGTTCCAAAATGGTTTCAAATTTGGAATTGGGCTTACTTGCCTTGAATTTGGCTGACTGCAATCGAAAGAAAGAAAAGAGGAAAAGACGCTGGTCCAAAAGAGTGGTATAGACTGAGAAAGCTGCTCTACTCACTAACATTTACTAAACTTTCTGCGAGATACTGAATCGTACGTAAAATATTAATTTTCTGATTTTTGCTTTTCCTCGGTATAATCTGATTTATTTTGTTTTTAACACGATAACTATTTTTTGCAAAGCAACACTTCTTTTGTTTTTGTTTAAATATTCACAATACTCACTTTACTTTCCACAACTCAGAATAATCACGATACAAAGTTATTAAAATCTTCACTTACTCCCTTGGGAGCAGAAATTACTTAAAACTGCGACGTACGTCGTAGAACTAAGTCTTTGCAGAACAATTTTTCCTTAATTATATCAAAATTTTGGCCAATTTTTTTCAATCATAAGTTACGATGTTCGGCAGGGCAAAACGCGCTCATTGCCACACCTTTCTTTTCTTTTCTAGCTACAGAACAACCTCCCTACACCTCCCAAATTACCACAAACACTTTATAAATAGCACATCTTCTATGTCAATGACAAAATATTTAACTTCAAAAGTTATCGACAGAATAGCAAATTCTGAAAGTATGCCTTGGTTAAAGTAAGTTAATTAATTTTGCTGTTTTATTGCAAATATGTAATACATATTTAGCCGATATTTGTGTTTTACGTCTGTTTTTGATTTGACTGCAGTTTTCATAATTCGGACTAAATGCGTGCAGAACAATTGCAATTGCTAGGAGTTGTGTTGCAGAACATCTATATATATATATATATATATTTCTCTTACGTGGCACGCAAAAAATACGTTATTTGTTACCGCGTTTTGGCAACATTGTAAGATTGTTTGTTTACTAGGAGCCCCGCGCCTCATTTGAATCTATAGCGTTATCGGATGAAATTTTATTGAAAAAAAAAAGAATTTTAGACGAGCTGTTGCGGTTTGTAATAGAAATCTAAGAAAGCGGAGAATCTTTTCAGGGCTATTTAAAAAACGGTCCTTTTCAAGGCTAACAATTATAGTACAACAAGACGCGTGCACTACAACTTTCGACAACAAACTCAGTCAAAAAGTGTATGGGTGGCTCGAGTACTGGGGAAATGTACACACAAACAACATGCTGGGTATTCAATTTCCAAAGCAGCGCTCACATAGCGAGTAAAAATTTGCTCAAAGTTTTCATTTAAATTCTGATTCCAGAGGTACTGTATATATCTTTTATGTAATACAAAAAATTTAGGTTTGAAAAATATTTTTTTGGAATATCATATTTTGTAATCAGTCGAGCGAAGCGAGCATAGGGTTGCGCAGCGAACCAATGAGAATTGCGAAGCAATCCTCCGGGGGTTGGCGAGCGTTAGCGAGCAGGGGGCGGGCCCCCTAGTTTAATATAATTCTGCACTTGGGTAGTTAACTTGCGTTTATTTTGCAAACAAAAACCTATATATACGCTTTATTATGTTAGCCTCTAGATCGGAAGGTTCCTGGTTCGAATCTGGGTTAGGGCATGGATGTTTGTAAGCGTATGGTGTAGAGGCGGCTGGTGCACCTTAAATCTGTCCTGGCCGAAAGTCCTCACGTTGGGTTGGTGTTGAAGTTTGGAGAGTGGGATGCCAGCTTAGATGTTGCCTCGTCATCTGACCCTGGTTCAAAATTATGTGGCGATACACCGAATGACTTAGGCTGAGACTTTAGTAACTAGTTGAAATATAAACTTTATTACAATAGAGATTTGAATCCTAGATCCATTTGTGTCAACAGATTTTTCAGGGAATCAGTTAAAAATCAACTGCACTGAAAACCAACGAGGCGGCTATCGAAGACCACCTGCGTGGCCCTGGCAGATGACAGAAGGTCTCAGCTTAATGGAAAGGGGCTTAAAAAATTTAGAAAACATATACTAAAACAAAGAACGCGTTATAGTTACAAAGCAAGGAATGAAAATCATTAACTTGCTACGAAGAAATTCTGTGTGAGAAAAAGAAGGGAATGTGTGTCAGACGAATTTGTTAGACTTTATGAAACCACGACATTGAAATAACTTTTTACTAACTCGGTCATTTTTAATATTTTGTATTAATATATGTATAAAAAATTGCAATTTTATTAAATATTTTTCATCTAAACAAGAGTTTTTGTTAGTCCTTGGTCCCAGTTAAATAATATTTATATATATTTATATGCAAAGTTGTACCCCGACTTACATTTGTATTACTTAAATTCGTATAGCGAAAATATAAAAGTTTCAATTGAAAACTTATTTATTAACAGAAATTTACATTTAAGATATCCATCAGTGTAAAATTTTCCGCAGATTTAAAATCCGTTGAAGTTTTTACTCTGTCTTTAACGATCGAGAAGATATGAAACTTGGATTAGAGAATGAAAAGCCCTACTGCCCGAACGATTGACAAATGCGTATTTTAAACGACCAATCGGCGCCGTCAATGGCTCCCCGTCAATGTCCATCAATCAAAATTTCTATCAATGTGCGTCAATCGCCTCCTATACGATCAATTGGTTGCTTCAATGAGCTTTATTGACAATCACATTGACAGTAATATTGATCGTCTAGAGACCCACTAAGTAGTGTGAACGTGAATGCTTATATTTCATTACATTTTTTATGAGTAGGTTACTAACTAAACAAAATTAGAAATTCATCATTTTTATTTATTAACGTAAAAATCAGTCATCATTAAAATCTACTATGCTATCGGTATTATAGTCGTATTCTTCTCCTGACCTCTCTTCAGATATGTCCACAATATTATTTTCTCTTATGAGATCACTATCGTCACAATCTTCTGCGGTTTATTTTGGTTCAATGCTAATAATATAATTCAATGCTAATTACGTTCTATCCCACCATACTCCTTGTTGAGGGCCCGTGTGGCGTGCAATAGTGAAAGCAGGATCGGCACGCTGTCCTGGGCGTCTCCAGACACGTCTTCGATGATCGTCAGGACACATTTGGAAGCAGGATTCGTCGCCAAAGACTATACGTCCCCAGTCAGCATCATTCCAGCCTGATCGAGCCAAGCACCACTGTAATCTGGCTCGACAGTGTGCAGGCGTGAGTGACAGGTGGCTTAACGGTCGGTACGAGAGTAGATTTCGCTCTCTCAGCCGTCTGTGAATGGTCATGGTGGACACTCGTGTGTGGGTCGCACGACTTATGGTTGGTAGCGATGAATCAGGCGCTGTGACAGCTGATCCGACAATCACTCTGTCCTCGCGATCTGTTGTGGCCCTACGTCGACCGCTACCAACATGACGCTGAAATCTGCCATTGTCCACCCACTCTTGCCAGCATCTTCTAATCGCCGCATCGCTTCGACTCACATAACGAGCGATTCTCCGATTTGCCCAACCTGCCTCTTTCAATTCAATGATACGACCTCTTTCAAACTCTGAAAGTTGCTCGTAATGAGCTCGAATCCTGCGGCGAGGCATTTTTTCAGTCGTTGAAAGGTATCCTAAATCGCAATGCAGCAGAAATTTTTAACAACAGTTCAAGAACAACTCCTTATATACATCTGCTGGATGCGCAGTTCCGATGCGCTGGAGATCGCACTATTCATTCATTGGACACCAAATTTTAATCATTTGCATATTTGGTCAAAACATTTTTGCATTCGAAATTTCAAAGCAATCGGATGATTCCTTCTTGGTGCGTCGATTTTTTTGCAATAGAGTGTATTTTTGATATAAAATATTAGATCAATATTGTTTGGGCTGTTTAACAGTAACATTGTACAAAATATCAGTAGTAAGAAATATTATTTAGGAGTAGCCACTGCGTGGCTTGCCCGGAGTTGCCCGTGCACAAACCAACACCACGGGCAATGCCGTGTTGTAAGGTGCCACACGGCGTGGTCATGGTGGTAAGATGGTGAAAAATTTTCCAAAGATTTCAAATCCGTTGAAAATATATTAAATTAAAAAATTATTTATTTAAAGAAAATCATATTTTTAGGTATCAATCGAAACTGAAATTTTTAACAGATTTCAAATCCGTTGAAAATTTTACTCTATCTTTTACGGTCTAGGAGAAAGAAAAAAGAACTTCGACTTCATTTAAAAGTTTTATCGTCTGGCTGGGAAATCAATCGCGTAAAATCAAAGCGGAAACGAAAAAATTTCTCCGCGTCCTGCGGATGAAAAAAACGGCATGATTCCAAACCCTGACTGCAAGGTCGCATGAGTAAAAAAGTCCTCCTCGTTTGAAAAACCGATGGAGAATAAAACTATTAAATTCATTTAAAAATCTTCTAGATTGAATTTTAAAATTCGCCGCGACCCAAAAATTGCAAATAATTCGGACTACCTGTGTGCCAAATCTCATTGCTGTAGTGCCATAGAATCGTCAGGATTTTGCGGCCCCAAACAAACAAACATTTTCTTTTATAATAGTAGAGAAGATATCTATAAAAGTCTAAGAAACAGATTTAAAATTAGGAGCTCCAATCTTTCTGTACTCATAACTTCCAAACAGTAAGACCTAATGACATGAAATTTGGTATATGAAGTTAAGTTTTGATATAGATTTAAAATTGGTATGCCAAAATAGGGGATTCCCATTGGAAATTATGAAGTTGGTGCTTAATTTAATATGAAGACGGCCCCTTATGCAAATTTTATAGATTTTAATTTATAAAAGACGTTAATTTCTGCCAAAATCTATCTTTGAATTTTCTCTTATATTAAAATTGCCCAAATAAAGAGAGGTAGTTCGGGGTTTTTATCCGCGACTGTACGTGGGCAAAAGCACCATCACAAGACCTTTAATCCACATTTTTCAACCAAATATTAAGATGAAATCTTAATTATTAAATTAAAAGAAATAAGAAAACAGCAACAAAATAAAATAAACAGTAAATACTATACAAACTCTGGTTTATAAATTGAAATGTATTCAATATGAAAAAAAAAAAAAAACTCTCACATGGGAAATTATAAAAAAATAGTAATGACATAAAAATATATGCTTTAATGTTAATGTGAACACATAAGCAGCTTTTTGGTAATTAGCTCAACAAAGTTTGGTTTTTAATGTCTGAAATAATTTCAATATAGTATATATACACTACGTGTCCAAAAAAAAAAAGTCTCAGATAAAATTTAAGCGTTAAATTTTGGGACGACGGTGATTCGATGAGTAACAAAATAAAAGATATTTGCATAAATGTTTGCGCAGTACAAGCTCGGAATTTCGTCGTTACGCCATACGATTGTTTAGTTCGAAGTAAGCATGGCTGAAAGCAATAGTTGTGGTCGAGGAAGTGATGTAACAGATTTCAAAAAGGGGCAAATCATTGGTCTGCAACAAAGTGGGGAAAATGTAAAGACATAGTTGCAATTTGTGACATAGGATTGTGAACTGCTCAACGCATAATTAAATCTTGGAAAGATGGGGTGTAAACCATACAGTTCGCGAAAAATGTGCTGTCGAAAATTCATCCTGAACGAACATGACCGGCGATCGTTGAAACGATTAGTGAAAGCAAATCCCAAGAAATCGACTGTACAACTCACAGCACTCTTCAATAATGGAAACAAAACAATTTCCAGACGCACAGTGCGACGAGAACTTAAAAAAGAGAGACAAAGAAGTTGTGTTGCAGTAAGGAAGCCCTTTGTGAGTGCCATAAATCGAAAGAAAAGACTGCAATTTGCAAAGTAGCACAAAGATTGGACTGCTCAGCAATGAGGAAAGGTATGTGGTCTGATGAGTCATGATTTACGACGGACTTTTCAAAACGACGGACGCATCAGGGTTCGAAGATAGCCACATGAAGCATTGGACCCTACATGTATCGTTCCCACTGTGCACTCGTCAGGAGGCAGTGTAATGACATGGGGGTTATTTCTGTTCGGCTGGACTGCGCCCCGCAACATTGTGCATCAACAAAATGAAGTCCACACAGTACCTCAACATCTTGGATGATCAGGTTGTGCCAGCAATGGACTTTTTCTTCCCTGACGGCAGTGGTGTATTTCAAGACGATAACGCCAAGATACACGGAGCTGGAACTGTGAAATCTTGATCAGTGATCACGATACATCTCGTTTACACACATGATTTGGCCACCGCAAAGTAAAGACCTCAATCCCATCGAGAATCTGTTGGACATACTCTAAAACGATTTAAGGGCGCGTTCCCCTCTTCCTTCATCTATCGAGGTTTTGGGAGACCTCTTGTAGCAACTGTGGACGAAAATACGAATGGACACTCTGCGGAAGCTCACTGCAACAAAGCCACGACGAATGAAAGCCGTTATTCGTGCTAAAGGTGGTCCAACGAAATATTAAGGTAAGCGACTTTTTATTGGACACGTAGTGTATAGATATATCTCTCTATATTAAAAAAAAGTTACCGCCGCCGCCGCCGAAGAATTGAAATTTTTGTTGTTTAGCTCCATTCTTAGACGGTTTCCCGAGAAAGTACTGATCGGAAAAATATGAAATTAACATGCTTTGTTCTTCATCGTATTCCCTGGATAATTATTAAGATTTTTTTCCGATACGGCTATTAGTTTAGGTTTTATTAAGTGTTAAAGTTGAAGAAGTGAAATTTCTTCCGCGAGTGAGCAAAACACATTCAAAATTTCAGTCTTTAGTCGTGAGTTTTTTTTTAAGAGTACCTCTCAACGTAAATTTTTGCAGCTCGTCGAGTTTTTTTTGAAATTTAAATGTGGTTCTTGATAATATTTTTTTGAAATTCGGGAAAAATCGGGACATTTTTGTTACTTTTTTTAAAACTGCCGTATCTATATCTAATTACTATTAGTTTTTAATTTTTAAAATATCGCAGTATACCTCAGAATATACTCTTTCTTACGGTACTATTATTTTTGAAATCGGTTAATAATTAAATTGGATGCGATCAAAAGTTCGTGATACAAAATTCGGAATCTTCGGATATTTTCGCTACGTTTTGTTAAAACTGTTATGTCTACGGCAAAAACCATTATTTTTTAAATTTGAGAACATCACTGAATACACTACATTACACTCTTTCTTATGGTACAATTATTTTTCAAATTGGTTAATAAACAAAATCGATGCAATTAAAAGTAGGTCATACAATTTTCGGAACTTTCAGATCGTAACTTCCGATACAAAACTAAAATGGTCATATCTATATAGTATTACTGTTAGTTTTTAATTTTAAAAATATTGCAGTATACCTCACAATGTACTCTTTCTTACGGTACAATTATTTTTAAAATTGGTTCATAAATAAATTCGATGCAATCAAAAGTTGGTGACACAAATTTCGTATTTTTGAGTTCGCATAGCTGGTTCCGCAAACAGCAGTGGGTTGCATTTCCTACTATCGGGTTTGCCAGATATCAAATTTATCGTAGCAACAATTGCCATAAAAACGATTTCTTTTTATTTGGCGAGGAAAAAGGCTCGCTTTTTTCCCTCTGTTCTCAAGACAGTTTACCGACAAAGTACAATCGTAAAGTTTTGATATTAACACTGTTTACTTAAAATTGTACAGGGAACAAGATACAGAAGATTTTTTACTGATGCGGCTATTAGTTTAGGGTGCATTAAGTGTTAAAGCAAAAAAAAGTGAAATCAATTGCGAAAGTAGTATTGGTTTGAGAAAGCAAACCAAACGGGATTGCGTAGCAATCCCCGGGGTCGGCGAGCGTAAGCGAGCAGGGCGCGAAGCCCTCGCTGTGACGTCATGTACCGGAAAGTGAAATCAGCATAATACGAATTATTCAGATAGTTTCACTCTGTGAAAGGAATGTTGGTTTGCGAAGCAAACCAAATGACATCTGTGAAAGGAGTGTTGGTTTGCGAAGCAAACCAAATGGGATTGCGCAGCAATCCCCGGGGGTTGGCGAGCGTAAGCGAGCAGGGGGCGGAGCCCCCTAGTTATATATATAATACTAGCCACGGCGTTGCCCATACGATTAAGATTTGGTTTCAAGGTAAACTAAACGGGAATTCGTATCCTACAGCCATAACGGCGTTGCCCGTGGTGTTTGTTTGCTTGGCTGACAAACTAATTAAATTAGTAGACTATTGGAATGAATCCCCTACAAATTCCCATTTGGTTTGCTTTGCAAACCAAATTATGAATATTATGAACTATGCAAAACAAAACCACGGGCAACACCGTAATGGCCTCGCCATTGTCAAATTCGGCCAAATTCGAATTGCGAGGAGATCCAATCGGCGTGACGTCACAATCTCTTGCGAAAATATAAATATTTAATTGAAAAATTATTTATTCAAAGAAAATCAAATGTAAGGTATCTATCTTGTGTAAAATGTTTCGCAGATTTCAAATCCGTTGAAATTTATAATCCATCTTTAACAATCCCGATTTTACAAAAAAAAAAAAAGAACTAAATCATGCGTCAAAATGTTCCCTGTGGAATCGTTTGAGATGAGACTACGCACGCATTCCCATTTAATTTCGAAGAGACGAAAGGTGAAAAAAAACTTGTCATGGTTCCAAAAGCTGGCGTAGAAGGAGAAAATAGCAAAATTCTGACCTTTCAATTACCGGAACGGTAGATGTAAGGGTGTTAAAAAAAAACTAATAAATTCATTTTAAAATGTTCTGGATTGAATTTTAAAATTCGGGCGCGATAGAAAAATCGCAAAAATTTTGGACTACTTGCGTGCCGAATCACATTGTTGTAAGTGCCATAGATTCGTAAGGGCAGTCCACACACACAAACACTTCATTTTATAATATTAGAGACTAGCCACTGCGTGGCCAGAACGGCGTTGCCCGCGAGTTCTTTTCGTGGGGTCAGGTGTGACCACTGCTCGCTAATCCCCGGGGATTGCTACAAATTCCCATTTGGTTTGCTTCACAAACCAACACCACGGGCATCGCCGTAATGGTCTCGTCATTGTCAAATGCGGCCAAATTCGAATTGCAAAGAGGTCCAATCAGACGTCACAATCTCTTGCAAAAATATAAATATTAAATTGAAAAAGTATTTATTAAAATAAAATTAAATGGTATAAGTATCGACCTAATGTAAAATTTTCCTTGCCCGTGACGGTTCTTTTCGTGGGGTCAGGTGTAACCACTGCTCGCTAACCCCCAGTAATTGCTACGAATTCCTTATCAATTGGATAACAGCCATCATGGCGTTGCCCGTGGTTTGCTTCGCAAACCGAATGGAAATTCGTAGCCTATTGGAATGAATTCCCTGCGAATTGAACATTTTTTTTTTTTTCATCTACTTGTAAATAAGCTTTATGAACACAATTGATGTGTAATCCTGACACAAGTTTAAATAGTATGTAACATAGTTTTGAATGCAATGTGTAAGTACTCATAAAGTGAATGTTTTTTTACAGTGGATACATTCAGTTTGGTATTAAAACAACTGCTGCTTTACAAGGTTTCTGCAGTTGATAAAAATGTTAACTTTTACTTGTGCATTTTTAAATACTTTTTACAGTGACAAATATTTCTAATACGCATTAATTCATGTATTTATGTTGTGTTTAATGGCAAGGGGCATTGGCAGAAAAAATTTTCTGATGCAGTTGGCAACTATGCACCCAGATTTTTAATCCCCTGGACCTATCCTACTTTTAGTGGTCTCGGATCAGCGGACCACCAATGATTTCGAATGCTATATACACAGTCCAGTCACATTAATGTGACCACCACCTACTTTCGACGTCAACGTGAAATAACCAATCACAAAAGGCAGGTGGCACCACATTGCAGTGGAGTGTATATAAAAGATGTCCTAGTGCATCGGAAAGCATTTCAATCGTTGGCGTAATGCAGAAACATAGCGATTTATCCGACGTCCAAAAGGGCGTGATTATTGGCTTTCGGGCCAAGGGTGGAAGCATTTCGGAAACGGCTAATTTGGTGAATTGTTCGCGTGCCGGATATACCGTGTATAGTATACCGTGCATGGCAAAATGGCACTATCCAAAATCAGCGGCGAGGCACATGTGATGCACCACGGGCTATATATGACAGAGGCGAACGAAGGCTACGGAGTCGGAGATGCGTTCGGGCGAATAGACGTGCAACTGTTGAGCAACTGACCGCCCAGATGAACCAAGGGGCTACCAAGAGTGTATCCTCAACAACGGTTCAGCGAACGTTGCTGCGCATGGGCCACCTGGTGCAGCGGACGCAGAAAATTTTGCCTGGTTAATGCACCTATGCTGACTGCTGTTCATCGGCGACGAAGGCTGGAATTTGCACGCCAGTACCGCAACTGGACGTCCACAGAGTGGCGACAGGTGGCTTTTACCGATGAATCACGTTTTATGCTCCATCAGACATGTGGACGTTGGCGTATACGGCGTGAAACGTCTGAAAGCAAACACCCTGCAACAATTACCGGAAGGATCCAGGCTGGAGGAGGGAGCATTATGGTTTGTGGAATGTTTTTCTGGCATTCACTGGGTGCACTCATCATTGTGGAAGGCACGATGGATCAGCACAAGTACGCATCTGTCCTTGCGGACAATGTCCACCCCTACATGCGAATAATTTTTCCTCAGAATGATGGCATCTACCAGCAGGACAATGCGAGGTGTCATACAGCTCGCAGTGTATGTGTGTGGTTCGAAGAGCACCAGGATGAGTTTACCGTACTCCCATGGCCAGCAAACTCACAGGATTTAAACCCAATCGAGAATATGTGAGACCACCTCGATCGGGTTGTTCGCGCCATGGATCCTCTACCGCGTAATCTAGCGCAGCTGGCCACGGCACTGGAGTCGGCATGGATCAACATCCCAGTGAACACCTTCAGAAACCTAATTGACTCTCTTCCTGCACGTCTCGCAGCGGTCCGCTCTGCCAAAGGTGGTTATTCTGGCTTTTGACAAGTGGTCACATTAATGTGACTGGACTGTGTGTAAATATATACACACACACTATAAACCCTACCCTACAATAATGGACTGGACAGCAAGATGTGATGGTATACGGGAAATAATACATGCTTTAATAGGGGGATGGTCCCCCACGTGATGCAATTACACTAGCAACCATTCTTGGTTTACTCCCAACAAGATTTTGATACACAGCTATGGTGTGTCCATTCCTGCTGCAAGAATGTCACCAGCTCAACTGTAGATTTCGGACATGGTTCCCTAGTCCGTAAGAGTCGCTCTAAATTGTCCCACAAATGTTCTATAGGGTTTTAGATCAAGACTCTGAGCAGGCCAAGAAAGACGTTTTACATACATATCTTGATACCATTGCTTGACAGAGGCTGCAACATGACATGGAAGTAACATTAGTCCATTCCATAAAATTGCCAGAGCATAGGAAAAACCTGATAGTCCAAAATGTTCATGTAAGCATTGGCAGTCAATTTACCAGGAACAACATGCAAAGGTCCCAGGCCATACCTCGAAAAACGCCCTGAAACAAATAGTCGGATTTTATGCAAATCCGCTGGTGTCCGGTCCATTATTATAGGGTAGTGTATATATATACAGGTATAGTCATTTTCAACTTCAAGTCTTTCAAATGAATAGAATACTGGAATCTTCTACTAATTGTTTTAAACACAAAATTTTAGATTTTAGAACATAAAGAATCTTAGAAAACAATGGAATATTTTATTTGTTCTTGGGTGTTCTTTATTTTGGTCGGTGAAATATTGCAGTTTTTCTGCAGATCCCTTTTATAGAAGAGCATTATTTAATCACAATATAGCAGAGGTGGACTAGCTACATACAAATACAAATATTGACGACCAGCTACAGGCTCAAGCCCAACAAGGCTGGTCCTTTGTTTATGAATTCCCCAATTCCCACTGACTATCCAATTGTGTCTTAAATTCGTACACTCCCTTTGAATTAACTATATTTTCAGGCAACGCGTTCCAACTGTCTATTACCCTATTAAAGTAGTAGTTTTTCCTTAAATCCCGATTAAAATGTGTCTTATTCAATTTATACCCATGACCCCTTGTTCTGTTATCCCTATTGAAATTTAAGCCCTCTGTGTCCCCTTGTTTTGCAAACTTGAAAAGCTGAATCAAATCCCCCCTCCTTCTTCTTCTTTCCAGTGTATACATGTTTAGCTTACTTAAACGTTCATTATAGTCGAAATTTGCTAGCCCCTTTATTATTTTTGTAGCTCTGTGCTGAACCCTTTCAATTGATTCTATGTCCTTTCTCATATATGGAGCCCAGAATTGTACAGCATATTCTAGATGTGGTCTTACTAAACCCTTATATAATGGCAAGATTATATCCTTATCCCTTGAAGTTACAGTCTTTTTAATATACCCCAATAACCTATTAGCCTTTTTACCCGCAGCTGAACATTGATGACCCATTTTAAAATCCCTGTGAATTATCACCCCAAGATCCTTGACTGTTTCTCCCTCCTTTACCTTTACTCCCTGCAGACAGTACTCGGCTCCACTGTTCCTGTAACCCATATGCAGAACTTGACATTTCCCTACATTAAATGACATACCCCATTTTACAGCCCATTCGGATATCTTATCAAAATCCCCTTGTAAATTTTCTATCTGTAACTTGGTATCCACTGTCCCCCATATTTTTAAGTCATCTGCAAATATACTGATTCTATTCTTTATCCCCTGACCTATATCATCTATGAAAATCATAAATAAAATTGGTCCCAAAACTGATCCCTGAGGCACCCCACTTATAACTTCTGTCCACTGTGAATAATTTCCTTTTACCTGCACTCTCTGCTTTCTACCCAATAACCAATTCTTTATCCATATTAATGTTTTTCCCTGAATCCCCAGCCTTTCCAATTTAAACAGTAATACCTCATGAGGTATTTTATCAAAAGCCTTTTGAAAATCTATGTACATGATATCCACACTGCTCTTATTATCCAGCTCCTCAGTAATTTTTTCGTAGAACTTCAAAAGGTTTGTAGAGCAGGATCTGCCCTTCCTAAACCCATACTGATTCTCTGATAACAGTCCCCCCTCCTCCAAGTATAATATTATATGCTTTTTTTAACAGAGATTCAAATATTTTGCAAATTACTGATGTTAGACTTACTGGTCTGTAGTTGCCCGGATCACTTTGTATTCCCTTTTTGAAAATTGGAGTTATGTTTGCCAGCTTCCAATCCATTGGTACTCAACCTGTGCTATATGTTGAATTAAATATCGTGTGAATTACTTCCCCCAGTTCTTCCGCGCATTCCACTAGTACTCTCGGATAAATATCGTCTGGCCCTGGTGCTTTAGATGGCTTAATTCTTTTCAACTGATGTACTATTTCTTCCCTATTAAATTTGCATTCTTTAATTATACCCCCTGCAAAGGCTCCATCCTTGGGATCCTTTTTTAAATTATAGTTACCATTGAAAACCCCCAGAAAAAAGTAATTTAACACATTTGCCATTCCCACCTCGTCTTGAATTAATTCACCTCCCTTCCCCTCCAACGGGCCCAGTGTAGTACTAAATTTATTTTTACCACTTGCATATGCAAAAAATTCTTTTGGGTTTATATTTATTTCCCTTGCTAATTTTTCCTCCAAGGACACCTTTTGCTTCCGACTAATAGTTTTAAACTCCTTTCTGGCTTTCTGATATGCCTCCTTGTCCCTGTCGTTACCAGTGCTTTTATATACACTGTATGTTCTGTTTTAATTTTAAAGCTTTGTGTGTTTCCCCTGAAAACCACATAGGGAGCAATTTTCTAGATTTTCCTGAACGTTACATGTTTTTTTAACACCCTGTCTAACTTATTCTTGAATTCCTCCCATTGTTCAGAATGATGCGGTGCTAATAATCCCCCTTTGAATGTTTCCTTTAACTCTTCACTTATCTTATGAAAATTTACCTTTCTGAAATTTGGAATCATCCTACTATTGATTGTGTATGCTGACTGAAAATTTATACTTAATCTGATACTTCTATGATCACTTTCTCCCAGTGGCTCACCTATAACCAAATCCTGCACCCTATCCTCATCATTGCTGAAAATAAAATCCAATATTGCATTGTCCCTAGTATCCTCATACACCATCTGGTACAAAAAACAATCCTGTATCACTTCCAAAAATTCTGCCCCTTTCCCATTTGTAGCTAGATTGTTTGTCCAGGCAATATTTGGATAGTTATAGTCCCCCATTAAAATTAATTCTCCTTTTTGACATGCTTCGTTTATCAGATTGCACATGCCCTTTTCCTGCTCTTCACTACAAACAGGAGGTCTATATATATTGCCCAGAATTAGTCCTTTGCCTTTGTCTGTATTCAGTTTCACCCAGACTGATTCTATACCCTCAGTTTTATTATTTAACTTTATTTCCGTACAGATTAAGAATTCTCTCACATAAATCAAAACCCCACCCCCTTTCCTATTCACTCTGTCCTCCCTAAACATTGTGAATCCACTTAATTCTAAAATTTGTGCATCTTCACTGTTTGCCCAACTTTCAGTAATCCCAATGATATCTATATCCTCTGCTTGTGCAATTCCCTTGAGCTCATCCATTTTATTTCTCACACTGCGAGCATTACAATAAAATACTTTTAGCTTATTTTTCACCCTTATATTGCACTTTCCCCTTGTATTATTTGTCTTGGTATTGTTTTTCTCCGTTACATTGCACTTTCCCTTTGTATTGTTTGTCTCCTGCAATTTAGACCCTGTTAGTTTTCCTAAGCAATTACAGTGTACTGTCAACCCTCTATGTCCTTCCCATCCCTGCTTGTATTCTAGTTTTTTGACTCCAGAATATTCAAAACCCGCTTGCCAACCTCCCTATTACCTATCAGACTTAAATGCAAATTGTCCCTGCTTATCCAATCCCTCCTACACTCCTTCCAAACATCTAAAAATCTAACCTCCTCCCTCTCACACAAATCTCTTAACAACCCGTTCATCTTATTGGCCCTTTGATTTAACCACCCATTACCAAACCCATACCTAGGTAGTAATCCTAATACTGTTACCTCTGCCCCATGAGACTTAATGCCTCTTAAAAGTGTTTCTGCTTCCCTCTTAAACTCAACATTAGTAGTCCTCTCTACATCATTTGTTCCCACCCACACTACTGCCTTTTCCTCCCCTTTAACAACACCTGCCTTAACTGCCTCAACTACATGTTTTACCCTGGCACCTGGCAAGCAACACCTTGCAAAATCGCGCTTTTTACGCCCTACCATTTCTCCCAAAACCCTAACCATTGAATCACCAACCACTACCCCTCTAGTTACCTTATCCCCCTGATCAACATGCCCCAAGTCTACACATTGGACACCCTTTTCCACTCCCTCTGCAGACCTCACCTTCAAAGCCTCCAGCTCCTTCCTCAAATCACCCACCTCTAAACAACTCTTGCATGTAAATTCAACCTTCTCTGACATTTTAAACCCACTCACACCCCCCTTTCCAGCCTCAACCATATTCCCACACAAGTCACATTCCACATAAAACTCTCCACTGGCTCCCTCTGTCCTCATCTCCTTGAACATTCTAACTATACCCATGCTTATCCAAAGTAACAATCAATGCTCAGAAAAAGCACTAAACAAAATCAAACATACAGAAAAAGCACTACGTCAAATACACAGAAAAAGCACTGCACTTAAACACAAAATATTTAGGCCCAACGAGACATACGTGACTTAGGCCTAACGAGGCATACGTGAATTAGGCCTAACGAGACTTGACAAGTCAAAAACTAAGTACAAGGACTATAAAATTACTTTAAAAACAATTAGAAATGTTTGAACTGATAGAAATAGAAGTAATACACTGCTTAGTACTAAATAAATGAAGAATAACTAAAAAATAACTTGAATTTCGCGGGAGCTCCGAAAACGCGACGCACACTATACATGAACTATGTAGAATTTTTACATGGACCAAAATTTGTAGGCCATCAGAAGATTTACATATTTTTTGAAGAATCCTTTATTTTATGAAATAAAAAAAAATTAAATTAAAACTATGAATACATTTAATGACAACTAATTAAAATAATTTTAATTAACAGAAAAATAAAAGACCATTTTTGATTAAACATAAATGTAAATTTTAAGTTACGGGCTGCTTAAAAGTTTCCACAGTACACTTTGGTAGTTCACCTCTGCAATATTGAACAGCAATTTAAAATGTAATTCAGTGGTCATATTTATTTCTTTATATATTTGTGAAAAATTGATACACTGTGATAGTTAAAACAATGAAAACGATCTCATTGAAGCTTGATAGTAATAAAGACTGGCAAGTTTTGATGTGTAGCATTTTAGTTTTTGATATATAGTTATGGTCTGAGATTTAATTCCTGTACTTATAACGACAAGTGGTTATACTTAATGTACTAATTCAAGAATGTAAAGTTGAAGTGAACAAATAAAATATTAACAATGTAAATAATGTTATGATATGTACATAAATATATATGTTATAGGTAATTTATTCCTATTCTTCGTCCAACAATGTTTTCGTTTAACACAGTATAATTTCCAATTCCATTATCAATGGTGTTATAAAAAAATCACAAGTACAAAACCTATTTCTTAAGTTTAGATATTTGTTTATTAAAATAAAATACATTTTTGAGGCTTATGTACAAAAAGTAAACTCAATAATAAAAATTAAAAACTTTGTATAGCCACATGCAACCACACTTCAAAAAAAATAAATCTTGATGACAAAGCATTAAAAATCTGAATAATCAGTGTTATAAATGTAAATAATCAGCATTATAAATATGAATATATGTAAGAGTACAAAATTAAAACATCAGGAGGATAAGGACTAAAAAAATCGGTATATTTCAGTCCCTATCCAGTCATAAAGGAATACATATTCAATGAAATAAGCTCAGTATTTTAGTCAAAATACATTAAAACAAACTAAGAAGATTTTATGAAGTCCAGTAAGAATATAGTTTACCATAACAATAAAAGATATACCATTTGATAATATGGAAATTTTACATTCAGTTTTCAAATTGGAATAAATGTTGGTAAGAGTACTTACATTTCGACTGAAGGAATTGTAAGTTTAAGATAAATCATTAGGAAAATATAGTAAAACATAATATTATCGTATCAAAGAAATTAAGTCACACATGAGACATTTTATTTTCTGAATGGATACTAAATTTCAAAGTGTTATTGACAATTCCAGGTATGCTTTATGGAGTAATGCACAAAACATTTTTCATTGTAATTAAATAAAGCAATTCACCTATATAGTTTTCTTCATTCAAACAGTTTTGGTTCATGACTTCCTTTAATTCTAAATCATTTAAGTGATTGCATTTGGATCTATTTCATTTTAAATTATTAAATATTTGTAACTAATTGCATTTCAATTAAATACAACAATTTAACCTATTAAAAAAATTTCAAAAACGATAATTAACGTTTGTGAACAAAAGAGAAACAAAGAAATATTTGTAAACTTCCAATTTTTCTTCCTAAGTGTTTAAAAATGAGACTACAGAGTTTTATGATACAAAGTCCAGAACAACAGTAAAGAACCAGACAATAATTTATTCCCTCCTAGAGATAATGGTAATTCTTACTTTTAATAATTTGTCTCTCTTTTATAAAAATCAAAATGCAACATCCCACTTTCAGTTTAAGTTCTCTTCAATTTTTCAAGGTGCCTCAGCAATTATTTATTGCAATTTATTGTGACAGTGATCTCAGTCAACAATATTAATTGAATCACCGAATTTAGTGTAAAAAAAATACTCATAATAGAAATAATTTTATTTTTCTTGAGTCCCTATAATACTTGCACCTCATGTGTGCCCTTCAATTTGTTTCATGGTAGCATATGCTGTGATTGATATAATAAACTTATAAATTCAATATACATCTTTTAAGGCCTAGCAGTTCATTCAGGTAGAATCCATACACAAAATGAAGTTAAGTGTCAATAGTGACTTCAGCATTTGGAATATTTTTTTATGAATGCTACCATAATAGGGGGGGGGAGACAAACGGAATAAGCTGTTAAAAAAATAAGCTTATTAAAAAACGGTTAAATAAAAACTGCATACAGTATGCATAAGTTAACTATTTCAAAACACTGATGAAACATTCCTTCTTCATAACCTCAGATAATATAAAAAATATCCTTCAAGACAGGAATTTTCCACATTTTTCACTGACAACACTTTGCTTTTTGTATAAAACATTCAGATATTATTCTAACCTTTGTTTATGGTTACCTTTAATTAAATGTTTGTTCTTAATGACTGAATTTTAAATTTGAAAAGAATGCCTGCCTCATTTTTTGTCACTGGTGTTTAAAAATACATCAATCATATTATCCCTAATTTATATCCATAATAAATAGTAAAACTTTCTTTAATAAACATCTCACATTGATCAATGCTTCCATCATTGTAACATCTTTGAGAAAAAAGAATACAAATATCCATTGAGTTATTAGTAATAACAGTTAATCTACCAGAATTATGATACATTTAGCAACATAAAATTTTTTCGGAATACATAATGCTAATTCAATTTTCAAACATTCTGCTGTTATCTAAGCTAATATATTTAGACAATATATTTGATGTTTAATATGGTGCAAATGATTTTAAACAAAGTATTTGTCTGTGAAAAATAATCAGCTCATCAATATTTTAAAGTATAACAAATTTTAATTGGAGCTTTTATCAGGCCCAATTATAGGATTTACTTAAAATATACTTTTTGTGAATTTGAGTTCTAAGCAAACCCTATTTCTAATAAGTAAAACCAATATATGTATTCAAGCGATTTAATGAGAAATTTATATACTCCATAAAAATACAAAAACTAAATAAATAACATTTGTGCAAACAAATAAATCATGCCAACGAATTTCTTTAAATTTACTCTTCATTTGTAACTGAATCATCAAAAAGAGTTTAAGCAAAGAGGAATTCATGAAACAAAGAGCAGAAATAAGAGAACTATTGACTAGAAGGTAAAACTCGTACAAGATAAATGATTATAATCATAAGTAGCAGCTTTATAGAGAGCAAATCAATTGAATGAATCACTTCCTTGTTCACATTTTCTTCTTTGATACTCTATCACCACTACCATGTCTGTCCCTAATAAAAAAAATATATATATAAATTAAAGTTATATAAGTAACAATTAAATATTAAAATAAATTCTTAATTCACATTGATTTCTAAACTAAGATTTTCAAATCAATAACCATCCATTCCTGTGGAACATCTCCACACATCAAATAGCTTCATAGAGTTAAAAAACTGTACTCTTGTGTTTTAGTGTAAAAGCAAACATAAAACACAAAATAAATTATACCTTAAATAATTTAGATTTAAATATTAATAAATAGGAAAAGCAAAGTAATTAAAGATCTCACAAACCTGCTAAGCTTTGAAGCAGCAGAATGGGATAACTTTATCATTGGCAAAATACGTTCCATGAATCTATGATAGTTACGTTCAAGCTCTCTTTGGTAATCTTTCTGTTCAGGACCAATTAGAGTTCGATTTTTCCTCAAAGCTTCATTACACCTAAATCAAAGATATTTACTGAGTTTTTATACAAAACTATAAAGCCTGATAGCAATACATGTAAAGAGTAATGCTTTCTGAGTGCCTAATATCAATAAAAAATTAAGATATTTACGAGTTTCTATAATTGTTAAACAGGTACATAAAACTATATATTTGAGAATTAAGTTTTTTATGGGCAAAGTGATATTAAAAACCAAACAAAATGTCTTCAACTTCTTATGAAATAGCAGTTATAATCAGGGTGATGAAAAAACTGATTTTTTAATCATAAAAATCGGATTCATTTGATTTAAATGAGATTTTTAAAATTCAAATTGGATTTTTATGATTTTAATTAATTTTTTGCCCATACAAGTTTAAACTTGATGGACATGAGACATGCAAATTAGTGGTTTTTAGATAGTTTTGATTTATGTTAAACATTAATATTTATGTTGATAAAATTAATGTATTATAAAATATAGCTGGGTAAATTTGTGAAAAATTAAAATGTGATATAGGAATTAGCACAAGTAAATCACACGAAAGAGTAAATATAACATCACAACAAATGCCTAGCATAATCAATGTTTTCTAATCTAATTTTCAAACGTCTTAGATTAGTTTGATTTTAATCCATAACCAACAGCATGAAATGTGTGTGTGCTTTGTCGGGAACCCACTAACACAATAGTATAATTTTTGTAGGAAATAAATCACAAATCAGACAAATTTCAGAATTTTTCCCCCTATATACATGAATAAAATGTACAGAATTCTTGGTGACTTTTATTTTCAGTAATTAATTGTTTATAGAATTATTTTTGAGTAAAAATCATGTCACCAATAGAAAATAAAATAATAAAAGGAATTAGCAAAACAATTTAAGAAAAATTCTAATTTCTCATTGATTGCTTGCAAAAAGTACTTATTTGTGAAAAAATGTTATTTGTAAGTAAATAGCTAAAAAAACCAGATATAAAAATATACATAAATTAAAATAAACATACAAGAAAATAAAGCTTTTCTTTAAGAACAGCATAGAATAAGTGCATAACATTACCCAGAACATGCAGATTGAGTGGAATTTCAGCTTGCAAAAAAATATTAAAATCCCATTAAAATAGCGTTTTGCTTTGACTAACATAATCTAATTTGACTAACATACTTACTCAATTATGAGATGAGCGAATTAACTCTTACATTCCAAATTTCATCGCATAAATACAGAATAGGTATATTAGAAGTGTAAATAATTCCGAGGGATCAATGCATAAAATTTCTCAATTAAATTTAAATAAAATTAACCAACATATTACACCAAAATGAAAATATTAAAATTCCCAATTATAAAGATTTATGTGCAAAAGTACAATGCTTTAGAGATCCAGCAAAAAACTTTTTCATTGAGACTAAAGTTCCTTTATTTATTTTTCCTAAACAGACTACTTAACTTATTCGAATAAAATGACATACATCTTGTTTATAGTTATTTCATTTTCAATATTTATAAACTAACTGTCAGAGACGGAATTGAAATTTAAAATTTAGATTTAAATCAATGATTTTTTTAATAGAAATTACCGGATTTAATTGGAATAACCTGGTTATAATTACTTATATTTGAAATCAACATTTATCATGATAGCAAAATTTTAAATTCTCATCTACCTTAACTCAATAATAAATGGCAAATTCAAAACTTAGAATAAGAATTAAAGTATCGCAATTTTTTGCTAAATTTACTTACTTCAACAGAAAATCTTTGAAACACAATCTTAACTTATTTTGAAGAGCAGTGGGAGATTTTTTTCCATCTATTAAATCTATAAGGAACACATGAGCTACTTCCATAGGACCCTAAAAATAATAACAGCATTAAATGTGACTTACAAAACTGAAAGGTTATTTAAAATCCAACTGGAAACATTTAATTAAAAAAAATTAAACTACCATAAAAACAGCATATTTCACAAAACATAATACACATAAACTGATCGTTATCTTATATACAAAACTGAGAGAGAGAGAGAATCACTTCCATGTGTGTTATAATTATTTCTTGAACATCCTAATCCTATGTGGTTTAACGAAACTACATCTTAAATTATGCTTACAAAGCTTAAAGCATGAAAAACACACATTTTAAGAAAAGTGTCCGGTAAAATTGCTCAACTCAATTCATAAAAATGACAAACCTGTGGTGAACTGTCATAATATTTTTTGACTTGTGGGACTCATGAATTAGGCATGCAACAATTTCGAATATCGCCATCAGTAAAAGAAAGGATGAAAAATTAATTTGATAAGAAATTCTTTAGTAAGTATTTTAAAGGAAATACACTTTACAGTACAGACCTACTAAGTCAACCTGTTATAACTTTTTTTTTTAATAGTAAACCGACATGACAATGTCTTTAAAAAAACATTTTTTAATAAGTTTTTAACATACATAAAATGTTGCTTAATTATAGCTTCAACTCATAAAATAAGCCACCTTGACCTGTCACTACCACAATGAATTTTTAATATCTTAAAAGTCATAGCTTGTATTTTTTTAACATCAACATTCCATCGATAACAGCAAAATTCCACTTTATTTGCTTTATTCTGACTTGCATACCCCTTTAAATTGAAAACTTTGTGGCATTGATGCCTGTGATGAAAAGGAATTACAATTCATTAAAAAAAAGTATTTGATAAATTTACAACAGAAAACAGTGACTGACAGTTTTGTGAGTGCAGAAAACAGTGAATTCTGAAGTCAGATTGGCGAGGAAAATAGTTGTTCTGAAGTTATTAATTCATTATTGTTTTATATTTCAGGATCTCGCACAGTTGCCACAACTTACAACTAAAATATGGACAAAAATTAAACCTGCATAATTTATTCTGATGGAAACAGAAAATATTACGGCAAGTGATCAAGCAACAGTTTCCATTTCATTCCCGTTTGTTGTAAAAACCCCTTGTTCCAAATATTCGGAAATCAGTTGTTTTTCAAAGAAAAAAAGAGCTAAAATTCTGCAAAACAAATTAACTTTTAGAAAAACAGTTGATTTTTCAACAATTTTGGTAAAACAATCCAAATAATCACAATGCTCAATATACTTTCCAGATGATTCTTTTAAAGTACCAAATTGGGTAAGTCTGCCTGTAATCTCAATTTTGTCTAAATTTTAGTTGTAAGTTGTAGCAGCTGTGCGAGGAATAATCAAAAATTTAAATCATTAAAACAACTTTTTAGCCCGTCAACTTTTAATTTGTTTCAATTCTGTTTTCTGTAATATATTCATTGTTTCAATGAATTATTTTTCTTTTACCTCACAGGCAATAATACTGCAGAGTATATTATTTAAAGTGCCATGTAAGTTAGAATAAAGCAATTTATGTTTGGAATTTTGCCATTACTGAAAGAACGTTATTAATGTTAAAATTATCTGAACTAGGACTTTGAAGTATCACAAATTCTTCCTCATAGCGACAGAAGGTCAAGGTGGCTTATCTTATGATTCTATTTACCATTAACAAAAATGAATGGTTTACCTTCGCTTCTTCTGTACTGAAGACATTCAATTTTAAAACAAGTCATTTTATTATTGTACTTGCCACAGAACCGAATTTTGAAGAAAATATATATTGGCTTTTAAAAACAAACTTAAGTGTTCCTAATCCTCCCTCAAAATCTTCTTTAGTAGTAGTTACCTTAGTGTCTAGTCACCTTTCATCGGTTTGTACCTTTAGCAGTGGTGCGAAAGTGTATATGTGAAATGTATTACATGGACGGATATGCATGTACAGAATTTGTAGTCCAAAGTAAATTGTAGAAATTTTAAAAAAATTTCGAAAAGGTGTTAAAATTATTTTACACGCAAATGATTTTTCAAAGAAAGTTATTATTTTTCTGGTCACTTTCATTTATAGTTACCTAATGTTCAATAGTTACCTAATACCAATTTATAGTTTGCTAATGTTCAACAAATTTGATGTGATACTTGTACAAACACAGTCACAAAATCAAACATAGAATGGGAAGATGGAGAGACAGACAAATGTAACCAAGTTCAATCACTATATGAATGTATGTACTCACAAGTATGTAAAGTTTATGAAAATATATTCAACCATTTGAACATAGTATGAGCACACACATACAGATAGATGGACAGACACCAAATGTGCAAGAAACAAATTTTGCATTAGGACCCAAAACGAGAATTTATTTTTTAACAATCTGCTGTTTTGAAACAATATAGTTTTTTGGAGAAAATAAAAGAACCAAACATCAAGAAACATTAACATCAAATTAAAACTGAGTTAAACACTTATAATTTATTTACCTGATTAACTGTGGTTCCAATACAACCTTGTAGCACCATTTGTAAAATTTTAGGATCTGAAGGTTCTTGACTTGTAGCATTCCCTAACTCTTGAGTCTTTTTCATTATATCTTCTATTGCTACTTCAATAGGTGTAAGAACAATCTTCAAAAAATAATTAAAATTTCTTCAAAATTGGATTTTATAAAAAACAGAAACAAATGTGAATTGAATTAATAACTTTCACTCTCTTACAAAGTATGTTCAAAATTAACAAACAAATTTCTTAACAGGATGCATATTGGTTTTCCTAGATAATTGCCCCTCCTCCATTACTGGTATTTGCCCCTCCATTCATCACGCTGGAGCATAACCTGGAATATTTAGTTTAAATGCAGGCTGGAAAAATTTTAAGAAGGCAAGCGGCAGATTCAGACATCATGGATCTCTACATCGCATTCAAAATACTTTGGGTCTAGCACCCACCACACAGTAACATCACTAAACTATACTCTGCCTTGTTGCTTAGAGGATTAATTAATTTTCTTAAATACATTTATTTATTACATTCATATTTAACTTTTTATATCCATTCGTTAATTATAAATAAAGTAACTTCATTGTAATTTTTTTAATGAAATTAGCAACATTGCAGTTAAGAGAAGTTTTCATTATTGAGAGACCACCAATTTAAAAATTAATCTCATAAAATAGATGGCTCTCTTAAGGCGTGTTCTCACAAATCAAGTTTAATTGACCGATTATAGTTGATCGATAAAAGTTGATCATCATTTAAATCAGTTTTTGTTCACACATTTCAATAGAAACTGATCAACAGTTTCATTTTAAAATGACGTTGAAAGCAGCTGTGCGTTAAGTTGTACAGATAGAAACAGTTTTGATAAAAGAACTAAAAACAATTTTATTCAACACATTCAAAAATCGTAAGAAATGTCGTTTTTGGGTGAACCAATGGATTTTAAGAAATTAATTGGGAGCTTCAGAAACCTTGCTGAAGAAACTAGCATTACAGGATAAAGAGGGGATATAGAAATCATTTAAGAATGTCTGAAGAAAGTTGTATTATGAGAAATTTAAAACACAGGATGTTTTTAAAGAGTTTCAATCGTTTTTGTCTTATTGTAGTTTCAATTTGTTATTGTCAGAATGCATCATAAAGAGCCATCAGTTTTAGAAGGACAGCGACATTTTTAGTCAATGTGTCAAATTCATCATCGCTCTCATTTTTATTACTTTGCACTAATTCATCAAGTTTATCAATTGCAACTCTTGTGGAATATTTCAACAAAAATTTGATTAAAACCCACGACAAAACGTGAGAATTATGCTAAACTAAAAACAAAAGAATAACCAAAAACCAGTTTATGTCAAAAAAACGGAAGATTGCAAAGAAAATTTCTGTCTATATGATATAAAAATTTCGATAAAATAGTAATAACACTAATTTCAAGATTAAAATTTAAATTCTATGAAAATAAGCTCACACTAAATTTAAATTCAGTAAATCAGGCTAAAAAGTTTTTTTTTTCTCCCAAAGCCATATCGAGTTCAATTTAACACAAGGATGTGAAAATTGAGCCTTATCTTTCACATTAAGGAGATTAAAAAGATAACTTCTAATTGAATGTTTAAATTTAGCTTTATTTTATGCACTGTTTGTTTTGTTTCTTAAATTAAATAAACCACAACTGATTGTATGTGTGGAAATAACTTGAAAGCAGATGGTGGATGACTCATCACTTCAACGATAAAGTTTAAATGGGTTAAACTTTTCTTGATCCACTAAAAGGTTGACCAACTGCATTAAAATAAAGGTTCTTGCCATAATTTTCATTCAACTTTGGTTGATCAACTATAAATGGTCAATTAAACTTGATTCGTGAAAACGTGCCTTTAATGACTAAACTCAATTCAATACTTGACTTGATCAATGATGCAGTGACATAGACTGAGAATCAGTTGAACCCGTCATTATAAGAATGTTAGGGAGAAAACGAAAACTATTTCTGATGATAAAAGGAATACTACGTCATAAGAATTAAACACACTAGTCAAATGGAAGTATCCTACGCAAGAAAATGCTGATGAAACTGTTGTCCCCCTAAATCGCTGGATTACAAGATTCATAATATGGGATTTGAGTACCTAACTTAGGAAGAGAAAGTATAGTGGGGACACTAAGATAGACAAACTCTTTGAATTCACTGCAGTCCAAAATAAAAAGCATAAATTAAATTATTAAAATAAAAACAAGATTAAATCTAAAAAGTCATACTTGTTGTCGCTCCACAACTTGTATCCTTGTTTTAACATAGGGGAAAGTATAGGCAGTTGTCAGAATGGTTTTTCTCTTATACTGCTCATGTAGTTCTCCATGAGCACGTCCATCAGGAGTAAATGGAGTTGCATAAATAAAGCATCCTAAGCAGAAAAATTAAATTACATCAACATTATTTTTTTTAATTGATGATTAATTAATGAAATGAATAAAATAATAAACTATTTTATTCATTGCTATAGCTTTACAAGATTATACAAATTATTTCTCTATAATCTGCATAATTAACATAAAAATCTAAATTTGTTTCCTAGTTTTACTTTTATTAACACACCATTAAAACTATCTAAAATTCTTGAAAGGAAAAGATATAGCAATAATAAAGTTTTGTTATTAGTAACACCTCATAGCAATTTTATTTTAATTTCTTAAATTTATTAATAATAAGGTAAAATTATAAAACAAATTAGGTAATCTGAAAAATTAAACACTTCACATAATTTGCATGTATGATGGTTGATAAATGGTTAATATGCAGTGGGTTTATTTCTTATCTGCAAAAGTAAAATAGTGAAGCCATTTAATAGTGCACATTCAACATTCCAAAACAATTAAATATTATTTAAAATGCAACTCTTACATTATTGTACTATTAAGAAATAAAATCTAAATGAGACATGATAGACCCAGACAACTTATATTAGTAAAATGAAAAGATCATAGGATAATGAAATCAAAACCTAAACCAGTGAACAACAAATCCTTTTTGTAAAATGTCTTTTGTTCTTGAAAATTAAAGGTTTTATGTATTGAGAAAATTTTGTTTAATCAACATTCAAGTTTAATATTTTTTATAACATTCAGTTTACTGTTTGTTCTCACTATTAAACTAAATATGTCACTCACAAAATATTTGAAATCTAGATAAAACCAATCAATTTTTTCTGAAATATGTGTTTTCTCAAAAACACACATTTATCATGGATTTCAGTTTTAAAATAGCACTTATTAATTGAAATAGTTAACTATTACTTACTGATATTATAATTACGATCAAAATGTGTTAACCTTTCACGCAACTGAAACATTTCAAAAAATGGCTCGACATATGTTATTTGAATGTAGGCCTGAAAAAAAATAAAAATTGTTGAAACATATAAAATATATACTTGACACATACATCATAATGCAGAAATGTTAAGTTCAGAGTATACAAACTAGTACAAACCAAATTATAATCAAATGGGCATCATAGAAACATTATTGGATAAATAACAAATCTATTACACACAACAAATAATTACCTTATCAGGATTGAGTTTTGATGGATCAACAGAATTTGAATCTTTGATGACTTCAACAAATTCAGAACCAAATCTTTCAGCATAAAAATTCTAGAAGACAAATAACAGATGTTAGAAAATAAACAGCATAACTGCTTGAAATTATTTTAGACTGATTAATTTCCCTCATGCATAATATTATTTTACATTCCACTTTCATGTGCTTTTACTTGTACCTTAGGAAATTTTTCTAAAAAATCTTCTTCTTTCTTTCTTTTTATTAAAATGAAGCATTTTACCCTTTTATTCAAAAATAATAATAAATCAAATTTAAAAAAATAAGTATTATTTTTATTCAAAAAATGTGTTCAACAACATTTAAAAAAAAGTGGGTACTGAATAAACACTAACTGAAAAAAATATTGGTATTAATAATTAACTCATGATTGCATTGAGTTCCAGAGCGAAATTAATATATAGATGATTGAGAGAGATATAATTAAAATTATTTTATTTGAATAATTTAATAAAGAATCATTATAATTTCAAAAAGTAGACAAATTTGCTTTTAGTATATGTAATAAATATTGAATGCTTAAGAAAATTATGTTTCATATACAATGCTTACTTCCAGACGATGTGAAATTTCAGGCAATTTAGTCAAATATGGCTCTTTGTAGACAAATTCTTCGGCATCCAAATCTCCAAATTTACTTCCATAAAATCCAACACGAAAGTAAGTGCCAAAAACTCTTTTGCCAACCTAAAATAGGAATGGAAATTAACACTAAATACAGTTTAATAGAAATTTTATCCTTTTTATATTTTGAAATAATAACAAACCTGCTGATCAATCTTCAGAAAACAATCATGCAATTTACTGTGAATCATGGCCAGACTTTTGTAATCTCTATGTGCCTCAGATATGGGTATAAGTATTTTGTAAACTTCATTAACATTTTCATACATTCCACCCTGGAAAAAATCACCAGTTTTTTAAATTATGCTACAGGTAACAAATTCTCCATAACATCAAAAAAAAAATTATAATTTACCTGAGAAAATGAATTTGCAGCTTGTTCTAGAAGTCCTATCAGACCATTTTCAGTAAAATATTTGCCAGTGCAAATACCTTCCTCATCAGGAGAAACCACATCATCAGAAACAGCACTTTCTTCCAAGACATTGGGAGAGATTTTCTAAATGAATATGAAAACAACAAAGAGAAGTGTTAAAATATTTTACTCATTCACTGTAATTTTCAATTTATCAAATTGACGCATTCTATGTAAATATTTGCTTTTTTGTGAAATGCTTTTTTTCTATTCTTTAAACAAATATTTTTAACATCTAAAAAAGTTCTGATATTTTGTAAAAGAAAAGGCTACACAATTTGAAAGGAACACTTTAGTTGAATATCATAATTCTGTTTTGATTTGTAACACAAATGAAATTATCATGTTTAAGATCACAATTCACTATTGGGTTTTGTTATAAATATACTAAGCTTTTCCCAAATTTTGCGGCTAGTTTGAATGTGCTTGATTTGAACAATGGAGATTTATAATATTGCTAAAACTACACAGAAGAGCTTTACGCTCTAATGGAATTAATTATTCATTAGTCTGACTACAAAGAGCAATGAGAAATCTGAAAGATAGAAACAAGTGTAGAAAAGAAAATCGGCTTAGTATATCAAAATATGTGAACCACTATTGACAAGGGAATGGGATGAAACTTACGAAGTAGACAAACCGAATATAATTGTGTTAATATGAGTTCTTTTTGAAAAGCATTTGATTGGAAATATGAATTAACACCAGTAATGTATACATATAAATAACATTTTTTTAAATAATTTTAATTCATTTAGAATTTATGAAATCCATTTATGTGAATATAGAGATATTATATTAATTACAAATAGATTGCAATGCGATCAATAAATCGAACAAACGGATTGTGAGTAATAAATAAAACAAATTATGAGTAATGGCCACTTTACCATCAATAGATACAAGCAATTAAGAAAGTTCAGCCCAGTGCTGTGAGGGTCTTAAGTATTAAGAATTACTGTGAACTAAAATGCAAACAGCACACTTAACTGCAAATCCTCTACATTCATTTAAGAGTATGATTGATGTGAAAACACAATATATTAAATTACATATGGTTATATGATTGATATATAAGAAACATAAAATATACTTACTTCAAATGTCACACAACCAACAGGGAGGTATGCTCTATCTTCTAGCATATAGAGATATTCAGCCACTAGAGCAGCAGAATGTACAAGACAATGAGCAGCTTCAACGTGATTTGATCTCTAAAACAAAATATTCAAATGTCTACATAAATGTAAAGCTTTTCTATTACCTACACATTTCCAGAGGGATACATAATTTTTATCAATAGAAATGTCTCTTAATTTTCGTGAAACCGGATTTGTTATTATAGAACTATGAATAAAAATTATGGTTAAGAACTAGTTATGAAAATAATTAGAGCTCAATGAAACGATGAAAATTGTCATAACTTCCAATACATTCGAGCCCACTTATTGTAAGCTCAAATACAGCAAAAAAATCAATTATTAAAAAAAATTTCTGTCTTTTTGGAATTGCCATATTAAATAGTGTTAAGATCACATATAGTGAAGTATTGGAGCGTGAATATCGGATACTGCAAAGTTTTGAGTTCTGGCTAGGAATTAACCAACCCCCCCCCCTTTTTTTCCAATTGTGGACAAAAAAAAACGATAGGAGAGAGAGGCGATGGAGAAAATTTTCCGAGAATTGTGGGAGAAGAAGTTTTGCTTATTCGTTTTTTATTGGTTACTAGGATTGCGTGTTTTAACCTTAAATTGTTTACCAGATATAGGACGCGACAGTTGTGATTTTGTCTCGTTATGTTACAAGGCAGAGTACATGGTTAAGTGTTTTTATAATGTCTGGTGAAAAGAGAAAGTGTTTGTCTCTTGAAACTAAAAACAAAGCACTAAAATTAGTAGATGAAGGTTGTATAAATAATTGTAATGTAGCAAAAAAAATTGTAATCCCTGCAAATTCTTTGTCTACAATCTTAAAAATAAAATTCAATTGTTAAAAATGTATCATCAAAGCTCAACTGTTTCCGATAGGAAATGATTTCGTGGATTGATGTATGAAGACATCGAGAGTGCTTTATTTGAATGGTTTTGAACAGTATGAAGCAAAAATGTGCAGATTAATGGCCCTATTCTAAAAAGAAAAGTCAGTCATTTTACACAGATTTTGTTCCAGGGAATGGATGACTACAGCAGTTTAAGAATCGATATGGGATTGTTTTTGAAACAATGAGTGGAGAAAGTGCACAAGTCCACAATTTACAGGTTGAAAAGTAAGAAAAGATTAATTGAACAGTTTAAACCATCATACGTTTGTAATACTGACAAAATTTGTCTGTTTTACCAACTTTTACCTGAAAAAACTTTTGCATTGAAAGGAGAGCCTTATAAAGGGGGAAAACATTCCAAAGTCTGGCTTACGGCACTTCTTTGCTGCAATATGGAAGGATCAGAAAAGAGGAAGATTTTAGTTATAGGAAAATCAAAACACCCACGATGTTTCAAACAAATTACAAAAATCTACCCGTAATATACCCAAATAATAAAAAGGCCTGGATGACTTTCGTAATTTTTGAAGAATGGCTGAAAGGATTTGATGACGAAATGTCAAAAAGGGTAGACACATTTTGCTTTAGATTGATGGCTGCACTGCTCATACGACGAATATTAAACTTAAAAAAAAATACAATGAGTCGCTTTCCACCGAATGTTACATTAAAACTGCAGCCTTTAGATATGGGCCTAATGAAATGCATGAAAGTGTATTAGAGATCTCAAATTATTGTATGTGTTCTTTTGAATCTAGAAACTGATCTGCATTTTGTTGCGGACATTAAAATTGCTTGCCAATTTTTAGATGATGCCTGGCATTTGGTTCAATCGAAAACAATCCAAAACTGCTGGAAACATGCAGGATTTTTGAAGGACTTGGGGACTCAGATTTCATTTCTGAGCCTGATCCTGAAGAAAGTTTACTGTGTAAAAAATTTCAGGAAAAAAGAAATTTGGATGGAGATTTTACTTTTGTGGATTATTCTGACAGCGATTACAACGTAGAAATTGAAAAATAATTATGCAACTGCATTGTAAATTCAACTGTTCAAAAGAAAGTTACAGACTTTTTCCCACTTATGAAATATTGTGAAAATTCTTTGGCTTTAGAATATGCAGGTAAGTCCATTTTTTATTATATTGGATATAACGAATAATTTTCAGTATTTCGTGCAACTTCACTATATGCGGGCTCGACTGTATTTCAAAATAATAAAAATTTAATTGCAGTTTGACAAAAAAAATGCATTTTTAAAAGTGAAACTTAAGTATTATATTTTTCTCTAGCTCAGAATGCCAAATTGTGACCAGTGTTACTCCTAGAGTAGTAGTTGTCACAACTGGTCTCATACAGCCAGAGGTATGAGATGTATTATATTTTGAAGTTAACAGTCGCAAGAAAAAAATGAACCACCTTCCTTTATTCAAGCAATTTTAACAGCAGGAAAATTTAAAGATGGTGTTTGACAGGAACTAATGCCTTCAAATGCAAAAATAAATTTCAAATACTTAAAATTTGCATAAGGGAGTTGTCTTCATATTAAATTGAGCACTAACTTCATGATTTCCGATTGAAAACCCTTATTTTAACACAATTTTGAATCTGTATAAAAATTGAACTTCAGATACCATGTAATTAGGTATTCTCATTTCAAAGTTACAAGTACAGAAAGATTGGTGCTCCTAATATTAAATTAGTTTCTTAAACTTATGAATATCTTCCTAAATAATATCTCTATAGCTCTGATATTTTGCACCATGTTACAGGTAAACAACCCAAACAAAATACATGTAATATTTTATTTTATGCTATATAGTTTTTAGTATGCAATAATAATTATTAAATTAATGTTTGAACATTACAAATTGGGACATTACTATATTTTGATGGGAATCGATTCAGGACTTCTAATATGAACATGCAAAATTTCATCACATTCCAATGGTTAGTTTTTGTGTTACATTAAATTTTTCTTAATACGGCAAATTTAGAAGGCAACCAAAAGTTTAAAAAATGCCTGTCAAACGTTGGATAATAATTTTCAGATCGTTTGCACTAACATAATAAATATCATAATGTAATTCTCAAATAGTTTACACTTTCATTATTAAATATAAATCTCAGATCGCTGAAAAATATGTTTGAAATAGTATTCAAATTTGAAATTCCAGTAGCTATAACTACAAATAATCTTGATCTACAAATAGTGATAGAGCTCGAAATAAAGGAAGTAGCTTGTGTTCTTCTTCCATGACTACATAAATGGAAAATAAACTATATAAAACATTCTCACAAGAGCTAAATTTATCGTCTATATTAATTCCTTCTCAATAATTTCGTAAAACCATTAATATAAAAACCATGTAAGCTAAACAATGATACATTTTTTACTTTCTTGAGATGGTAAAATGGTTACGTCATTGCATACTAAATAAATGCATATCAAATTCATAGTTCTTAAATTAATTTCAATGAAAACGTATAGTATATCAAAAATAAGAAATAAACAAAATAACAAAACAAACATATAATTAAAGAGATATTTAGTGAACTTGTTTGTTTGCCATATTCACAAGAACAAAAATGGTCGTAAGAGAAAGATATCAGATTTGACTACAGAATTTATGTTTTATTTTGAAACACATTTTAGAAAAAATTGTTTAGTTGAACTTGTTTTAGATTGTAAGTATTTTGCTTATAAACAGGATTAACAAAGAACAAGACTAAAACTATTTGGATACTAAAACAATTCTTTAAAACAAATAATTTGTTCTTGGAATTTTCAAGAGATTTCGAAGTCTTTCAAACACACACACACAAGTCCAGTTAAATTATATTGAAATATTGACACATATTTGAATAGTTTTTAGCCTGATCACTGAACACCAGGACTTCATAATTACAATGGGGAAATGATGGCTACTTATGAAGAAGGCTCCAAATTGGTAGTACCACCACCATTTTTTAATAGAATGTTTTCAATGCCCAAATATCAGAATTAAACATTTATATCTGACAATTCTCTGGATCAAATATTGTCAATAGAAATATAAAATTCAAATGACCAGAAATCTCAAAAAAAAAAATTTCAGGGAGAAAACTGCAGAATTTTTATGTGAACCAGTTTTCATCGACTCATGTTAGGAACTACAGGTGAGTTTGACGAAAACATCTTTTTAAAGTCCCTAATATCACTTAGCAATTGTTACAACATTTGAATGTATAAAATTTTGCCTTGTTATTTATGTTGACATAGTTTTATACCATATATATATTACATATATTTACCTCTGTATGCTTTTGTGCCATGTTTGCAAGCCAAGTAAGACGCAAATCAGGTGAGGTTTGATATCCTTTAGCTATACGATACATCAAATCTATTAACATTTCAGGATCTTCTTGGAATTCTTTCATTTTCACAGTATCAGATAGGATCATATGTAAATTGAAGACCAGATCATGAACCTTCAAATAATTAATCATAAAACTAAGTAATAAAAAACAATAGAAATATCACGTAAATAAATTTTATCAGTTTCTAAATACCATGAAAAATAAATTCCTAGTAATTTTTATTCTACATTTTGTTTTTGTTTTAAAGAAAATAATAATGCTAAATTTTTTAATCTCTTTGTTGACAATGAGTTATTTTCTGAAATTAATGTCTTCAATCGGTTTTGTGATTTTGCTAATACTGTTTAATGTTTTATACATCAACTATACAAATAAGTTACCCAAATTTATAAATTCTTTAGTGGACTTCATGTATTGATAGCAATATAAGTATATGCTATGATCAAATTTCTTAAGCAGGGTTTATCCTAATAAATTATACATTTCTGTAAGTGTCTAAGGATGCACACATTACTATAACAGGTAAAATAGTAGATTTTATAAGAAAATTGTAATATGTGCTGGACACATCATTATCTTATTAGATATTAGGCATGGAAAAACAAACCTGCTCAGGAAACGTAGTAACTTGTAGTTCTGTATCCTCTTCTGCATATACAAGGATAGTTTTTAATGAATGCCTCAAATATTCTTCATTAAAATTTCTGTTTGTGCCAACAAGAGAGCTAAGAGACATAGTCACTTGCATTTTAACACGAGCAAAGTTCTAAAAATAAATAAGAGTATTTGTGAACAAATCCACATGACCGCTTTCCATTTGGAAGACAGTATAGAAAATACAACATAAAAAGTACAAAGCAGGGTTTGCCAATTTAATTCAGATTGATTTAAATCTTGATTACATGTGATTTTTGTTTTAAAAATATATAATTTAAATCAAACCTTAAATTTTCTTTTTTTTTCCCCTCTAACTAAAGTTTAATAATTATATAGAAAATGAAATAACCTGGGATCAGTTATTGTTCTATAAAAATAAGTTTAAAAATTTGCTTCCGTTACCCAAAGAATTGCTTTTTAACACGTAAAAAATTAAAGTTTCATGCGCTAAAAATCAGTTTAGAATTTACTGCTGATTTAGAACACTCCCATTTTTTTTATTAAAATCACATTAATGCATTCTAAAATTTATAGATTCAGTTACAATGTCGTGGGAAATTGCAGTAAGCTTAAAGCTTAGAAAATTTACAAATAAAAAACCCAACTCACATCCATTTTTAAACAAAAAATATAAAACTTCTAGTAAAATCATTAAATCAATTTAAGAGTTTAATTTTTGTTAACAAAGACCTGATCATTTTGTCAAACATGTTAAATATTAATTAAAAAAATTTTGTTATTGCAAATCTATCACTTTTTCAAAAGAGGACAAAAGCTTATTTTGTTTAATTTAATTAAATTTGAATAAAAATTGTTAACAATTTTCACTTAGCATGAAGTACTTAGTAAAGCTGAATATTTTACTTGCGATTTAAATATACAACATGGACATATTGTCGGCTTAGAGCAGTAGCTCATTTACTGAGAAGATTATTTACTGTACTGTATTTACTCTTTACGGCACATCTATTTCAAGCATTGTGAGTTGAAAATATTAAAAAACAGATTGCAATATGACTACATATTTCTTATCATCATGAAAGTAAGAATTAGTGTCTTAAAAAATGACAATTAGTGAGTTTCTGCTCTGAGTCAATGATATAATAACAGGTTTTTAAAACAATTGGGGTTAGTTCAAACATGCCAGTATTTAAATTTTGTAATTGCCTTATCTTATTGGTTTAGTTTATTATCACATTGGTTTGAAAAATATGAAACACAAATTGTAGCACATAGTCTTTCCTACATTGCCAATTTCAAAATTCTGTCGCATTAGAAGATATAATGATGCAGATGCTTGAGATCTAATGCTGCTGATACTTGAACTGCAGTGTCTCAACAACCTCAAACACAAATCAGCACACTGCTCAGTCTCTTCTTCAAACAACAATTCAGGAAACTAAGAAAAAAGGTGAAATGTCAAGCATTTATAAGGTAATGAATATCAAACTAAACAAATGGACATGTGTGTAGAATTTAATAAATAATCAAACCTCTTAAGCCATTTATAAAAATTAATAACTATTGTTATATTTTACTCAGCATTTTGTATTTTATATACATGATGTTTTACTATGCCAGATATTAACAGAAAACTATTTTGTATGGTCAGAAATCAACTTTATATGCATTTTATGAAATGTATGCTTTTGCTAAACAAATGCCTGAATATATAATGTTTAATTCAATTAAACTAATACAATCAAAACACAATATTAAGAATCTAATATTTGATTAATATTTAAAATTTACATGCCATGTAAAAATTACTTAAATTCTGTTTAACACATACTTTATAGACAAGAGATCGTTGAGTAGCGAACATATTCTGCAAAACTATAGTGCTTTGATTGGATCCCAGCGCATGCAGCAACACTTTCAAAACAGTACTCAAGACACCCTGCAAAGCATCAGTATGACATGCAACCTAAAACAAATGTATACAATGATGTAAATAGAACTATTAAGATTAAATAAGTTATGTACATAACAAAGGAAAAAATGGTTTAATTGTTTCTTTAAACAAATAATTACCTGAACAATGAGTTCAAGAATATCAAGAACTATCATATTAACTTCAGATGACAAATTGCCATCAAAGTGAGCTGCAGTTTCATTTTCAATTTTTGGCCTGTTATAAGACAGAAAATTTTAAACAATATTTTGAGCAGTCAAAAATATTTTTATATCATAGAGAATAAATTATATTGTATTTCAAGATTATGAAATGTGATAAATTTTAAGTATATAAAAGTGTTTTAAGGCAATAAAGCCTATTTCTGGTTGGCTGAGTGATTTGGATTCGATAGCCTAAGAATCTAAAATAAATAAGCTGCACCAAATACATGACAATTTATAAAGTAGTTTCAAAAGACATCAGAATAGCAACCAGAACAACATTAAAAGGAGATGCAATGAATAAACCAAATGAGCTACTTACAAATTAAATATGAATAGTTTAAGTCACAAGAAAATGTAAAACCTTATGATAAATTGAGAACTAAGGTGGGGTATTCCCATCCTAGATGATAGAACTTCATGAAATTCGATTTAAAAGCTGAGGATTTATAAATATGGTAAAAATCTTGAATGATGAAGTAAGGTAAAAAGTATTGAATGAGGGGTTGACCAACAGTAAAATTGGTGACTAATCAAAAGAAGTATGGTAAAAAAGTTTAAGATTGGAACAAAAGGTTAAAGTACAGTTTATTCTAAAATGTTGTTGGCAATAATGATACAATGGTGAAGCTTCCCCATTAAATGTCTATGTGTACCTTTCGAATGGCCAAAGCGAAAATGTATAGTAAGTACATCGAGGCATCCTAGATGGTAACAATGACAGGATTGAAATATATTAATGAGTTTATTATTTGTCTGTCCACTCGTCTTTGTGTCATTCGTTCAACACAATATCCCATACAAAATGACGTAGATCATCATATGGAATGTATATATTTAGGAAGGTCACTGCATCTTTTGCTGTTGCATCAGTCAATTCATTACCAACAATTTCGATGTGTCCCTGTATCCAACAAAATGTAACACTGAAAAAGCCTATTTCTTAAAGCATTTTCAGTACAAATATAATTAAATGCATACACATCTACCGACTATAGTTTACAAAAATAAAATGTTTAAAGGTGCAAACAATGTTTAATTTTAAGAAAGATAAAAACATAGTTAACAAGAAAAGAGGAAATTTTCCTGATAGTATGTATGAGAAACACACTCTGGCATTTTAGTCTTTTATTTTTGCCACCTAATTGGTATAATGGTCATAATGTTTGTCTATCACACATTAGGTTTCTGGGATCAAATTTCAGTTTGTAAGCACATGGATAGTGATGGTCTGTTAGTAATGGCAGTTTACTTGCTGGGTGTTCCTTCACCTGATATAGCCATCAGTTTGCACTTTGGAGTGCTGAGATCAGTGGCTGGACATTAAAGAAAAAGTCTGAATTTTTGTGTTGAGTCTGAGAACCATTAATAATTAAAGTTATATAAAAATAGCAATAAGCACTAAATAATCTTAATTTCATTTTATTGTATATTTAAAGATAATAAGAGAAAAGATTATGTTGCTTTGATTACATAAAGCCAAAAATATTTATTGAGATTTATATTTTTGTATTCCTGTCTAAGATAATGGGCAATAAACAATACTGATACAAATTTTAAAAATACATTCAGTTTCCCAAATCTTCTGATTAAGTGTTTTTGTATAATTTGACAACTTTATTATTTTTTATCCTTTCCATCTTATTACTGCTACTTTAAATTGTCCTGTTCAGTATGGATCATTCTGAAAAGGCATCAGCATTTTATTCTTGTTTTCCTGCCTTTTCACGAGTAATTGAGGAAAGGCAAACATTTGTACATATCCATCATACCCATAACATGGGAATGAAAATAGATATTTTGTATGTATTTTATGTACTTATTTATTAGTCTGCAAGGATTTTTGAAATTCTGACGAGAATTACACAAGTTTTAATGCACCTGACAATTTACATAGCTTAAAGATCTGAGTTTCAGACATTCAATAGAAAATAACCTGTCAACTGTATCAATGCTAGATTTCCAAACCATTTGGTCTTTTCTCCACCTGAGTTTATCACCCACTACTGGTGATGGGGAAGGAGGATTTCGATCTAAGACAGAAAAAAGAAAATTCTAAATACCAGGAAAAATTTATATTGTTCAGTTTTAATAAATGGCAGATAATGACATTTTTATGCATTGTCACTTCATGGTAAACACAAATAATTTATAGGGAAATACAAGGTCTGTCTGCTTACCTGGAAGCATGTATTTACAATTGCTCTACAATTCTACACTATCTCCTTCAAAACATGTCTCTTCGGAAGCTCTACATCAATGGAGACGTTGCTCCTACTCTTCAAAGCAATGCTGGAACTCTTCAATCGAAACCTTGTTTAGTTCCTGCAATACAGCCAGTTGAACGGTTTCAATGTCTCCAAAGTGATAACCCTTCAGGTGCGTTTTAATCCTCAGAAACAAGAAGTCACCTGGACTCAAATGAGGAAAGTAGGGATGCTGCAGAATCACTGCAATGCTCTTCTTCGTCAAGTACTTGGTGAGAGATTGCCATGTGACAAGAGGCATTGTCATGGTGAAGCATCTAATGATCTGCCATTTCAGAATGCACACAAACAACCCTTTTCCTTAGCCTTTTAAAAACTTCTTTGTAGAAATGGTGATCGACTGTTTGTCCCTGTAGTACAAACTCTTTATAGACAATGCCGCAGCAGTCGATAAAACAAAACAACATCGATTTGATCTTTGATTTGCTCATCCTTACTTTCTTGGGACAGGGAGATTGACTCATGTGCCACTCTTGACTTTGCCGCTTCGTTTCGGGGTCGTACTTAACTTTTTAAAGGTCTCAGTTGCACTTTCTTTAAGTTTAACACAAAATTTGATTGCATAACGCTGTTCAATGTTTCACCATTCCATTTTCGTGACGAGTCACCACTGCAAGCACTTACGGAATTGGCTTGCTGCACAGTACGATCTGATTGCATTGATTTCAAACTTGCACTGAAGGTCAAATACATACACATGCCTCAGGTGACAACTAATAGTTGGAGATACCGTCACCTACTGCTGATGTGTATTCAGCTAGTCTCATAACTTTCCTGACAGACCTCGTATATATACAAAAACTAACTGAAAGCAAAAGCTTTTTTAAGGTGAATGCATGCATTTGATGTAGTTCTATTGTAAGAATTTGACAATTTTACAAATAACTTTTTACACACCTTTTCTTTTCATCATTTCACTTCTAGCACTAGTGTGGCCTAATATAGCATCTTCTAAGCGAGATTTCATATCTGAAGTCTTCTGCATGTACTGCTGACTAGATCTTGTAGAGCATTTTTTACCCTGTTCAAAAGAATACTATTCAATGAAATATATTAAAACAAAATTCCACATCCGAAAATGTTGGATTATCCAGTACTTTCAGGTGTTTGAAAGAGACCAGTCAAAAATGCCCAGGAGAAAAGTTATGCATACTTGAGAGGTCACTGAGTCAAACAATGTAATGTTTTATAATACAATCAACTGTCACATTAGTGTGCAGTTTTTACTAAATACCTTTACATGGGCATCAAGTTACTTTTCCTGGCATAAAGTTATAGTTCAATTGCTTGAAGAATTGAAGATACTGAATCACTCAAGTAATGAACAATATTCTGCAATCCATGTTACCAAATACGTGGATTGAAATTGAGAATCGGTTAGATGTGGCTCAAGCCACAAAGGAAAATATGGTAGTATGTACATTGAAATATGGTAGTATGTAGTGACAAAAATGCTCTAATAAATTCTAATATGCATTGTAATATTTGTGTACAATTTTTATATTGTTTTCGGTACTATGCTTTAAATTATGTTTTTAATTTTCTTATATGCAAAATAAAAAACTTGATGCCATGTAAAGCAATTTTGTGAAAACTGCACTCTAGTATGACAATTGGTTGATTTCATGTCAAATTTTGAAATGCATCAGACTTTTCGCCAATATTTATTAAACTTTTCTAGTGTCTTTGTTTTTTACATTATATAAAACTTTATGATTTCTTACAAAATCAATCAAAATTTCATCATTTTTGCTCGTGCAACATGTTTACCACTACACAAGAAAAACGTTCTCCAACTGTTTGTCACTGCTAGGACAGCCTTCATGCAAATGGTATCTCCGCTATTTGACGTTCTGCTCACACTCAACACTCTCTTAGAAACCAATGCTATCTGGTTTGTAGAGACAAAGTTCTAGTGACGTCATCCACTGCTCATTAACAAACGCTAGATAACAGCACCGCTTTCTTAGGAAACCGTAGCTTTACAGAATGTTCCCCAAACAGAATGAAGCAAACATAATACCAATTTTGCTTTGAAGTGCGACATTTATTCAAACTAATGATAATTCAAACTATTAATATAGCTCTTATATCCATGTGTTTATAATGAATTTTTGCGTTTGCTTGGGAAAAAGTAAGAATTACGTGATAATTTGGATTTTTGTGATACAATTGCCACATTTGACCAAGCTATGTGGCTATTTGACCAAGCAGACACAAGGCAGGTAGCATCAATAAATTAATATTCACACAATGAAAGTTTTACTGACACAAGAAAGAAATGCACCCAGGGTAAGTTACAGGAATCGAACTGCATTGCTTACAACAGGTTGCTAGTGCAGTGCAAAATCCATTGAACTATGGAGGCCCTTAGAAAATTAAGGACTGTTCTAATTGGCCATTATCCAAGATTTAAAGCTGCATTTGCACCCCTACATTACTGCTTGAAATAACATAGATAAATGCTTATTCCAATTAATGACAGCTCTTTGATATTTAAAAGATAAGAAAATTGTTGCATTATTTCTCAGTCTTAAAGTTAGTTCTTATATATTTGAATAAATACTATGTGTTAAAGTACTACTTTTCTCCTAACTACACTTCAAAAAAGGGCAAATACCCCTGATTGCTTAACTGATTATTTTGATGATGATTTTGAAACAGGATTGAATTTCAACAGGTATTTATGACTGATTTGATTTTCAAAAATAAAATTCAGTCATAAATACACTTTATGTTAATTCTTTTGCATGTGAATTTTTAAAGAATATTGTATAAATAATTATTTGGATTTTTGTCATCTTTTGGGTATCTTAAATGAAGCATTTGGTCTCATTCCGCTTGCCAATATTTATTGCAAAATGAGGTCGACAAATAACCTTTTTTTAATTGGTTCAGACAACAAAATTAAATAGTAAGCTAAAAGCTTCATATCAAAACAAAATATTATGAATGACTTACAAATTAAAGTAATATATATTCCCAATTTCCAACTTACCTTGTATTCAAAACACGATATACAAATGTACATAACTTCTAATAGTTGATGGAGTTTACGAGGTTTCCAGTCAGTCCACCATGATCGCAGTACTTTCTTATCCACACTTTTCAAGACCCATAGAACACACATCAATAAATGTTTTGTTGCATCGCCTTTTAGAAGTTGCTTTCGATTCTGCAATAAAATATAACTGCAAATTTTAGAACAGTCAACTAAGCCAAAATGCATAAGTGGCTAAATACTTTTCTGAAAAAATTCTGCACTGATGAAGGTAACTGCAGTACCGTCAATCAGTGTTTTCATTTCAATAAAGTATGTGCTTAATTTTCTTAAAAATTTCATTGCAAGATATATTTCAAATGAATAATTCATTAAGGAGATTATGGACCTTTTATACTGATGCTGCATGATTTTACTGGCAATTGATTTAATAAGATTATGTCTCTTTCCAATGATCCAATGAATATTTAGTCACAACAGTACCATGGAGTAATGCAAAATATAAGACTTAACAAATCCAGTCAAAAAAGGTTATATTAGTACAGTTAAATTTTTTATTAAAAGAACAAAAGCATCAATACATTCAAAGTATTAGTTTATATAGGGTGATTCACTTGCAAGAAAAGTAACACTATTCCCCATTAATGTTATTTTAATGTGATTATGAAATTTACACATGCACATGCCCTGTTACTTACAAAAGTTATTAGGGGAGACTGGGGACACTTGATCCCTAAGGAGACTTGATCCCTAGTGTTTAAAACAACAATAATAATAAAGAGTTAAGTCTTGTAAACTTGTAACACTGGTACAGTTATTCTTAGTCAACAAATCCAGCAACAAAATTTCTTTCATCCATGTTTGTTTTTATTATAAGAAAAGATTGTTTGATTTCCTGAATTTGAACTTTTTTTATTGCAAGTGGTTTAAGTTTTTTATTTTTAACTAATTATAATTAAAGTAGTTATATATCATGATATTTCATACTGCCTTTTCTTACCTTATAAATAATACTATTTATTTGTAATACAGTTTTTTTCCAACAATATTTTCATGGTGCATGTGCATTGGGGACACACGATCCCCATCATATGTGGAGAGATTATTCCGGGATCAAGTATCCCCAATGTCACATACACATATATATTTTTTTCTTTGTTTACTTTTTGTTGGTGAAGTCATGCCATGATTTATAAACGTAACGATGGTGTTAAGCCCAGTAAAATATCAATGTGGAAGATATGCAGGCATCAGTAAAGATTGTATTAGATGGTGGCAGTATAAAGGGTCAAGCAATTGGCATTAATGTAATGACATTAAAACGTTCTGTTAAAGAAGATGTTTTATGCATATATTTGAAAACATCAAATAAATTACATCGCGGACTTACTCCTATGCATTTAAGGAAGTTAGCATTCCAGTATGCTGTTAGCATTCCAGTATGCTGTAAAATAAGAAAAAAATCCCCGAATCATGGAAAAAAGAAGGATGTGCGGGGTATGAATGGTACAGAGAGTTATGAATCATAATAAGTCATTGTTTCTTTGAACACCAGAGGCAATCAGCCTTAATTGTGTCATTAGTTTCAACAAACACAACATTAATGTTTTTGAAAATCTGGAACTGATATATACTAAAGAAAAGCTAGACCCATAAAAAGTATGGAACATTCATGAAAGTGGTTTTACCATTGTGCATAAGCCACCAAAAGTATTTGCTACCAAGGGGAGAATATCGCACCCCAACAAGAAAAGTGACACAGCTCAAAATTGCAGAATTTGAGAACTATCAACTTAAAGGATACTATAAAACTTATATTCAATAGTAAAAACTTCTTTTAAATTTTAGGTAAGTATTTATGGTGATATCTTCTATTATATTCTATAGAATAGCAATATAACACGCTGGGACAACTCATACATTATTTTTCAATGACATAGCATCAAAATTTTATTTTTTTACTTGTGTTACTTTTTTGCCGGGGTGCGATATGTTGACAATTCATTGGAATGTGATAGCAATTACAATGTTCACAATTCAACAGAAGCAGAATAACTTTATGAATTTTCTGATGAAAATGAAGACATCCAAGATGTATCTTTCAATGAGAATGATTTTGTAATTGTAAAATTTCCAGAGGAAGAAAATTAAATCCCTTTTTGGAAAAAAATCTAGAAAAAAATTTTTGTTATAGAATTTGAAATGAATTTTTTGAGAAAAAAAAAGGATCAGGCACCAATCAGTTTATATATCCTGAAAAAGTCGACAAAAGCATTGTTGATAAAGAGGACTGTGTTAAAAAGTTGTCAAAACCTATGTTGGGTGAAACACTCAGAACGGTAACAGTTTTGACATTGTTTGACTTTTCACGTTTTGAAAATATACACTAGTTTTTTTTTAATACAAATAATCTAGGCTTTTGTATTTGTCATAAATGTAGTACTTTTTCAAATGTTTCATTTGACATGAAAATGCAAATTCTATTTTTGTTTGCTTTGAATTGTCTAAATGTGTTTGTGTGAAAGATCAAGTCTCCCCTTGTGGGGGATCAAGTGTCCCCATAATTGGGATGCTGCATTTTTTTTCTCCCATTGTTGAAAAAAATTTATATAAAATTTAAAAATTCATTTATGAAAATGAAATAAATGTTATATCAAAGAATACAACTGTGCAATTTATAGTGATTCAAAACATTCAAAAAATAACAATATTTTAATACGATAAAAATTTTAAACTGCAAATTGGGATCAAATCTCCCCAGTCTCCCCTAATACAGAAGATACTGTTAAAACGGTTTCCTTCTGTATCCATTCCATACACTCTTGAGCATCATCAGCAGATTCTGTACTAAAGTGAATAAAGGTCATGTAGCAGCAAATTGCTTAATGCCAAGTATTTAGAAGTTATCAATTGTATATGGCTTAGGTATTGAAAATTTGTTGATCCATTTTGAAGTCTTTTGATGACAATTGCTTTTACTTCTTGTACTTGTTTCAGCATTATATTTAAGGTAAATATTTTTAGGTAGTAAAATTGAAAACAAGTAATAAATATTGGGAGTACTGGTTTTAGGGATTGATGACAATTATCGCTAAAACAATCATTACTAGTTTTTTAGTTAAGACATTTTATTATTATTTTAGCTTCACATGCTTTACATTTTTAAGATCATACTTCAAGAATCAATTTATACAACAGGAGTAGTGGCAAATATCAGTATGGGACAGAATGCCAAAAAAAAAAAAAAATCAAATTGGAATTGCAATTTTTGACTTGAGGTCTAAAATTAAATAATAAACATCGAAAAGAAAATACTAGGGAATGTTTTTTTATTTTTAATTTTTCTTACATTTTTATGTGGAAAAAAGGAGTCATATTCCAGAATTAAAAAATAATTTAGGGAGAAAGAGATACTATTTGAAGTCATTTTATTGAAAGTTGTAGCATAAAAATTAGAACCCAATTTAAGCCCTAGTCATTGCCTTCAGCTAGGGAAAAAGTAAACTAAATGCACTTAATTCTGTGTTTGCATTGACTTTTTTTTTCACGAATTTGATTTAACATTAATTTAAAAGAAATATTTCATTCTCTTTTTATGCAAGTCATTTTGATTTAACAGGAGTGGGCCAAGCCAATTGCAAACAATTTTTTTGCCTAAATTCTAAGAAAACATATTTTATATTTGTGGTGTAATAGTATAATTTCCATATTACACATGAATAGATTGCATAACAGCTAGTGTATGCGTTTCAAAATGTATGCTTTCGTTTACCAATGTGTACGACTAGGTATCATATATCATCAACGTTTTCATTGAATTTGGTACTTAATATGACCAAAATTCCCAACATCACTACAATGGCACACACAATTGGTTGGGAAGGATTTGATGACCTATCATTTAAAGATATTGATGAATTGTTAGTCGACAAAGCCTTAAGTGAAGATGAAATATTAGAGGTTGTCCTTGAGACTACTAATCCCAGAGAACATAGTGATAATGAAGAAAATGATACTGTTCTACATGTAGATTTAATAAAAGAAATTATGGAACCGGCCAAAAAATTGGATAATCAGTTTATTAAACATGACCTTAATGAGGAACACACTGGGAAGTTTCAATGTGAACTGATGTTGAAGACAGTCTCTTACAGAGAATTATATAATGCCCTAACCAAAACACGAACACAACACTTAATAACTGAATATGTTCGTAAAACCGGGGAAACATCAGTACCAGAGGTGACCCGTGCTGATTTTGCTGAAGAGATCAGAAAGAAATTCATTAATAGAGGAAGAAGATGTTGTCCTCAGCATTTTAAGTGATAGCTAGTAGTTCCAGTCATACACAAACGTATTCGCCGTTGATTGTTAGAAAGTGAAAATGAATAAAATCTTGTTATGTGTAAAACAGACATTTTTTCATTTCAAATGTAAATTTACTCTTAAATTACATGTGTATTTTGTTGAAATAAAATAATAAGCTTAAAATGAATATGTTCATATGTTTTTTTAAATTTTTACTGATTTTTTAGAATTAATCTTCCTTTTTTCCATAGATACAATGTCTTTCATACAAGAATCTTTTTACGCGAATTCTTCAGGAACATATCTATCGTGAAAGAACAGAATTAGGTGTACTGATAAAAACTAATCAATATTTTTTAAGTTGATGATTTACCAGTAACGAGAATCAATAATTTTCAAACCCTAGCTGCAAGTTGAATAAGATGTCTAGTTGCTTGTAATTCTTTTACTGGTTAATGGATACAAGCGTTTTGAAAACAATCTTTCACCATAACTCTTTCAAAGTATACATTGACACTTGCTGTTAAATGAACTCATTTGTCAGTGCTAATGAACAAACAAGCTGTTCAACTTGTTTCAAAAACATGCATAATACTACATTAAATCAAATGTCCGCAGAGATGGAATATGAAAGTAAAAGAAAAGGTTCCCTTTAACAAGAGTTCACTAATAAAAGGGTGTGAGATTTTTGTTTAGTTAAAAATAATGTTGTAAGAAATGTTCAGAGCATCTAAAATTAGAACTACCATGCATAAATCAATAATTTAAATAGAAGTTATGTTAAAAGAAAAAAAGCATACTTGAAATACTTCATATGGTTTAATTAAAGAACTCTTGCTGGGTATGCTTGAACTGGATATTGCAGAAGCAATTTCATGGCTTAAAAGACCATCGGGTTCATTATCAGTTTCATGACCTGAAATAGTTTTAATTAATTATTTAATTTAAGATATGTGAACCACTAAGAAATTCTATATAACAAAAGAATATTTCTTATAATTCAGAATTTTCTGTGAATATTATAAGTAAATAATAAGTAATAATATAAATAAATAATAAGTAATAATATGAGTAAATAATAAGTAATAATGAGTAAATAACAAGTAATAATATAAGTAAATAATATGTTTCAAGGTTTAAATGCAAGGTCCACAACTTTCCTCAGTACCTTATTGAACAATTGAAGCATGTTGGTACAATACTAGATTTTTTAGAATTCAGATTAAGGAAGTTAAAATTTTAATCACAGTAAATTTTTAAATTTACATTTTTCCTTGTCATTTTTTTACAAAATTCAAACTTGCATTACAAAAAAATTAAATAAAGCAACAAATTTGTGAAATTGAAACCGATAGAAAAACACCAACACAATATCCAGACTGAGAACACAATATTTTAAAGCAATGAAATTAACAGTGATGGAAAACTAAAACATAGACATTGTAACAACAGTTTGGATGTTGAGCTCACAACTCCTCATATATTCACCTGCCCTATAAAATTAGCTGCTCTTCAAACCATCAATTAACATCCTGAAGAACTGCTTTACTATGACAAAATAATCACAATCGCCAAAGCTATGTAAAATGCACATAGCAACATCTGACTCAGAAATGGAGATGACAACAATAAGATAAAGAAAGCAGTCATCTAATGTATGACTGCTTTTTTTGTTAATCTTATTGTTGTATATGGAGCCAATAGATTTTAATGAAACATGCAGAAAATTCTATCTGTAATTGGATTTTTGTGAATTGTTGATTTTTTGCATTGCATAAAAAAAATCACACTTCAGCACCTAATTTTTGGAAGGAATTAATTCCAAACAAGTAAAAATGGTCCAAAATTTGAATAGCATATAATTTGGGTTAGTTTTACTTTACAAACCTGTGACAAAGATCCTTAACTTAACAAGTTTTTGTAGGTTAAATATTGTGATTTGCTTTTATTATTTTCAGTCAAAATAAGCTTGATATCTATACTGTTATATAAAGAAGTATCTGTATGTCTGCGTGCGTGTATGTGTTGCCAGATGAATCTATAGAACTTACAGTAATGAAATTCTGCATACAGGTAGTCCTAATTTTATGCACATTTTGTGTAAAGCCCGAATCTGAAAATTTAATCTAGAACATTTTTTAATTACTTTATTGGCATGTATTTATTATTTGTTTTTTTAGAATGGCAACAGTGTGAAGAGATCAAATTTTATATTAATTTTTTTCCTTTCACTTCCTGAGCACAAACAATTCCAGCAAAGCAAAACAAAACAAATAAAAAATTTTAGCTGGAGTTTGTTTCTTTTTTAATTTTTAGTCTAAGTTTCTATTTTCTCTATTGTTAAAGATAGAGTGAAAATTTCAACGAATTAGAAATCTGCAGAAAATTTACGCCATACTGATACCTTAAATGTGATTTTCTTTAAATAAATAATTTTTCAGTAGTAACTTTTATATTTTCGCAATACGAATTTGGCTGCATTTGACGAAGATATTCATAATGAACACAAAAAGGACTATTTGAGGTTTTCTACCTTCGTGATTGTTAACGACAGTAAAATATCAACGGATATGAAATCTGCATAAAATGTTACACCAGATTGATACCTCAGGTGTCATGTCAGGTGGAGGTAGGACTCATTCTTAAAATTATTGTTTTCTCTTTTTAATGTTTTCAATATCAGTAAGAACATAAAAAGAACTGTCACAGGCAATGCCGTGCTGGTCTGCTAGTTGACTTTAAAAAATAAATGTTCAATAACTTGCACTGTTATGCTGTTTATTTTGAAAACTAGATTAATAAACAATTACATTTTAATTTTGTGTAAAAAAATTTTTAATTTAAAAATAAATATTTATAAGATTTTTTGCTTAGAAGATGAAATCCAATTATAAAATGTCATCAAACATAGAAAAGTAGTAGTAATTCTACTTACCCATATTGATACTTTGCCAATCACATAACAATGGAAGAGCATCCAAAGTAATGCCTATGAGAGGCAGATATAAGCTTGCAACTCTAGCTCTTTGATCAGGTTCCATAAGACGAGGGTCCCATTCATGTACGGTTAAGAGATTTCTTACCATATTAATTGCTTTTGTATGAAGCATAGCATTGCTAATAAAAAATATAACTTATTATTTTAGTTTAATGACACATTTTAAACAAAAAAGATTAAAAGTACACAATTTGATGAAGAAACTGACTCACTTAAGTGATATTTGTCATAGCACTATATAAATTGCAGGGTACAATTAGGCAGCAATGATTCCACTTTCTGCAGATTAGAATTAACCATGTTACACCAACATAAAATGATCTATCAAGTAAACTTCTAGGACTTTTCCAAGGAAGTGAAAATGACTATTTGGTATCAGAATATAATTGTTAGGAATAAAAATGCTTTTACATGCCCAAACAGATGAATACCAGTTTTATAAGACACGCATAACCTATACGTCTGTCATAGATTTGCAGAAGATGCAATGCATCAACTGTGAGGTGAATTTGAATATGAATTATTGAGATTAATGGAAATATGAATTATTTCATTGCCAAAACATACAAATATTGGACTGCCATTTGTAAAAAAACCTCACAATCATGGGTATTATTAAATAAAAGCTAGTGAAATTTAGCCACTCCAATACCAAAATTGAAAGTTATGTATAGATTGAGTCAAACTTGTAGCCAGTAATTCTTGCAAAATCTATCCGTTATCCAGATTCATTGTCATAAAAAAAACCACAGTGGTGCAGAATTGGAGGTAACAGCATAAAGAATGAACCACAAGAATTCTATTTCTGGTTACAACTGTTATATAATTCCATCAAGTATACAATATAGACGGTTTGCAATATCATCAGCAAACAAGTTTCGGATGTATAAGGTTGGATGTATCACCTATGTAACACACCACATCACAACTATGTAACATGTTATTGTACTATTTACAATGAAGAGGTTTTGAGGTATCTTAGTAACCTATCTTTAGAATATAACATCTGTGGGATGCCTGTGAGACACTAACTATGAAATAAATGTTTAACTCAATTCCTTTCATTGACTGTATTGTAAATTCACTGAAAATGCAGGTGGAATTAAATACTGACCCTGGTTAATACACAATTATTAGCAACAAGCTGAATAACCTGGCATTGCTCGGGTTTCATATATGACCGCAACATTTTCCTATGTTAACTCAAATACCCAAACCCTGTAGAACGAGTTTACTTGTCCATGTCCATTTATTGCAGGAAAACAAACTTTATATTTTAAAATTGGGGCTTCGAGGGATACTTTTAGGACAACTTGTGAGCCAATTTTCATGGTTACAGATTGGTCTGAAGACAGGAATGAAATAGCCAATGTTTTCCACAGTGTTCTAAAGTGTAAGAGTAGCAAATTTGGTGTGAATTGGTCAAACGGTGTAGATTTGTATAGTGGTTATACATACACATCCTTTTATATATACAGAGATAGATTCCTCTGGACACAATCAGAAAAAATACTTCAATGGAAAACTGTGCATCTAGTCAAATTACTTTTTGACCAATAGATCGATACACAGCACTAAAATTTAACAATTCACTTAAATGTGAAATTTTTTCTGTAAAAACTTATTAATTAAAAATAAATTACTTCATTGACAGAACAGTCCATAAATCTGATAGCACCAATCCAACCAAAAAGTGTTGTTGTCTAAATTCCACAGAAAGTTCTGTGAAATTTCCTTTTTCCACTAAAGTTCCTGTTGAAAGGAGAGAGCACTGTGAAGATGATGAAGCAACACTTGGGCAAGGTGATGTAGCAGGTGAAGGGGATGTTGGAGTGCCAAAAGGCAAATTCAAGGTTACAAAATGCTCATGGCTGCATACTATTCTCATGAAGTCCAGCTTCAGAGACATTAAAAATATGCTATCAGGAAGCATTGAAATTTTTGCAGACATCTGTTTGCAGAAAGCCTAGAAAAATGATTCTAAATATTACAGAATCCTTTTATAATAAAAATTAATTTTTTGTTGTAATATTAAGGCATTTAAAAATTATCAATGCTTAACTAAGAAAAACATATATTTTCAACATAATTAACATAATGCAAGAAAACTAAATGCAATTAAAAGTAGAATATTTTAACATTTAGAGTACAAGAATCAATAATGCATATAAATAATTTATTATAACAGATAATGTTAAAATTATACCATTAATATAACTTATAAAACTAACAACAAATTTAAACAAACTAACTTTTATAAGACAAAACACATATCCACGGTCTACTACTGAAAACAGATCACACAGAAAAAAGGCCAAACTGGAATTGAGATTCTTGGTGAATTTTTCTTCACTTTCTTTATTGCAGCGGCTAATGATTTCTGATGTCACTGTAGTCACCTTGAATAAATAATTTTAAAAGTAGAGTACATAATAAAAATTAAAGTTAATCATCATTTTCACTATTCATTCTACCTGAAGCATTGAATCAGAGATAATTAATTATGAAGGTCACTACTACATTTTCTAAATTAAAGTATAGATAAGATAGAGAAAAAGAAAATGTTCTCACCAAAGTAGTAATATCATCAAAAAATTGAGCACAAAATCTCATTTTACGAGGCATATCCAAGCGATTAGATGCTGCCAAATGCTCAATCATGCTTCGAATTATTAAATCAAAGAAAAACCAGGAGTTAGATAGCATGAGTTCTCGAGATGGCCCACTGGATACTACACACTGTAAAGCTATTTCCTCATGCAGGACTTTGCGAGATTGGGTCACAGAAATAGCACATAGTACATTTTCCTGAATTGCAGCAGCAGCTCTCATGCTTGCAGTTCGATCTAGACCTCGACAAAGAATAGAACTAACTTCACCATCAGGATCTGCATACGACATTAAATCAGGATTACTATTACTGCGACCATAGCAAGATTTCTAAAGGGGGAAAAAAATTGTATTATTCTCCAGTGAGTATAGAATAAACAAAATCTTAATAAAGATATCAAAGTTTCCACTATTCAAATACATTAATTCGAAGTTTTTGTAAATACAGCATTACTTTGTCCATTTCAGCCCATTAAATTTTACTTTTACCATCAAGTCATTCCAAAATTCAACTTGTAACAGAAATCTCATGTCTTATTGATTAATTATAATGCAGTTGAATACCATGTAAATTATAAAATATTTTTTGATGTTCTTCCCTTCCAATAACCAAGCACGAGATTGTAAAAATAACAATTTATTTAAACGATTAAAAGACAGACACAAACGAACATCATTTCATCCGGTGCAGTACATCGCACCTCAAAAACAAAACAACCGAGACAGGTATCCGACTGTCAATTTTCTCTATGGCAACCCTTCCATGTAGGGAGGGTAGTCACCAAGAACTCTCCTAAATTGATCGCCAACAGCGGCCAGATATCACATATTTATTAAGAATTAACCTATGTATTAAGTTCATAATTTTCATTTGTTATAGATACTAACATGCAGAGGTGTAGACATGTGTCGTCCTATGGTTCCATATCCGAAGCCTAAGGGATTCGACTCGCTAACTGATGATCCATAAATAGAAGAGGCTGCATGAGGCACTGTTATCTGGTAAGCAAGGTATGTGACTAACAAACTATTTCGATTGTGTCGATCGTTTTGGTTCTCCAGTCCTGACTGAAACATAAAAACAGGAAATGTGAGACATGTCACATATATGTACTTTTATCTACTTGAAATTTAAATACCACAAACTTAGACAATACAATGAATTCAATGAGGCAAAATTACATCTGTTTAGATAGTGGAAAACTAAAAACGTTTTGTTCAAAATAAAGTATAAGTGTGCAAAATTAAATTATTTTTTAAATTATGATGTTAAATATTTCCAATAGATCTTAGCTCTTATACTATATTTGAAAGCATGATAGTACTTAGGTCACACTCAAATGGTATAAAAATGTCAGAACCAAGCGTACTGTTAAGTTAAACAAACAAAATTAAAAGATGAATACTATATTTTAAGGACATTACTTAAACTTACTGTAACAGTATGTACAACCATTGCAATAGCTTCAAATGCTGCTTGACCAATGTTTGTAGTCTGTCCATTAATAACTGGAGGTCTCACAAGTAAATATATTAGTTTGTTAAGGACAAGAGGCAAAAAATGAACTAAAGATTCCAGAGAACTATCATTAGCACTAGTAATTTCAAGCATGCTGGTCTTCAACTCATGTTCTAGAGAACTTTCTGCAATTCTTGCTGGAACGGATCCTTCTTCAACCATCCGGCATAAATTGAGAAAGCGATCTACATGTTGGTCCTGTGAAATATTAGGAATCTAGTTGTAAGAGATTTAATCATTACTTTATTTTATTTGTATTAGCAATTTACATACATTTGAAATATTACAGAAATTTTCATTGGAATTACATATGAGCAAAGCATTTTTCATTTTTTTACACATATATTTAAAAAAATTACTTTCTATTATTTTTTTGTCACAAGTGTGATCAATAAATTATCTCACTAATCAAAACAACTTAAACTATTTGTTTCCATATTATACCAAACTACTTGTTTTAATTAATGTTTCTTTTTATTTCAATATTGTATACAAATTTACTCATTTTATTTAGAATTTTAAGACACATGAAATCAAAACTTGTTCAATTATAAAATTTAAACGGGATCATTATTTTAAAAAATGATACATTCAACATCAATTCAATCAACACTTTTTTATAATAGTAAGTATGTTTCTATGACAAACAGTTACAAAGATAATCATCAAGCATCAATTCTACATCGTGTATAAGGGAGATTTTCAGTGTAAAACGAACAAATCAGATCAAAGACGGAGGTTTTAATTCCAGTTACACAAATGCTCTTGCATAATACATTACGTTATCTTAAAATGTACTATGTCATTTTGGTGGCATTTTAGATTTAATCTAATTAAAGTTGGCAATTAACTAGCCTATATCAATTTCGAATTCATTCTTTAGAATTTCTATTTGCAATGTGCTGGAATCATTAGATAACCAAAATAAGTTATATTTTTTCAGGAACATGTACTGAAATGCATGTTCCACTACAAAAATACCAACATAAACTACATCTAGCTTTACAGAAACAACCTCTCATAGTTACGAAATCTTTCCAGATTTTTAAAACATTTGTTTTTATTGTAGAATAAAAATGTTATGTTAGTTGAGAGAAAGGGCAACAAAGACTAAAACATTAAAGAACATTTTTTTACTTTTTTATAACGATATAAAACTTTTGACACTTGTTCTTACTTGTGGGAAGACTGAGGATACAGCATGAAGTGTGATGTTAAATATTCCTTTGTGATTGTCCACCCATTTTGTATTTGGAATCTGAATCTAAAGGGAAAATTTTAAATGTTTAGCTAATGCAAAGGTGAAGCATTATTCATGCACATTAAAATGAGTAAGTTTCTATTTAAAAAATGACGCAAAAATCTTGAATCCAACACAAAAATTCATAAAATAACAGGAATTTATTATAAAAATACAGTAATTTAAAGTATACTACCCATACTAAAAATTATAGAAACTTAGATAACATGTAGATAAAAATTACATAAAAATGTCACTTATCATTGAAATTAGATATTAATTTATAGGAAACATGCTTGATTGCTATTTGAAAACAAATTATTATAATTCAGTTTATAGTTAGTTAATACTTAATAATAAGAAGAATTAAATCACACTTACAAATGGTGTGAGAAAAGAATAACTTGGTGGGGGATATTCCATCATGACAGGAAGACTAAAATCTCCAGTTTGTAATCTTCCTTCTTTAAATAAAGGAATCCACTGAAATAAAATGTAAACATGTTCTTATTTGCTGATCTCAACACATTTGAATTAGTGTCTAATATTACTAAAGGAAGTGTTTGTCTGCATGTTTGTTTTTTTCGTGGCCGCAAAATCCCGACGATTCTATGGCACTTACAGCAATGAGATTTGGCACACAGATAGTCCAAATTTTTTGCAATTTTTGTGTTGCAGCGAATTTTAAAATTTAATCTAGATTTTTAAATGAATTTAAAGTTTTATTCTCTACCTGGTTCTTCAATCGTGTTTCTTCCGGAGAAAAGAAGAAACACTCGAATCTGGACTTTTTCTACCCACGTGACCTTGCTGTCAGTCTTTGGAATCATGCCAAATTTTTTCATCTGACAGAATGCAGAGAAAATTATTATATTTTGTGTCCACTTTGATTTTGCACGTAGGAATGATTTTCTAGCCAGACGATAAAAGAAACAGATTACATTTCCTGTCCTATTCCATTTTAGGGAATGAGAGCAAAAAATAAAAAACATTTTGACTGGGATTGTGAATTCTTTTTCGTAAAATCAAAAATCACTAAAGATAGATTAAAAATTTCAACGGATTTGAAATCTGCAGAAAATTTTACACCAGGGTAATAACCTACATCACACAGGGTTCATACTCTATCAATGATAGTAAAATTCAGGAGTTACTAAGGAGTTTTTCAGGAGTACATTACAGAAAATTCAGGATAACAAAAAAATCAAAGTGACGAACTAACAATCCCATTTTCATAAATTATCTATTTTAATTGTATACCTTCCATAATGTTTGATTTCTTTTAAAATTGCATTAGTATTATACATAAAATGTACTTACCATAAAAAAACATTATAATATCAAAACATAGCAAAAAATCTCAAATCTTATTAATTTATTTTAAATACTTTTCAATGTTATATACATTTCATTAAGGTCTTCTTCATTTTATTTCAATTTTTTTAGTTCAATAACTTTTTTTTCAGCATGATGCCTTAAAGCATTAGCTTTGTTATCAAGCCAAGATCGCTATTTTTCTCTGCCTTTTCTGAATAATCGTCAGAAGTTTTATTCAGGTCCTCAATATCATTTTCTAAACGTTTCTTCTTTCTTTTCAAATCATCAACACCTTTGGTTAGGAGTTTTCTTTTTTCTCCACCAGTTTTATTCTTCTTACTTATTTTTTGATCCTCTAGATATGAGAAATATTTTTGACGAGCACCAGCAGCTGAAACAATCAATTCCTTAGAAATAATAGGTTTTTCGATTCCACCAACAAATCGTAGATGGTCATCAATGACCCTTTTGGCCACAAGTGTTTCGTTGCCAAGATTTTCAACCAGTATGTTTTTGTTAATCGAAAACCCTCTCTCGACACTTGCCTGTCCATGCGAAAGTAGAAGAACAACTTGAAAACACATCAAGCCAATCTACGAGCGGATCAAAACAGTCACTGCAGCAGTGCCTGAATTGGGTTGTTGTGTCCATACAGCTAAAGTCTTCAATGAAACTACTGTATTCTTTCAAAATCTTATCACAGCCCACTTCTTTGAAGCGTCCTGCATTTGTCAAACAAAGCAATATGCTTTGAAGCTTCTTTACTACTGATCAATGCACGAGGATCTAAACAAGACATATTACGCACTAATGATAAATTTAAGAGTCATTTTTCCATTAGTTTTTTTGTCAATTTTATTAACAATTGCCTGCAACTTAAATAAAACTCCATTTTTTTTTTCATTGTTGAATTTATCTTTGCTTAAATTTTTGAGGTTCTTTCTTGTGACAAAACCAATATTAATTTTGGTTGCATCTTTATATAGTTCTTTATTTTGTCGCATTTCACTTTTTTGCTCTTTGATTATTGTTATTTTTCAAGAGATAAAAAGAAATATCAGGAAAAAAAACACAATTTTCAGGAGTTTTCAGGGCCCTTAGTAAAAAAAAGCAAAATTCAGGAGTTTTTCAGGAATTTCAGGAGGCGTACGAACCCCGATCACAGGCAACGCCGGGCTAGCCACGCATTTCTTATATATACAACCAATATCCGAAAAGTATCAGGACTGATGAGCATGAAACATTTGTCAAGAAATTTGCATGTGTGCTACTGAAAGCAGCAGTTGCTGTCTAATAACCAAGCAGCCACAAACTGTTGTTTAACATTTCAGAGAAGCAGCAAGGGGAAGTGTTCCATTGCCATGGTACACCAAAGTCAATATCGTTTTTGTTAGAAACTGAGCAAAACAGCTACAAAAAGTACATGGTAAAAGAAGCTTATGGGGATTCAGTCTTATCCTGCAGCCAGGCTTTCAAGTTGTATGGAAATTTCCATGAGACAGGAGTCGCTTCAAGTGATCAGTTTTTAATAGCTTGCACTGAGGGAAAATTTCAGAAAATTTCCAATCTCTTACAACTAAATTACTGGAATACCCATTAAAATGTAGGCTGAAGCAGTAAACATCAGCAAGACATCATTTGTCATGACAATCTTTGAAATGATTGTGGTAAAATAAGTTTTAATGCCAGACAGATACCTGGCATTCTGACCGATGAGCTAAAGGAGGATTGATCATTAATGTGTTTGGATTTGCTACAAAATGCAAATCAGGATCCTGATTTCTGTAGAAGAATTATTGCTGGGAATGAAAAGTGTTGACAGCAGTATAATCAACAAACAAAGCAGCAAAGTGCTGAATGAAGAAGCATCCAGTCACCACCATCCAAGAAATCCAGCATGCAGTCATCACATACAAAGACGATGCTTGTAGCCTTTTTATGAATGGAGGCTTTGGAATTCCACAAAGAATTTGTACCTGTGTGAGTAAGGATTTCTACAAGCAAATATTAGGATGTTTATAATGATATACTTGTTGTCATCATTCACAGTTATGTGCATCTAGAATGTGCTTTTTGCTCCACCATAATGCAAAATCACAAAGCGATTTGTTGGTTCAACAATACATGGCATACTGTCTGTGATGCCACATTCCCCAGTTGTACCGTCCTTTGATTACTAATTCTAGGATAAAAAGTGCTAAAAAGGTAGAGTCCTGCACAGACATTGCAGTTATCCAAGCAGCTAACAGACATAATGCTTTACAGAACTTTTTCAAGGACCTCCAGAAACACTGGAAGCTCAGTGTTGATTCCCCTACGAAGCAATTTGGAAGAAGACAAACAATAATTATTTATAGATGTTACTTTTCATATTTTTTAGCTGCAGTCCTGGAACTTTTTGGGCATAGGATGTATAAAAATTATAATTTTGAATAATATTAACAATTATAAGTGTAGGAATTCAAATACAAGGAAATTCAATAATGAACATTCAAAAATGCATTGTGTTCTTATACTAACCGAATATCCTATTGGAGTTTCTGTAGGATTTTGTTCAATTTTCTTTTGGCAACTTATATGATAAAATGTAAAAAGAAGGTGGTGCTGCTCAGTAAACACTGCAGGAAGTTTAATCTTAATTTCATCATAAAAATCAGGAAATCTGAAAGCATATCATTTGAATTTCAGTAATACTTTGTTTCTAAATTTTAATCAAGAAGTAAATGTTAAAAACACTATTAAAATTGCTAAAAAGTATATCTAAATATCTTACATAAGTGAGATTAAATAAGTGTGGAAATAACCACTTTTTAACAGTATTACATGCTTTAAATACTCAACGTATAGATGATGAAAACGATTTCTGGCACATAATATATCTAGTAAAGTAAAGTATAGTTGAATTTTACACTGATGTCAAAAAGTAAAGCCAACCATTCAAGCTAAGGCATATATAGCATTAATATATAGCCTATGAAATAAGAGGTACCCATTCAAAACATGAAAAAAATCATAAATTTAAAACAATTTAAAATTTTAAATAGACAAAGCACAAAATAAACCAAATTTATACTAAAATTAAGGATTGAGTTAAAAAATAAAATATGTCACTTTAAAGCTTTTAGGGAAACTATTGCAGCAATATTACTCAACCAAACTGATTACTCAAACAAAAAAAGTTTAAATTGTGTAGTAAATATGAATTTCTCAAATAAAATTAGAATAAAAACCCACCTGCTATGATATGTAATAGATGTGTATGATTCAGTTAAAAACTCTGGGCAGCTTGACTTTCCAAATATTATCTGTAAATTAAAAATAAGACCAAAAAAAAAATTAAACTTTCAGTTATACTACAAAACTTCTAAGAAACCTCAACATAAGTCAAATCTCAGAGGATTAAATCTTATTGGAGTTTTTTGGCATTTTAGCAACTGGATAACTTGAAATATACCTGGTATTTTAAAATACTGTAGTAAAAAAAAAAGAGTTTGATCAGTAACTTAATTAAAAGAAAAACAATACTAAATACAAACCAAATTAGTTGAAATATTATGCAGTATTTAAATACTAATTTTCAAATTCATCTACTCTGCAATATTTAATTATTGCCAACAGATAAAAATTATCTTTTTCCAAGCATGCTATCATTAATCTGACAATTTAAGTGTTACACAATCCTCATAAATTTTGGCCTTCTGGACCAATATGTTAGCATTAATTTACTAATAAGATGATCGAGTTGAAGGTTTTCAATGTGCATTATAAATTTAAGCTTATATTCACTAACTTTACTTGTGTATATGGTCTCGATTGTGATGCAATAAAGTAATTATACAATCATTCCACAAAAGTTGCGAACATTTTGTCACTTTTTATAAAATATCTCAATTGTAGCTATATAATAAATAACCACTATGATGAATGTTCTACAAAACATGATTTTTAAATCAAAATCTTAATAATGTCTATAAATATTGGTAACACATTGAAGTAAACAGTTTAATGGTGTAAAAAAAACTTATGCATGTATACAAAAATATGCTTATCCTTTATATGAAAATAATAGGCATATGTGAATACAAAGCAAAGTAGATTAAATACTTCAACTACTTTTCAAAAGATAATAAAGGCCTTAATTTTCATTTTATTAAAAAAGATTTGCATCAGTAAAAATTATACTTCAAGATGGTAGAAATGTATTTAAAAAATTATGACAAATTTGTGATATTTTCAAAAATGGGGGCACTTTAGTTTTTTTGGGCTGGATTTGATACAATGTAATACATCAGATTACATAACAGAAAACATAACAAGATGTGAAGATTCACAGCATTTTTCTGTCATCATTGAAAAACTGGATACAAAATATCATGTTTTTCTGATTCACCTTAAAACACAGATAACAGTTAATGGGAGTTTAGTAAGCATAAACAAAAAGAGTAAATTAAATAGTTTGATAACATACAGGTAAAGCACTGTGAATTTCTTCATTAGACATGTATTGGATTTTGCAAGTTATATTTCGAGCAGAACCAGGTCGATTTGAGAAATTGACGTCTCGGGGATACAGAAAGAGAAGATTTCTATACGAGTAGTGAGGTACAAAAATTTCTTTAACAGGAAGCTCTAATACTTCTTTTGTAGGCCTGCCTTTTTCATCAGGATATGGATGAAGTCTTGCTAATTCTGGAGTTAAACAGTACTTTGGTTCTTCAGGACATGGTGCTATGTCTAATTTTAAGATTCCTAAAACAAAATAAATTCATTTAAATTAATTAAGTACAATCCCTAGAATACAGCAGAAAAAAAAATTAATTTCCAATAAATTGCCTAAGAAAAGTTCTTAATGCATTCATTACTTAAAAATGTAATGCCATCAAATGAAGAAAAATTTGATAAAAATACTGAAAAGCCAACTGCTAGAGAATGAAATAGATAAGGGAGAGGTTATTAAAAATTTTCAACCAATCTCTAATATAGTTAATCTGTATGTTTAGCTTATTCAAGATATATGAAAGCTTTTCATTTTTCTACGTCTGTCACTACACAAAATTCCAAATGCACTAAAACTAAATTGCTTGTTTGAATTTTATTATTAAAGAATGTATTTTCAAGAAACCATTGAAATTCTTAAGAACAACAATTTCGTACATTATTAACATTCACGTCAAGAACTGAATATTACTAATTGCTTAGAAACATTTAGTTGGTTAAAATAGGTTGAAAACATCCCAGATTTTTAAAAAAATTTGATACATAAATAAAATTTTTCATGAATAACCTGGTTATTAATCATATTACCTGGTATACATTTTAATCGTTTCAGAACAGACGAAGGTCTTTTAAGATCAACAAGAAACTTAAAGAGATCTTCATCACGAAGTCGGTCTGTCTCCTATAAAATTAAATCGAAAGGATCAATTACTCAGGATTGAGATCTGCACTAGTTATTTTTATGCTGAAAATGAAATAAGAAATAGAACTGAAGAAAATACCTGCTTGAAAAAGCTATTGACTGTCAAAGTAACAGGCCGAAAACTGTCAAGATTTGCTCCTAAATCCTCAGAAGACCAACTGTGCCTTTTCTCAATTGTGTTCCGACGTTCTAAAGTTCCACGACCCAAGGTACCAGTATCAGAGGTTTTTTTACGTAAGGTTTCAAAGCCACTTCCAATGTTTTTACGATCTACACAAAATACATAATTTAATAACATTTAAGCATTTTGCAGCTCAATGAAAACATTGACAGACTGCAGCAAAATTTAGAACACAACACTTGACGTTTTAACATAAACACTTAAAGTTATCTTACTTTTAAAATTGATAAGCAGCTTTATACTGAATTTAAAAAAGGTTAATGTAATGATGATAGACAAATATTTTCATTGTGATAATTACTACAACTCTTTGTCATTTCTGAATTGTAATAAATGTTGTTGTTCCATACCAACCGCAAGTGCTGTTGCAGCAGCGCCACCTTTTGAAAAAACTGTGAGTTTGATTTCAGTGTATGCAGTAAGATCCCATATGGAGAGACGTGTCTTGCGGTGAATATGGTCGCAGTAACTGCTGTGTAATGGTCATTTTACTGATATTAAATAAACTGTTATTATACAATCCATAAGTATATACCTTGTTTGTTTCCTGAGCTACGATAACAGATGTTATGTACATTTCCGAGTCAGATGATGCAATGTGCATTTTGCACAGCTTTAGCAATATCGATTATTTTCTCGCTGTAAAGCTGTTCGTTAAGATGGTAAGCGATGGTTTGAAGAGCAGCTACTATTGGAGGGCAGGTGAATAGATGATGAGGTGTGAGTTCAACTCTGAGACAGTTGTAACAATGTCTGTGTTCTGGTTCCATCAAAATTCGTTTTAATGCCTTTAAAATATCTTGTCCTGATCTCAGTCAGGATATTGTAGTGGGTTTTTCTATCAATTTTAATTTTAAATATAAACTTATTAATTAATCATCCTATTATTTAAGGATGACCCTATGATATGAAAAGTCTGATTTAGTTAGTATACATAAAAGCCTCTTGTAGAAGTAACATAAAAATTTCTCAGAATTCTCAAATACACTCAAAAAATAGTTAAAGTAACGCAAGCAAGAATCAGACTTTCATAAATTAAAGTAGCAATATTCAAGAATTTTAAAATCTGAATGTTTGCTCTTTTGCTCCACATTTCTATTTTAAAATTTGTTTCTAACTTTTAAAATGGTAGTTAGGATTTTGATTTATATCATGACAAGTGTAACAAATTTCAAGTGTAACAATTTTCATAAACAATTCCTATAAAATATTTATTACTTAAACACTAAATTTGATAAACTTGAAACCATTAAATAACTCAATTCACACACTGCAACTATGTTAGAAAATTAAAGTGATAGTAAGAGTAAAAATATGCACTATAATGTAAATATAAAATAATGTAGATACAGTAAAAAAGTGGTTTTTACCTAAGCTATTAGATGACACACTGTCTCTATCACTTCCAGAGTCTTTATCTAGATTGTTTACACCATTGATAATATTCATTAAATAGATGGCAGTCCATGCAAAAGGCATTCTGTACTTTCCAAGTCTATCACAGGTAAGAACAGCATTGCTTTTAAGTTTATCTCGATTCTACAATTTAAGAAAATAATTTACAACAAAGACATGAATATGTAAAGGAAAACAAAACTATATACACTATTGTAAGGATAATGTGCTAAGATATGTTAAGGTTGTGAAAGTGTTGGGGGTAGTGAAACACAACAGTATAAATTCATGAAGACTAAGCACTAGGATCTGCATTAATTCAAGGCAGAAACAAATAATTCTAATAGGTAAATGCTATGTTCTCATGAACAAATGAAATCAAAAAAGTATATTTGATTTACTTAACAATTCAACTACATTTTCATAAAAAACATGCACTATGTAAAGATTGGAATGATTGATAAACAATTAAAGCATTAGATAAATTTTATACATTTATAAGAATTTTATAAGAATTTGTTCATTGTATGTTATTTCTTCAACAGCCAAACAATCATCTGAGACAGACTTTCTTAACTATGAATTAAATTGACATTTAATTTATATTATAAATGTTAACGGGTTACTTAAAATAGTGAAAATATATTTTGAGATTGCTGTAGAATGTATATATAGATTTTTTTAACTAATATAATTATCAACAGAAATTGTCTTTCATAATATATTATTCAAAAAGTGTTTGTGTTTTATATTTATGCAAAGCAACACTTAATAACTGGTCTCTGCCAGTTTTTAATATGATTTTATGTTAAAGATAATATGAATCTTTTAATAAATCGAAAAACTCGTCAGATATTAAATATTTCATTTCAAAATAGAATTACAATTTTTGTCTTAAAACAGTAAAGGAATAAAATATTGGACAAATTAGTAAAACACATATTTACCTTGTCATCTTTAACATATGGTTCAATGCATTCATTAATATCTCCCTGTAAAACTTTCTCCAGCTGCAAAAACGAACAAATAAATAAAAGACTACAATAAAAGTTTCCAACACCATAGCAACTATTGTGTTAGAAGCAAAAGAAAAATTATACATAAATTTGACAACTAAAACCTAATCCAATAAACAAAAATTTATAATTTAAGTCATGGTCTTAAAACAAGAGATTTTGCTAAGTATTTAATTGAACTCATAGCATTAGAAGTGTCAAATCCCAATAATTTGTAGGCGATAGGCTTACTTATTTATATAAATCAAGTTTGATAGAAAACTGAAACTTTATTGTTTGTTTACTTGAATTCTTTTTATTTTAAAACTTATAGCTATATACTATAAATTTGAAACATTGATGATCCTAATCAAATATAATATTCATCAGAACAATTACACAGCTCAACACATAATTTTGCATAGAGCTGTGTAATTGCATTTTGCTTGTGTGTGTAATTGCTTGTGTAGCTGCAGTTTTTTTTAAACTGATTTTATGTGTATTTCATGTGATGAAAACAAATATGACGTTATTTTTTGCTCATCACCTCTTGTTTGTAAGATATGACAGTAGCGTTATTTACGCTAACACGTTAAATTAGGGTATAGACATTAAATTTTTTAAAACCTTTTCCTTAATAAATTTTGTAAAACATTATAACTAATTGAAACAGCGACACTCCTGTAAATCTACAATAGATTAATAAAAAATCAGAAATGAGAAAAATACAATAAAAACAAAAGGGAAAATTAATTTTGTTGCACTCTGAAAGCTCCTTTTGTTTGAAATTATTGAGTGAATTTTGTATACAGTTTCATTACAGATTCTAACAGTAATCTGCCATCATGAGTATCTCATCTGCCCTGGTAATGGTCTTCCAATGTCTACATCCTAGTGAAATCATTCACCTTGTTCTTCACTAGTATCACCATGACTTTCAGGGAAATGGTCTAAAATGATGTGCAAGTAATAAACCCTTATTCTCATATTACAACCAAGGTCTCTGAAGTTGTTAAGCATGCTGTTAACAAGTTCAACACAGTTTTCAGCGTTGTAATTGCCCAAAAAGTTCTTGACAACAAGGACAAATGAGATCCACTCTTTTCGCTTTGTCACATTCATGTAATCCACGAAATGAGGACCACGTGTGAGCTGTCTGAAGACCATCACGTCTGAAGACCACGTTTGAAGACCATCAAAAATTACAGCTTTAAGTTTTTCTGTACATGTTAAAGGTATTTCTTTTTCCTATGTATGCAAAGAGCTTTCATGAACTGCTTCATTATCTCTAGCTTTATATGCAGCAGAAGCAAGATGATTCTTTCTTGTCTGACAAAGGGTTCGACAAATGACATTTCTTTTTCCAACAACCATGTTCTTTCTCATGTAGGCCACCCTTTTCTAATTCAGTGATATTGTTTAGCTCTGCTATCCCATGGGTACAAGAAGCAAGGCTATTTTTTGTAGCCCCCTCCCCCCTGCTGACCAGGAGAAAGTTAACCATTTTAAGTCTGAATGAGGAACAGATCGTCTTGTATTTGCCCACTTGCTGTGGTTATTTTGGATTATACCGGTGATGTTCACAACAGAGTGTGAAAAAATCATATTTCTTTTTAAAATCAAGCAATCAGATTTTTTTTTATTTAAATCTGATTTAAAAAAAATTTAAATCTGATATTTTAAAATTTTAATCTGATTTTAAAAATTTTAAATCGGATTTTTTTTAATCAGTTTTTTTTTAATTTAACTAAAAAAAATGTATTTAAATTTTTCTAGGCCTTATACACTGTTTATATAAAGTAAACTATCAGAATTGGTAAATTAATATTATTTTTACTAAAAATCATAGTTTGTTACATGGTAATACATTTAAAAAGTGAATTTTCAAAATAAAAGCAAAAGGTAAAACATTTGTTTAACTTTAAAACACAAGTTGACACTCTACATAGTTTTCCTTGAGTAAATTACATCATTATGTTAACAAATTTATCAGTAAGTTAACTGTAAGTGACAAACCTAAATTATAATCTGATTGGATAAATATTTGTTATGGGTCACTACGCTTCAAATGACAAGTGTCTGTTTCAGGGTGCATTTTGCAAAATGAAAGATGTTCATAGTGAGTGTTTAAACTTTCGTCCTTTCAAATAGAAAGCTCAGTCATATTTTTTATTTAATAAATTATTTTAATCACATTAACTCTGTTATTTTGTATTTATGTCTCAATTAAAAAAAAGTAGTTGAAAAATCCCTATAGGTAAGTTACTGGCCACAATCAATTAAAGGGGTAATAAGTAGTTTAGGCATACCAGTGGGGTCATAGACAATATAAATAGCTAAAGACTTTTTTAAGTATAACATTAATGTACAATAAATTCTTCACCCTTGCTGTATCCCTTACTCAACAGATTACTTAGTCCTAAGATTATATGCAAGTGTCCAGTGCCAAACATTTTTTTAAAAGCTGATCAGAACTGGGTGTACCCATTAGTGCTGAAATGACCATGAGTGCAGAAAATGTAAAGCATTTGACAAGTTCTGTAATTTTCCTAGGGTGTATTTACTTAGTTATAAAAATGTAAGATTGGTTGTGAGTTAAATCAATGATTTTTTTAAAAATCATTTGACAAAAAACATGATTTTTATCATTGATTTAAATCTTGACACCCTGATTCCCAGTACAAAACTAACAGAAATCAAAGTGGTTTATGAGTTCCCTTAAACCATTGGAACACAAAATTTTAAACCCCATCTCTTCCCATTAGTCCACTGTTGTAGGTGTTCTGTACGAGTTTTACACATGAGTGAAGCTCAAACTTTATCTTGGTCAGCAAGACCAACACCAAAGAACCCAAGACAAGCTCTTTTAACAAAATCAGAAATGGCTTTTCTGTTCTCTTTTAGAGTGTACTCGCCACATATGTAGCAAAATATATCAGGATGATTAAAACAATTTCTTTCACTGGATGCCATTCTATAAGTTATGTTAGATGTAAACACTAAGTTATCGCAACAAATATGGCTTCATACAATCGGCTGACAGCGGTACAGAGAAGGAAGAAAAAAAGCAGGAACCAATCCACCTAAAAAATTTAACTTAACCACTACTCAATGAGTTGCTTAATAAAATATTTCACAATTTAGCTATGCTGAATCTCAAAAAGTAGAGCTGATAGAGAAAAATTCTTTTCAAATTAGACACCAGCACACCAAATAGTCTAAACCAGTTCAAAAATTCCAGGCATCAAACAAAAAAAATTCTTATAAGGTTGTGTTATCATAGAAAAACTTTTTTTAATTTAGATCAGGGTGGCCAACTTGTGGCATATTGGATGATTGCCAGTGGCGCATTGCATACTTGCACCTACTTATTCTTTTGAAGTAGGAGCCTAACTGAATGAACAACCTTCTCACTCATCGGTTCATTCCAATTTTTTAAGTTTACAATTGATACTTTGTAATACGACGTACATACTTGTGATCTGTATGTTGTTCTTTTTCAAAAATTAGACTTTTAGAGTTCTGTACTTTTCTGTGTTTTTACATTTCTGATATCCATCAGTGCAAAAGAAACTGAGCAAAAGCACATAAACTGATAGTAAGCATGAATTTTATGAAAAGTGGGGAAATGAGTTGCTATTTATGGCAAGTCCATCAGGAAAACCATTTTGTATTGTTTGTGAAAGTTCTCTTTCCCTTAATAATGTTAGGAAAAACCTTACCTTTCTTTTCAAAAGTTTACTGAGCCAACATATTTGATAATTCATGTGTAAACTTTATCACGGTTATGCAAATTTTATGCAAAACTTGTCATGTGATCCTTCATACTATTATAAAAGCAGTTGCAATCTGTTGTACCAGAATTCCGGCTCTCGATTACTTGATCTTTCTCGGTCAAATAAAGTTATTAGTAACTATCCATACACTGTAATATTCTAATTTCTAGTAGGGATTTTTTAAGATTTCGTCATGTGTACTTTTAGAAACTTCAGTTTATATCAGCCAAATAGAAAGTGATAGTTTATTTTAACTCACTGTGCGGACATTCACATTCATGGTTCCCACACCTTTATACAAAAAAAATTCAAGGACTTTCAAAGACTTTTCAAGATCAAAAATAAAATTTTCAAGGACCTGAAATTTTTTATAACAACCTAAAACAAGACATTTGCAAAAGTTGTCAATTAAAAATAAAAATGTGAAAAATATGTTTTTAAAAAGATAATTTTTTACTCTAATATTTTTAAACTACTGACAATCCAACAAAGAAAGATTATCATAAATTTTGTTTATAATTTAGGTTTTCTTTTCTCACAGAGCCTGTGTTTTTTTTGTAAAGTGAGCTTCTCATCTCAATGCTAACTATCAGGCTACTTGCACTTCAATTTTGGTCGAGTGTTAAAATATCGTCCAGTAAATTCTTTTGGTGGCACAAAGAAGAGTATGGGAGCTTGCACATGGTTCGATCTACATGACACAATCTCCATTTTGCTGTCACCCACTGCCACTACAACAGACTGCTGTCATGGTTTATTTTGTTTGAGAAACAAAACAAATCAAAATCTCTTTCATATCTGAATAGTTTATTCAAAAAAGCAATGGGACGACGCGACAATGAAACATTGTTTATGATCTTCACTCATGCCTTCAACTGTGGTTGGTCTAATATATATATCATGTGGTGTCATGGCATCATTCAGAATGACACTCAAATGGTGCACCTTCTGTGAGGGAAACTAGTCTGGACAAGTTCCAACGCAAAACGAAATTACACAATTATGTACTAGTTAAAAAAATCAAGTACTTTCAAGGACTTTTCACCAAGTTCCATAATTTTCAAGGATTTTGAATGGCTCCTAATTCATAAAAAAAATTCTAGGACTTTTCAAGGAACGTGGGAACTCTGAAATTGATCTTAAAAGTTAATTAAATAGAAGAAATGATCTTAATAAATACTATAAAACACAGCTTCAGATTAACATAGAAGGAAAAATGAAGCTTGTTCTTGGGTTTGAGTTATGAAAAGAATATGTGATCAAGAAAAGGGGAAGGAACAAGAAGACAAAATATTTTTGCCTTCAGTAAGTAGTGAAGACTTGGCAATGACAGAAGTGTCTGATAAAGTTGCTTTAGCCATTGGCGAAAAAAAAAAAACTTTTTTTTGATGAAGAAATTATTAAGGCATTGTCTCCAATTATTTACACGCCATCTTGGTAATAAAGGTAGTGAAAGGGGAAAATATAAAATTGCTATATCAACACAGACAGTTACGAGACATATCGAGGAACTCTCTCAGAATGTATCTCAACAACTGGGAGATCTTAACCATTCTTGTACTTTCTTTTCCCTAGCTTTGGATGAATCAAAAGACCTGTGTGATGTAGCCCAGTTAAGCATTTTTATAAGAGGAATTGATGATAATTTTAATGTATTTGAATAACTTGCCAGTCTTGCCAATCACATGGTAAAACAAGAGGATCAGACATATTTGAAAAAGTAAAATCATGCCTAGAAAATCTAAAATGAGATTATAGTAAACTCATCAGTGTGTGTACTGACAGAGTGCCGTCAATGATAGGTAAAGTTAATGGCACAACAACTTTGTTGAAAATCTTTTTAATTGTTCTGAGCTAAAACATCATTGCATTAAATACAAAAATAAACTGTGTGGAAAAACTTTAAAAATTAATCATGTCATGTTACTGCTTGTGGAATGTGTGAATAAAATTAGAGCAAGAGCATTAAACAGACGAGAATTCAGTGAATATTGTAAATTGTTAGATTTGGAATATGGTGAACTTGTCCTTCATTGTGAGGTGGACTGGCTTTCTAGGGCAGGTTCTGTGTAGATTTTGAAAATTGAAAAATGCTGTTTATAATTTTTTTAGAACAGGAAAATGAACTACCTGATGAAAGAACTCCATTATTTGATAACAACTGGCTATTTGATTTGGCATTTTTAGTTGATGTTACTAGCCATTTCAATTATCTAAATTCAAAACTCGTAACATACAAATGGAACTTAATGAATTTAAAAACAAATTAATTATTAAAAATGAAATTTGATTAGCTTTTTTCGGATCAAAATGCTTCTGACAAGATTTGTTTTACAATAATTAAATATATTTTAAAATGTCAAGTATGCCTATTAACATACTTTTATTGAAAAGGTTATTAAGGATATATCAGGGGACAATGAACAAAGAAGCTAGAAAAGGTGCTTGAGTTGTATGGCGCATCTGAACTCATGCGTTAAAACAATTGACCCATGGTATGCAAAATGTTGGTCACCCCTGATTTAGACAATGGCACTACATTTTTTGCACAATATTCATACAAATCAAGTTTTGATACACAATTATGATCTGTATGTAATAAAATAGTTTTCACATGTGGTAATACCTAGATTGAAAAATGAATTATATATATATATATATAAGAATAGAATATTAAAATACTATTTAATTCAATTCATTCAGATATTATATAACCCGTTTCAAGTGTTTGCTTTCTTTTTCAGGGTGGGCGAAGGCAAGTTGCAATTGCCCTCACCAGAGCCTCCCAGATATGCTCTATAGGGTTTAGGCCTTGAGATCTGCCTGGTCAACCTATCCAGCAAGTATCCTCACTTTCCAGATATTCGTTGATCAGATGAGCCCTATGTGACGATCATTGTCGTCCATAAAAATGAAATCAAGGCCAACTGCACCCCTCAAAAGGTGAACATAAAGCTCCAATATCTCATCCCTATACCTCACAGCAGTCACAGAACCTCTGTCAAAGACATGGAGGTCTGTGCGCCCATCCAACATGATGCCTGCCCAGACCATCAAACCTCCACTGCCATAATGATCTCTTTCTCAGATGTTGGGAGGACAGATAGTAGGTCCCTGGTTCTCTCCAGATGAATGTATGAGAATCAGTTCTTAGACAGAACCAGGACTAGTCAGTGAATAGAACGGTCCCCCACTGATCCCTGGTCCAACGTCGATGTTCTCTACACCATGCTAAATGGGCTCCACCTGTGTGCAGAACTCAAACAGCAGGTATTCTTGCAAAAAGACCTCTCTTCGTGTAATCTTCTGGAAACATTCCCTTGAAACTCCAGTGAAATTCCTGTGTTCACATGAAGGTCATGAGAGCTTAGAAACTGTTGCACACCTGTTACGTCTTGCTGTAATGGACAAATATCAATCTTCATTGTGTCGCTTGGACAACCTTGCACAGGATTTCTTCTACAGATCTGGCATCCTTAACCCTTCTTTGCATGATTTTTTCTTTATTGGTGAAATAAATCAAGGTGATATAATTCATGTTCAAAATTAAATGAAAAATGGTTTAAAAAATCTTAGTATATATTTATAGTATAAATTTAGCAAAAAACAATATGATGGTATCATGTGGTATTTTTAAAATTAAACGCTAACTTTTTCAGAAATTGCTCTAAAAATAACAGAAACACATGTTACAAACCTTTCTTTCACTCATTTACACTTTTTTAGCAATAGAAACTCAAATATAATAAAACAAAATAAAAAACGAAATCATACGTTTATTGCAACTGCAACAAACAGCGGAATGACAACTTCAAGCTCGTTTTACTGATAGTGACACTTGCTTATTTTTGAAAGCTATGTTTTTTTTTATGCAATGGACATTAAAAAGGTATCCAGACACGATCAACTTAAAGTGAACTTGTTCTTTTATATAATTTTTGAGCATTCAATATTAGGATGGAAATTTCCACCATTATGCAAAGAAGGGTTAAACAGTTTCTTTAAGTTGGATATGACACTGGGCATAACATTCAAGTCTTTAGCACTGCAATGAGCACTCCCTGCTTCCAATCTCCTAACAATTTGCCACCTCATGTAATCATCCAAAAGTTAGTGGTTACTCAATTTAACAGTTTGCTTTTGAATTTCCCCAAATGTTGCAAAAAAAAACAACACAAAATTCGTCAAGGTGTGAGAGCAAATGGAACACGGACACTGTCATGTACGCTTAGAAAGCCTGTTCCTCAATATGCAAAGCCGGTACACACACACTTAAGTATTTGACACTAAAAGATTTCCATCTTTGTTAGCAATAGATTTTTTGGAAGCATTAGTTTTACCTATTGTTCAGTACTTTTTGAGAAAATCTACAAAATATGCAAATTATCTTAATTTTGAACACCAGTGTATATCAAACATTGATACACCTTAAACTTCAGAATTGCTTTTTAGCTTTATGGATTGTTCATAATAAAGGAGGGGACTATTTAGTTCATGACTTTCTCTTACAAAAAGACCAGATGATCAAAACATAAAACTTTAAATACAGCAATATCTACAGCTCTTTAGAGTTTTCACACTTCTTCAAAAATAAATATACTCTATTTAAAAGTAATGGGCAGTATATTCTGTGATAACATTTTCATAATCTAAAACCATCAATGTAAAAATATGCAATGGCAAAAAAACTCCTACGCAACTTTCAACTATAATTCTGCACCACACATGTAAGAAAATATGAAATACTTATTATATTTTAATAAATGGGAGATTTTACCTTAATTACAAGAAACAGATCTGGTGAAGGGTTAGTTATTTGAAAAATACACGATCTGCTCAAAGTTGAGACATCTTGGTAGCACACATGACTTGAGAGCATTCTTTTCAAAGGCTCCGAATTCATATCAAAGTAAAAGTTTTCTGATACCTAGCAATAAAATCAAATAAATATATTGGGTTTTTGAAATGAACAAACAAAATTGGTATTGATATAGAGAATATTTTAATCTATATCAAAAACTATTCTTTGTAAATGATAAAATCTGCGGAAAACTATAAAAAAAATTTACACTATTTTGATCTAACTTTTAAGTAAGTCACTTAGAAAGAATGAAAAAGTTCATGTGATTTCTATTTTTGTCTACAAAATTTGTCTTAATGTTACTTCTCCTATACTCTTAGGCCCGGTGCACACATTCCATTTTTCAACATGCGGCGCTGCTGCACTGCCAAAGCCCAACTATGCACACATAACCATGAAATGGCGCAAGTACTCAAATCGCGCCATTTCCAATGTATATCTATCGAAGAAAACTTGTTTAATTTTGCTTACTTGGTGTACAAAAATATATTTTGAAACAAAATAGATTTTACTGGATACAACCACTTATTGATCTCAGACTAACAAGAGGTAGATTTTAAACACTTTAACGGATTTACATGAAAAAATCCTGATAAGCTCTATAATTACTTCAGAATGAGCGTTCGATCATTTGACGAGCTCACAGGATAGATTACTAACAAGATTATGTCTCAAAATACCTGGATGCTACACTAGGTTTAAAGTATAAAATACCTTAGTGAGCCCATATGGTGAATGGGACGGAAAGAAATTAGTAATAGAATGTTTTAATTTCACACAATCAAATGTTCATCGCTCTGCACATACAATATCACAATTAGTGCACTCATTATTGATGTTGAAGGTCATGGCCAGAGCCCCCACAGGCGGAGCTGCTGTTGCTATGGGCCCCCAAAGAAGGCAAAAAAATGCATTAAAAAAAAAATTCTTAAAACTGGTGACAATGTTGAAAGTAACTTTTCACGTGTCAAATTTAAATGCAAAAATTCTGAAAATGTAACATTCTCTATGATGAAACCAAGAAAAATGTAAAATAATTTATACACGTTTGTTTTTTAAGGACACTTATACTTTTTATATTAAGTATTACTAAAAGTTTGAGTTCTTTGACAGCTTGATTCTTAACTTCAATTGCAGAATTGTACAAATAATATTTTGATTTTTCCAGATATTAAAACTTTATGTTACTAGTAACTATGTTTATTAACCAAATGTTTATTCAACACTTTTAACCTTAATGTCTTGTTTGCTATATGGTATATCATACACATGTCACTCTTATAAACCTATATAAAGTATGTTTAAGATTAAACTAGGGTTTAATGCTTCAAAAAATAAAATCAAAATGTTTCTGTTCAAACATAAACAGTGTAAAAGGGACATGGGTGAGGTGGGGATGGCATCATTTCAGCTGACAACAGGGCCCGTCCTAACAGCAGGCAATGGGGCCCCACAGTTTGATGTGGAAGCCCTGGTTGTGGCTCATTACCGACCTCTATGAACTCCATTATTTGATATGAACTCCATCATTCGATTATAAAATGTTTGTCATCAAAATGCTATTTGTATTGAACTAAGAGGTGGAGGTACTTGGCCTACTCATATCAGGCATATGTGCACCTTAAAGGTGCAACGCCTATACTTTCAAGAACACCCTCCAAACCCGTTGACAATCATCATCAGATATCCGTATCTTCTTGGATTCTCCATCTTTCTTCCTGTTTGTATAATCTTTCTGTTGTTTATTATGCATATACATGTGGCTCCAGTTTGACTCAAATTCATCTACCTACCTACCAAGTTGTGAAAGTAGGGTGACAACTCCGGTCGAGACCTCGTCATCTGACCGTGGTTCAAAATTAAGTGCTGTCAAAGTACATACATTTTGTTAGTTGACATTTTATTGTTTTTTCTCACTTTTTTACATCTTTCTGACAATTTTTAAAGAATAATGAGTTAAACCTAGACCTAATTGATGAACAAAGCAAAATAACGGTCATGTTCAGAGTAAATATCACACAGAAAAAATTTAAAGATTTGCGCAAGTAAAATTTGTTGCATTGTATAAAAAAGGGTTTTTTTCCTTTTTTGAAATTATTCCTATTTATATATCTATTTAATAATTATATTTTACTATTGCAAACGCAAAAATCGCTCGAGGGGAAGGGGGAAAAAAAAATTTTGACAAAAAATGCAAACATTTCGAAATTTGGAAAAGTTTGAAATCTGGAATGAACTAGATTCTGTGGATTCTGGATTTGGGACTTTGTACTGTATTTTAACATTTCGAAATTTATGCGATTTTCCACACTTTGAAGTCCTATAATTAAACAAGTATTAAATATTTAGGTTTTATTTCTATTATTATTTATAAAGCGCAGAGGTGAAACAAATGACACCTCAAACGTACTCGCATACAGGAGGCCGGAGCTAAACTTAATTAATATGAGTGGTAGAGCGCATTTTCATGACTCACCTTTGCGCTGTTATTACATCAGCTGATGGTGTCAGCCCAAGATCAATGAGCATATAATTATAACATTCTTTGTTTAATGCTCTTTTTAAAGCACTATCCTTCATTTATGTATCTATTATATTTTTCAAGTTATTAAATTTGTCATCCCTACCATTTTTTGTGACACTCAAAAATTAAGAGTGGTTCCCCGGTTTAGAAAGGCAAGAAGGTCAAACACTATTTTGAGCGCAACATTTTTGTTCTACATCAAAATAACGGATGTGTGCACCACTCAATAGAAAACAAGGCACTTGTGACCGGAGGAACATGTGCGGCAACCTTGCAACGAGTTGTGGGCGCCATGGGAAACTGCGGTAGAAATTGTACGCAAGTTGGACGTTTGTGCATTACTCTATATTACAGCACCGGAGTTATGTCTGCATTACTCTATTTGATCTAATGTATCTCAGACCGCACTTGCATTGGCGCAGCGGCGCCGCACATTGAAAATCCGGATGTGTGCACCAGTCCTAATATAAAAATTAGTTTTTCTCATGAATCAATTTATAAAGTAACTTTTAACATATATTAAGAAAACACAAGACTCAAGTAATTAACATTAGCTCATGAACATCCTTAAATGCTTCACAAGTTCTTAAATTACCTTTCTTTTTTCCTTTGCATCATACAATGCCATTATTCCAAATATAGGCTCAATCTCTAAATCCAATCTGAAAATAAAATATTCATTTCATATTAAAAAAAATTAAATAATTTTTAACTATCTCCCACAGTATGAGTTTTGAAAATAATCTAATCTGTACATCATACACACTTTTTTTTGGAGAAATACTTCATATTAATTAAAAAGTAATGAAAGCTTCAAGTTACAAATAATTGTGTCACATCATTCATCTCAGACCTCCTACATCTAAAATCTGGGATCTGTACAAGAATAGATTTGAAATAAATTCATAATTAATTAAAAAATCTTTAGTTTAATAAAAAGACATTTATATTCTTTTCCTGGACTTGAGATGTCAGCATCATACCAGTAACTCAAACAATGTAGCCTTGTAAATCTTATTTATGATACTTTCCATTAAGTACTTATTATACAGAACTATCATTTATTTATAATTTGACTAGCTGAATAACCAGGCATTCCTCAAGTGTAAAATATGACCAAAACATTTCCCGGTGTTAACTCAAATACACAAAACCTGTAGAATGTGTTTCTTTGTCCATGTCCATTTATTGCACGAAAACAGACTTTAGATTTTAAAATTGGGTCTTCAAGGGGCACTTTTAGGACTACCTATGTGCCAATTTTCATGTTTCAGATTGGTCTGAAGTCAGGAAAGAAATAGCCTGTTTTTCGCAGTGTTCTAAAGCATAAATGTACCAAATTTGGTGTGGATTGGTCAAACTGTGTGTAGATTTATATAGAGAATATACACACACATCCTTTTTTTATAGAGATAGATTATTTAACCTTCTGACACCTGTATGCATCTGAAGACCACGTTCTCAAAAACCCACAACAGCTGAGTAGCATTAGTACTACCACTATTTTTTCACTTCCTTTTCAACTTATTTTATTCCTCATAAGAGGACACTACACTGGATATGAAAACTGCTTGTTTTGATGGGGATCGTACATAAAGTGCTTTTTCAATTTACAAGTCAAATTTGGAATATAAAAGTTTGTGTTTGCCGATGTTTGGCATCTTTACATAAACTTGTAAGGAAAATGCCAACAAAAAAAGTGTGATTAGAAACAAAATTTTTATTTCTTTATGCAAAAGAACTTTATCAAATACAGCACAAAACAGGGTACAAAAATTATGATTTTAAAAGGAATCTGATTTATTTTATTTAAGTTCGATTTTTTTAATATTTCAATAAAGTTTTAATGATTTTACTTAATTTTTTGTCCATGCAAGTTTAAAAATTGCTTCAAATAAGAAATGTAAAGTAGTTTCTAGAGTTTCGATTAACGTTAAACATTAATATTTATGATAAATAACATTTAAGTATTTGGAAGTATAAAGGTTTTTTTAGCTGTTTCCAAGGATGCATGTTCATGCTCTCTTCTGCACATGTGTCCCATTTGAAAGTGTTAACGTTTGTTTTCTGTTCCATTGAAAGGCGAGTGTTATTAATGTTTATAAGCAAGAGGGCAATCGTTCTGTCGTATGTTTGGAGATATATACCATTTTTGTTTCTTGTCTGTAAATAAGTGTTGTGTGACGTCCTGAGATTTGATTTGATTTTTATATAGCTGGCTTGATAAGCTGCTATAAGGATACATTTTTAAAAGATTAAAACACAAATGTTTTATAAATTAAAAATACATGCATACTTCAAGGCAAGACATTTTACAATCAGACGATGCCCAATATGCTCTTTTGGAGTAGGGCCAGGTAGCCGTCTTTCTATAAACTCTTCCTATAAAATAACTATATTGTTAAAATTATTCAAAAATCCATATTATCAATTTAAGTACAAAACTATTTTTTTTAAAATACTACTCATTTTAAAATAAAATAATATATAGGTTTTTTTAATCAGAATTTTTAACACTGTCTGATTAGGCAGAAGCATTTTTTATTCAATATTAAACTTGGAGATGAATTTTTTATTTAGGCATTTGAAATGAATTTTCTTAGAAAAAAGATACCCCTAGTCATCAAGGTTGAAAAAGTAGTAACAAAAGTCGCCTATGGTAGTTCTGCATTCTCCAATACACAAACAGTGTCGATTTTTGTATCACATATGTTAGTGAAATACAGTTATACCCCAACTTACATTTACTGAGTTACGCGGTTCTTGATTGTTTCATTTAGCAACACTACCACCCGCTATCCTCAGTTTTTTTCTTGCTGTGATATGCATTGACACGTTTTGCATAAAATCTACAAGCATGATTACAATTCTACGATCGATGGAAGCTGTACTCCGACTTACGGGAATTCGACTTTAGCATGCTTGGTAGGTCCCACCTATCACATAACTTTGGGGTATTACTGTACACATAGATGTTTATTATCTCATGTTTGAGATGCTCCCTAATACTTTTGCAACAAATCATGAAAGTTGAAATGAAAATATTTCAAAGAATACTGTCCTTCATAAAATGAATTTCTAGAGTTTCGTTTCAGATTAGATGCTAAAAAAATTTCTTTTTGATAAAAAGATTCTTAGTAGAGTGCCTATACAATAAATTAGTTTTTGTATTCTATATAATTCACAATTAATCTTTTGTAAAATGATACAGCCAATTTCTATACTTCATTCAAATGCATGCTCTATAACTAAAGGTTAAAAATATAATCACTTTTACTATTCATTTTTAATCTTCCTCTATATATGCAATCAAATGTTTAAAATAAGAACACAGAAATTTCTGCACATATTCATATTTCGTAATGCAAAAAAAATTGAATTCTTAAAAATCTAAAAAATATCATTTTCAGATAGCAATCATTTTTTCTAGTTCCTGTAAAGAATATATCGTTTTACACAAATGTTACCAAAACAATAAAAAACTACAATGGTCACTATTAATGTAATAGTACAGAAAACTTATTCTACATCGTTGGTATCTTAAATTTGGCAACTGCGAGACAGAGGACTATGTTAATTTAATTTTTATTGATCTATAAAAAAAATTTCAAAAAAGTAGTTGCAACAAAAAATTTTTTTAGTTGCCACAATTTTGAAAATAACAGCTTTTGAGACAATTTTGCTTTAAAAGATACCAGTAGCTGAAAAACAGTAGCAAAAAGTCACCTATTAGTCCCTTGAAAAGATTAAGATACTGATAAAAGATTGAAAATTTAATTTTAAAAGTTTAAACTTTTCTAACATCATCCATGGAAGAGTAGAGCGTGAATACAGAATCACATCTATTCTCTTGTCTTTTGACTTCATTGCCATAATCCAATGCTTCAGATGGCGTATGGTCTAACAGGGATGGAATGAGAGGGTCTGCTTGGGAATTACGCAAATCAAACACACTGCTAGCCCAACTTCCCCTTGGAGTATCAGCCAACTGTAATGATTGACGATTTGAAGAAGGTGCAGATGAATCCTATAGTAGAAATAAATATTTTTTAAGAAACAGACAATAGATAATATAAATTAAAATTATATTATTCATTCATCTTATACTTAATTTTAAAATAAAGTTGGTTAAAAAAAGGTTGAGGGGGAGAGTTTGAAGATATTGACTAACGTTAAAAACAATAACATATTTACAGTGACAATGAGTTTAACAAATACAAATTTCTCCAAAAGTTTTCTTCTTTTAACATAATTATGTATAGTATAACAAAGGTATATTAATAAAATATCTTTATGTTCCATTATCAATCAAAATAATTTGTAACTTAATCCATAATTTGTAACACTTTGATCAGATTTTGTAAATTATATTTGCTAAATATACTGCACCTTTAGTTAGAAAACTTTTCATTAAAGATAACAGGTCTTTGATGCTGAAAGGTTTTGGATTACTGAAGTTAATGCAATTCTGTGTTATGCTTTGTATTTAACTGTAATAACCTAACTATATGGCACACTATAAACTATTGTCCTAAAAAAAATTAATTTCTTTTGGTAAAATAAATAATTTAATAGATTGAAAATTCCTTGTTTAACTTACAATAATATGAAAACTTTTTTCATATTGATCCCAATCCACATATACTTCACTTAATCACAATCAATAACTTAACTTTTTATAGATATAGAAAATCTGTTTCTTAAAGGAAACTTTATCTTATCGAATTTTAAAAAGAACTGAATCTTAATAAGGGAAGGGAAATTGCCTATAAAAGTGTTGGGTTAATTTTTAAAGAATTAATTGTGTACTTTCTTTAATATTTATTTGTGCATATATATTTTGTTGTGTACTGCCTTTGCGCCAACTTGGAGCGCTTGGTAACTTTCTCACGGGTTTGCCATGAGAAAAAAATATATACAAGGAAATTAATCTTGAATACCAGTAAATGGGTAAAGTAAACATATAAAGCCTGTTAAATTTTAAAAGCAGTGTGGTCAAGTGCTTTTTTGTTCATATGGAGGCAAATTATTGTTTAAGGAAAAAATTTTCACTATATGACCCAAGCTCATATTTTTAATGCAACAAAAGCATTAGCATGTTTAGTCACAAATGATAAATACAAAAAAAAACACAAATCAAACAATATGTACCGATGTGTCTTCTATCTCAGCCAGTGGCGGCTGCTCACTTATTTGCTTTAAACGGGCTTCATCATCCTTATAATCATACACTTGAGGGACCATGTCAATTTCAAACTCTTGCTTAGGTATAGCTTTAGCCGCATTTTGTCTTTCCAGGTGCCTTTCATAGGAATAAAAACTGGAACTGTAATGTTGGTACCTGAAAGATTAAAGATAATCTGTATATGTCAACAGTAGGAGACTTTTAACATTCAGAAACTTTTACACAGAAGGAATCTTTTCAACATTAAAAGCAGCCCACCTTCGATTTGCTACTATCCAATCAGATGTGTAGCATTGAATACAGTCTTTGACTTGCTGGTTAAGTTCACCACTGTTGAAATAATTATAAAATTAGAAACACTCATAAGACACAACACACTTCAGAAATAAAAATATCAAATTATTCAATTTTATATCTATGCTGAGCACAAAATAAATTTGAATGCAACATTATTCAAATTTCCTTATTTATACTGAAATAATTGGCTTAGAGTAGAAACCATTGACTGACAATATGATTTTTTTTACTGAACAGTTGTTTAAAAACTAATTATTGGACTAACTAAGCTAATTAGTTTATGTGGCAAAAATATAGAAATTGCATGCATTGTGATAGTGCTCTTTTATATAAATTAGTATTTAATGTCTACAAAAATATATCAGTTAATGTGTTTGTGCTCTATGCCAAAGAATTTCAGGTCTTGGTACTCATGTGCCGTATACATGTTAAATTCTGCCTCGGACTGACCCTTCCTTTCTGTTACAAAGAGTGAAAAGACTGACTTTATATATGGGAAGCTGGCAGCTGAACAAATCCATGTTTTGACTGTTCTCTATATAGTATGTTCAATCCAATTACCAGTTGCTTCTAGTCGAGAGTCTCATTCTAACTCATTTAAAAATACAAACAGAGAATTGAGTAAAATAGATGCCAACATTGATAGGTTATTTGTCATTGATGACATTTCATGATTTGTTTGGCATTGTGAATTTATAACCCCCAAGACTCTCCACACATATTTATTCAAGGCAACTTGAAAACTAAGATGTCTAAAAAACTCATTCGCAAATCATTTTTAATAAGTATACATTTGTTTTAGAATCTGAAAAAGAAAAATATTTACTAAAGGATCATTCATTTTCCCATGGTTATGTATGAAGGTGAATTTAGTACTAATTTTATCAGTTGTTTCAATTCTTAATAAGGTTAATGAAAGCTTATCTTGATTTTTTGTATTTTATTCCATTATATTCTAGCTCTTCTAAGGTATGAAAACGATCACAAGAAAATAAGTATGCGAATGGTAAAATACTGTTAAATATGGAAGAATTTTCAGTATGAGAAGAGTAATACGGCAGACGTAAATCAATTTATAATCTTTTCATTTTTTTAATATTTTTGGTTGCTAAAAATATTGGAAATAAATTTTAAACATTTAATATTACCAAGGTGTAAAAAATCATGATTTTTTTAAAAAATATCTGATTTAATCTAAAATTTAAATCTGATTTTTTTTAATTTAAATTTTTGTAGGCCCTATACACTGTTTTTATAATAATTATATATAAATTTGTTAAATAAAAAATTGAGTTTTTGACATGACATGTATGAATGAATGCTTTATTGTTTGTTATATTCAAAAATTATGCATGAACATTGCCAAAACTTTCAAATAGATGTCAACTTGTTTTTAACTTTACTGTTAGTCCATAGACACCTCAGATTATTTGCAAGTGTCCAGTGCCACATTTTTTCAAAAGCTGATCAGTATTGGGTGTAGCCATTAGCGCTGAAATCACCATGAGTGCAGAAAGTGTAAAGCATTTGACCAGTTCTGTGATTTTCCTAGGGTGTATTTACTTAGTTATAAAAAGGCAAGATTGGGGTTGTGATTTAAAATAGATTTTTTTAAATCATTTGATTAAAATCATGAATTTAATCATTGATTTGAATTATGTGATTTAAATATTGACACCCTGTTTATTACAATACCAATTTATCCCTATAATGTTATACACATTTTTTTTAATTCTTCACTTAAAACTAATACACTGCAATTTAAAGAAACTACACAAAACACTTAATCAATGAATGTGCTTCAAAAAAGAACATATTCAGTAGGTATAAAAGCCATAGTAGAAAGAACTTACACTTCATCATCAGGAACTATATGTTCTAGAGTTCTACATTTGTGTGGTAAAATGGTAATTTCTAAATCATCCTCTGGGAAATCTAGCATATGACGAAAAGGATCGCATTCTATTTTATCTCTATGCTGGTCAAGAAACTCTTCAAAATCAAGTGGATCCAACACATCATTCAGCGGAATCTGGAAGAAAAGATAAACCCATGATACTGTCTTGCTAAAAACTCAATTACAGTAAAAAATATTTCAGTCATCTCCCAATTCTTTCCTCCTATCCCCATATCATGCAAATTTTCATTTAAATTTTAAATATTTTTCTTGTTTAACAATTTGCGAATGTGAACTTTTTACCCAACATTTCGAAGACAACTATCATTTTAAAGATGCCATAGCTCCAAATTCTAAAAACAGTGCTAAAAGCTGGATTCAAAGAGAATAATTTTACAATGGACAACAGTTTTTAGCCAACCATGTAAGAAGTGGGTATGTACCTTTAATATTTTAAAATGTGGAATACTTGGTTACACTTGACTTTTAGTTATTGAATAGCTAATAGATAGCTTGAAATATGTATCCAGATTTTACCAATTACTAAAAATAGATGCTATACATCGTGAAGTTTGCCATTTCTGTGGAAGGAACAAAAGAGGTAATGCCCAACTGAATACATTTTAATTGAACTAGTTAAAATAAGTGAATTCCAGGGTAATAAGTAATTAATCTAAGAGTAAGAAATAAGCAATTACACCCATATTAGTCAGAAAAGGAAATACTTTGCAAAATACTTTTTCTTTACAAATCTTATTGGAAGCAAGTTCTTAACCTTGAAAATAAATAAAAACAAAATATTTGTTTAAGAATCTGACCTTCCAGTCGAGTATATATGCAGTCACTACAGGTGTGAACCTGGTTTTTTCAAAATATATAAAAATTAGAAACTGCTTCATTTAGTGTGATATTTTTTAAATAAAATTTAAATATGACATTTTTAACCATTAGACATTTTATTTAAAATGGATGGGACACAATTATAATACAATATGATTTACAGAGAATTTAAGAAATCTGATGTGAGCATCAATGAGTGGGGAAAACAAAAGTAAAGACTAGGTTGTAGGAATTGGCCCAATTAGTCACAGATATTGCTTATGTAGAACACAACACAAAAAAGCAATGCATTCCACTTTTATTTTTGAACAGTCTTGTTTATTAAGAGATTATAACCTATTAAAATATACCTCAAATAAACTCTCCAACAAAAAATGTTAAAATTTAAAAACAAATAAAACTTTAAAAATTCGGCTAAAGAAAATTTTAAATCCAAATGCCAAATATAGTTTCATATGCAAAAGCATATTGCTAGGGTAGTTGGGTTTTGTTGTGGACTATAGAGGTTCTCTTTCCCCGAAAAAACTAAATACACTTAACGAATAAAAAAAGGGATAAACACTAAGCTGTGTATAGGTAATTGTCGATAATTTAAATCCAATAATTTCAATTCATTGAAACAGCCGAGTGCAAGAATGATTCATGAGACAATTCATTGAAAAATGTAGGTGAATAATTCATAGAAAAATAATTAAAAGAAAAAGAAATACTGGTAAACAGATCAATAATTTACTTTTCCATGGTACATATTATGTTTGGGTTGAGAATCTTCTTTCATCTGTCCTGATCCACTGGAAATCTGTTGCCGGATATCAGAATTGTTTTGCCTGAAGTACAAATTTTAGGCAAGTTATTAAAATAATTTACGACAGTTAAATAATTTACAATCATTCAAATTCATCAATGAAAAACATTTTATTTGGCAAATATTTTCTGGAATAACATAACCTCATGATGTATCAAAAATGGGGAGGGGGTTGGGTCATGGTCATCAAAGAGTTGGCCAAGTCTAAAAATGACTATAGAATGATAAACCAATTTCTAATTTTAATGTAACAATTCAAACTTATCTTTCATGATGAATCACAATCAAAATCTGTTGAACAGCAAAACATTAGCATTTTACAAGAATGTAACGCATACGAATTTATAAATGCATATACAGTGGCTCTTGAAATTGAGTACACACCACAAAGATTTATTTTATTTATTATGATATTTATACAAAGATATGAAATTTAACAAAATTCTAGGTCATGAAATGATCAGAAGTATACTTAGTATGCATCCAGCCAATTTCATCCAGAAATACAATAAAAACATAAAATAAATTTTTGTAACATATTTTTGCAGGTGGAACAACTTAGCTTCATTACACTTTCAGTTCCAAATGAACAAACTATGTAAAACTTTTAGAAGGTGAATATAAAATAATTACAGATTTCAGTATGACTGAATGAATGTTTCAAGAAATTTGTTTCTAGATTCAATATACTATGTGATACACATGAATACTATAGTGCACATCCCACAAAATGCATCAAATATACAACACGATACACACAAATGCTGGGATTCTAGATTATAAAATATATATATATTTGAGTTAAATAAACTAATTAAGCAGTTTATTTTATTTTATTAAAATTCTTTAACTCTCTGTATATTCAGTACCATCACAGCATACCAATATTAAAACTTTAAGAAATGGTTTTTAATTTGTTAAAAATAAAACAGACTTAATCTTAATCTCAATAAATAAATTTATTATGATTAAGAAAAAAAATATATTTTAAAAATAATTAAATTGCAATAAAATCAAAAGAGCTAGAATCATTGTTGGTCAATTTATGACTCTGGGCATGATGATTAATTGAAAACAGTCAAGACATGGATATTTGAAGAGGTTGGAGAATCACTTTAACAGATCTCATGATTAGTGCTCATGCAAAAATATGATAATACAGCAAAAATCAGATTTCCGGCAAAATATTTAAGCATCAACGAATTTTGAATTTACATGACTGCAGTGTATTTAACATGGTATATGAGATAATAATTCAAGTAAAACAAATTGGAAGGAATTTGGAAGTTGAAGCGAGTGATGTCGGTGGGTCAGGACGTCATCAGTGGGGTTGGTTGTTACGGGGTTTTATGACACAAGGGTCATATTTGGCCAACCTGCACCGGACACAAGAGACATACAATACCAAATAATAGATATGCACACATGAAAGTTTTTACTGATACAGAAGAGAAATACACCCAGGGATGAATGCACCTGACAGGAATCCAACAAGCACCACCTACAACTCAAAGGTTGCTAGTGGAGTGGGCATACCCACTGAACCAGGATAGCTGTTGTCAGGGAAGGAGCCTGACCCAAACACTAAATGGTGTTTTCTATGCATTCTTTGCATGAGCAAGAATGCTAAAAATGCTCATACACTCCTCCAAATACCACTGTAAACAATAAAAGGAAAGCAAGGTTCCATTTCAACTTGAAAAATTAACACTCAGAACTCAAGAAGAACAAGTTATACAAACAGTTGTATATGCTAGAATTAAAATACATACATATACCTAAAAGGTTTTAAATTTAGAGTGAATATAATTTGTTGTTAAATTTTAAGATATTTTCAGTCCATTCTAAAATGCCTTATAACAAAATACATTAAAATAATTTTTAATTTTCCCCCTTAACCAATATTAATAAATGGTAATGTTAATTTTAGTTAACGTCGTATTAGAGCAACACAACGGGCTATTGACGACGGTCCGGGTTCAGTCCCTTAAGGGGAAGATCGAGGACACCTCGTAATTTTGAACCAAGGTCAGATGAAGAAGCAACACCTGAGCAGGCACTCCACTCTCCAAACTTCCACACTCACCCAACGTGAGAACTTTCGGCCAAGACAGATGTAAGGTGCACCAGCCGCCTCTACACAATACGCTTACAAACATCCATGCCCGGACCTGGATTCGAACCAGGAACCTTCCGATCTAGAGGCCTAGAACACCTTAACCACTATACCGGTTGGTCGGCCAATATTAATAAAATTGCCCTTTTCAAAAAGTAATGATAAAATAGGAAATTTTTTTTTTCTCCATATGTTTTGAAACAAATTTAGAGAATATTCAAGGTTATTAAGGGTTTCTTTTTTTTCAGTTCCGATACTTGTGGTGTTGTTGTTGTTGCTGATCCCTGTAGCCCAGCAGAGCTAGACTAGGTCCATGATATCGCACTCTCAAGAAATCAATGACCAATAATCGTCGCTCCAGAAGATCTTCTTTATCAAGTCCCAAGCACTCAAGGATATGATCTGGAGTGGCCTGGCCTTTGGAACACTTGGTACAAATTGGAAAGTCCTTTTCTTTGTTGGCATAAGTCAATGTTTTGAGGTGGCCACTACGAAATCGTGTTATTGTAGTTTGTTCCTGTCTGCTGCACCGGAGGGATAGAGATCCACCGGGACGATTACTCTTGTACCAATGGTGCACATGGGGAGTGGATCTGATACTTGTAAACTTATGTGAAGATATCAATATCTTTGACAAAATATAATGTGCAATTATTTTAATAATAATTATAACAACTATCAAATTGTGTACTTTTTAGCCTTTTATCCATTTTTAGCCTTTAATTTTTAAATTCAATATTTTATGTTGAATTTGAAGCAGTTTTGATGGGATGAATTATGTTGGTGAAATTATGCATATTGTTATTAATAATATTATAATTTCACCACATGTGCCATTGTACACCATTGCATTATATATTAACAATAGTTATTAAAAATAAAAAAAATTTCTAACATAAAATGTTTTTGGTTCTATTCAGCTGAGTAAAATTTTTTTATTTACAGCAGCTCTCTTCCAAATTATTTCTAAAAATACCTCAAATGTCAAACAAAGCATTGGTCATTACCACCATATGAGACAACTGTTAGTAGCTTGCAGAAAAGACCACAAGCTATTCCCTAAGTTTAACACCTTTCCACATAGGTCCAAGTGCTGATGTGGATTGTTATGTTTGTACCTTGAAGTATTTGACTTTAATTGTAATAATTACTTTCCCGATTAAATAGTGTTTTCTTATCACCAATAACTAGGCTGATGAACAAAATAGAACTTAATTATATCACTACTTTTCAAGTAAATTTTATCCTTAAAACCTAAAATTTTTTCTTAAATGTTTAAATTCTCTCTTTAAATTTCCAAGCTGTTCAGTGTGAGCAACTAACAGTGTGGGGATGTGCCTGAGTAAAAATTAATAAACAAAGCCTAAGCACCCTCAGATGGTCAGTAGATGGAAGGGTGACCCCCGTGTCTATTTTATGATTGGCCTGTGCCCAATGGGTTTGCACTGAGTTATTCTTTAAAGCTTTATGTTTTTAACAAAATGCCTCCACCCTTATGTAATGTTCTTTATTTAAATTTTATTTACTGGTATGGAAATGCTCAGCGGGTGCTTTCAAAGTGATATCCGAGTAAAATCCTGTTCATATTAACATCATACTGGATCATTTCGAAGTGTTTCAGCGGTGAGGATAAGAGAGCTCCCTTCTTATGTAATAACAAAAACTATTGTAAATTAATTTAAGGTCCCGAAACACGAAAACAGTATAGTTTAAAAACTATAGATTAAACGCTTAGTGACATATTAAAAACAAGCAAAGTAAGCTTGTTTTTAAACTGGTCAAAGAAACAGATGAAATAAAAAAAACGAAAGAGAAATTGCTGTTGATTATTATAGATATAAAATAGTTTTAAAAAATAAGTGAATTTAAAAACAAAAACTTTGAGTTTCACCATTTTAATTTTTGAGCAAATGCTCGCTGGCGCGATTCCATGTTTGGAAAGGAATCTTATAGAATCAATCAAATTTGCTTCTTTCTTTTCATATCATAAAAAACTATTCTTTATCAAAACAGTTCTATATGTGAGCTAAGACAACCGATTCAGAATCACAATACTAAACAAAAAAGAGCTTGAAATTATTTTATATTGCTGCCAAACGACAAAGAGAAACAAGAAGTTACTCTTTTTCGGTAGATATCTATAATATCTCTGATCTATGGTTTTCAACACAAGAGTCTTACCGCAACTCTATCCCGTGGAACCATTTTTAAACTGCGCATGCGCGAACTGTTAAGTATATGCAAGGTGTGGCTTATCTGACATGAGTGAGTAGAGGTTCACCCTGGATTCGAGAGTATGAGTGTAAAAACATGGGGAGGGGGGATTTCTGTGTTTTGTTTTGACTTGGGGCTAAAATTTATTTCCGATTTAGAAGAACGGAAAAATACCACATCCTGGAATAGAAGAGAAGCAGATACAGATAGATTTTTTGATGTGGTGAGAAGGAAATTATGACAATTAGATACTTGTTAAAAAGATAATTTGAAGTGAACAGTTGGGACCTATCTTAATTAATTAGAAATTTTATTTGAATTAAATGTGTTGTCCGCAAATGCAGTTATAAATTTTTTGTATTATTTAGAATCTCAGCTCTTATGGTAGAACGTTTTCTACAAATCATAATGGTAACTACTACTTTATGTACACGCATATCTAATCAGCCTACGCGGAGAAAACAATGATATTTAAAGGGTGGTTTTCAGAGGATTTCAGTTGCTCTATAATGTGAAATTATTCACTTCTGAGTAAGTTACTATTTAATATGACCTCCAGGCATTTGGTATCTGCTGCATGTAATTGTTAAATTGTGGCTACCCAATAATTTTTCTATTTTATTTTAATGTGATAACATCATTGTTGTTAAGAGTGTATTGATTTATAAACAGCATCACAGTTTGCATAGTGATAGCAGAATTGTTATACAACTGTACTTTTTTGTTAATGCTAGAAATTGGGAAATTTTTTCACTGTCAAAGACTTAAGTGTAGTGTTGACTGACTTAACTGTAGGCATACAGTGCAGGTTAAATTCCTGTTATTTAATCCTGGATGTACTTCCCTTTTGTATGAGTAAAACTTTCCTTGTGTGTAATGTCTTAGTTCACAATTTCTATCGATCAAAAACACAAGTTGGAATAAATGCATACTACATCATTAATATAACTTAGATTGAATTAAAGTACTCATCGATATTGGTTATTTATGGTGGTGTAGTTTTGCATCATTCATTTCAACTACACAGATAGTGGTACAAATCAAAATACTTATTGTTTTATTTTTAATAAAAAAAAATTAAGGATCAAAATTAAAAAATTTGTAAAGTGGGAATGTTTTTTTAGCCTTGATTATCCTTTTTCTACAAAAAGAAAGTCCTCAAAATTAAATTGGATAATTGTTCCAGTAGCAGCTATTACTAACTAGCAATAGTTCTTCCTTCTTGTGTTAGAGCTGGATAATAAGAGCAGTGTGGATATCATGTACATAGATTTTCAAAAGGCTTTTGATAAAGTACCTCATGAGGCATTACTGTTTAAATTGCAAAGGCTGGGGATTCAGGGAAAAACATTAATATGGATAAAGAATTGGTTATTGGGTAGAAAGCAAAAAAAGGAAAAAAGTGCAGGTAAAAGGAAATTATTCACAGTGGACAGAAGTTATAAGTGGGTGCCTCAGGGATCAGTTTTGGGACCAATTTTATTTATAATTTTCATAGATGATATAGGTCAGGGGATCAAGAATAGAAACAATATATTTGCAGATGACTTAAAAATATGGGGGACAGTGGATACCAAGTTACAGATAGAAAATTTACAAGGGGATTTTGATAAGATATCCGAATGGGCTGTAAAACGGGGTATGTCATTTAATGTAAGGAAATTTCAAGTTCTGCATATGGGTTACAGGAACAGTGGAGCTGAGTACTGTCTGCAGGGAGTAAAGGTAAAGGAGGGAGAAACAGTCAAGGATCTTGGGGTGATAATTCACAGGGATTTTAAAATGGGTCACCAATGTTCAGCTGCGGGTAAAAAGGCTAATAGGTTATTGGGGTATATTAAAAAGACTGTAACTTCAAGGGATAAGAATATAATCTTGCCGTTATATAAGGATTTAGTAAGACCACATCTAGAATATGCTGTACAATTCTGGGCTCCATATATAAGAAAGGACATAGAATCAATTGAAAGGGTTCAGCACAGAGCTACAAAAATAATAAAGGGGCTAGCAAATTTAGACTATAATGAACGTTTAAGTAAGCTAAACATGTATACACTGGAAAGAAGAGGAGGGGGGATTTGATTCAGCTTTTCAAGTTTGTAAAACAAGGGGACACAGAGGGCTTAAATTTCAATAGGGATAACAGAACAAGGGGTCATGGGTATAAATTGAATAAGACACATTTTAATCGGGATTTAAGGAAAAACTACTATTTTAATAGGGCAATAGACAGTTGGAACGTGTTGCCAGAAAATATAGTTAATTCAAAGGGAGTGTACGAATTTAAGATACAATTGGATAGTCAGTGGGAATTGGGGAATTCATAAACAAAGTACCAGCCTTGTTGGGCTCGAGCCTGTAGCTGGTTGTTAATATTTTATTTGTATATAGTCTAGCATCTAAGTAATAGATTATAAAATCCAACAAAAATATTTATGATATTGTAAAATCTAGGTGTGCACAAAGTACACTACATAGAGCATCATGTGTCTGAATTTAGTAATTTTATATAGGACAATGTACACATTGTCCTATATACAAGGTTTACAGCTGTACAAGGTTCACTGATGTACACTATAGTGAAACATCAATATATTGTAGATCAATAAACCTTAATTCAGTTGATTTGTGAAATTTTTTTTAAAGATTGATAGGAAAAGGCTGCTATATGTAAAGCAAGAATGGTTTTCCTTTGCCGACATGTTATTGCTGTCGCTTTTGTCACTGAACCATAAACTTAACACCAGGATCCTTGCTATAGACATCAACAAAAGACATGGTTTGTTTACACTACTGCCAGTGTCCTAATTTAATTAACGACTTGTTCCATGTGACTCAACTGACAACCGGCAGGAGTTAGACTATACTCCAATTTTGAATTCATTAATCTGTGGATGAGTTTTCCAGTAAGGCTTGCAATAAGTACAAAATAAGCTGTGGATCAAGAAATGCTGTAAAGTATTGGACATGGCATTTTTATTTTATATTTCTGCTTATTTCAGAAGTTACCCAAATGCTTGTTTTTAAAATTCAGAATCTAGTAGTCTGGCTATGGAAATGTGTTCATTTGAGTCGATTTTGTAAGAATGAGTGGAGATGCTTAAGGGCTGGTTAGAGATATTATAATGCCAGACCATAATTGGTGGTACTGATTTCGAATTTTTTTGTTGAAAGTGATTGCAATGAGCATCAGCTGGCGAAACAAATAACCATCTAAGGCAATTGCTACATTATTTTGTATGTGGCTGCACTTTTCTTGTTTAGCTTGTTTCTGAAAATAGACCTGGTCTGTTATAAGCAATTCAATATTTCATTTATATTAATCATGCAAGTTTAGTATCAGGGCAGAAACATGCACACATACTTTTTGGTGACATTTATTAAATTTGGTACTTATAAATGCTAAGTAGATAACAATACATTTATAAATTAAATTATGTGTATGTAGTTGATCAGTTGTATTGTTTAGATTAGGTATTGATTTTTGGATTTGTTGCATGTGTTTTGGGCCACAAAGTTACTTAAATATGTTTACAAAATTCAGGCCACATTTGCTTGGGTCAATGTTGCAGAAGGTTGCTTAAGTAAATTCTGTCATTTTATGGGTTCATTATATTAGTTGAAGAATACTATACACATACCTAAACTACTTCAAAGATCCAAGTAGTTAAATTGCAGATGACTGCATTTTTGTTCAAAAAAGAGTAAAGCATCCGTTTCAGGAAGTGGCTCCAATTGTCAGTAATGTTATGTAGATGACATTTCTTCTATTATCCTATTTATTTTAATATTTCATGAAGTTATTTTATACCCAATAATTTAAAAACTGCTACTATTTGTATTTATCAGTTGGTCACATTACCAATTAGCTGGCATAAAACACATCTTCAATTGAATATCTGGTGATGTAATGGAATCACATTGATATCATAGAGGTATAATCAATGAGCATGTGAACAAAACATGTTACTAATTTGGATTTTTGGTCATTCCATAACGAATAAATTTGTGACATATTTTGTATAGCTTATTGTTGCCATTTTAAGATTTCTAAATATAATGTTCCGTTTTTTACTTCAATTAAGTGTTTATTTCTTTTTTATCAGTCCATAGTGTAAGTGTACTGAGATGTAGTTTCTGCTTTGTTGATCTAAATGCATTAATTTTCAGTTCTTTCAACTAAAATGGATGCTACATTGTGTTGTGCAACAGTATTTCTGGAATGGTAGCTTTAGAATTGAAATTGTATAGAGAATTTTAGTTGTAATATAAATGACCTTTTTTGAGTTCTGTCGAAAATAAAAGTTTTCTTTGCACCACTTGCTTGTATTTTTACAGAATATCTTGTATATTCACCAGGATTTTTTATATCTAAAAAACTCATTACAATTATCTGCTGTATTTCAATTTTGTCCATATAATTTTTAAATAAATTTTCTTTAACCATGAAATTTAAAGTAAATATTGACTATCTACTATTTTTAGTTTTGTTTACTTGAAACATGTAACCTATTATAAATCTCATCTGCTTTTCCCTAAAGCACGAAACAAACTGTAACTTTAACATTTTAGCTTGTTTTTGTTATTTATAAAGAAACAAGTATCTCTGGCATACTGTTTTGTAAGTAATATTTTAAAAGAGTTTTCTTGAGAATATTAGTTTTAAGCTTATTTTATTTCAACAAAATACATGTAATAAAAATGTATTAAAATAAATTGCATTCAAAATGGAAAAAACTCTTCATGAACAAAATCTGTTTTACAAGATGTTGTTCATTTTCTGACAATAAATGGTGCATATGTTTGTATACATCTAGAATATCACTCGAAGATTTTGTTTAGACAGGATGAAACAACTTCTATTTCGCATGGATTAGCAATGTTTGTTCTTAAATCGCAAGTCAAAGCATGCAACACATTCTGGTCTCAGTATTTTAGTTTCAACATAGGATCATGTAAACCTCTTTATTTAAACAATCTGACATTTTTCTTCGAGGTCTAAAATAAAAATTAATGGGCTGAAACAATGATAAAGATGTGCACCAAATCCAATAAAAATTATTCATAGATACCTAGAGATACACATTAGCAAACCAAAGCATGCGTTTCCAAATGCACATTAGCTGTTATGCAATCTATTCATGCATATACCAAAAATTAAAAAAAATTCTTAGAATCTAGGCAAACTAGAAATTGGCTCGGCCCGCTCGTGTTAAATCAAATTAGAGTAAAGAAGTTTGTGCAAAAACAGAATTAGCCATACTTGTAGTAGTCTAAATGTTAATGATTGTTTCTGCAGAAGCTAGAGAGAAATATCTGAATGTTACTCTCTTTTGACAATGAAACAAAGCATATTTTGTACCTCAACACTTAATGCCATTTTATTAATTAGGAAAATGGTCATTTGAGTTAGAACTATCTCTAGTCTGTTTTAACTAATGACAAATATTATGGTTCACACAAGCGTCACAATTGTATTCTGTAACTTATAACATGTCCTAAAATGAACAATTCCATTTCCACATCACCCATGGGGTAGGAATCATGATGCGCTTTTTTTATAGAGGTATCGCCAAGAACCCTAATCCTCTTAAGCAGCAGTTTTCATCTTTATTTACCTTGTAAACTTGTTTGATTTGTCAAAGGATTACTAGATATTGGATGAATGAAAAAGTCGATTCCGAAACCCCGCCAAATAAGTTCACTGAGGATCCCAATAACAAGTTTCAGGAAATGTTTACGACAATCTGATTTTAAGGATTCCAATAAACTTCTAAAACCTGTATATAAAATTGACAAAAGTAGACTTAAAATATATTTGAATGCCCTGTAATACAGTGAAAACTGAAACTATAGATAGATGGAAGTGAATAAATAACGAAACAGGATCACAAAGGCACAGCTAGCATAATTTGTCCGAGTCATCAATGTAAACGGCCGAGTGATGATAAAATGATAACGATGGTGTGTTATGGTACAAGAGCCACAAATGGCCAAGCTACACTAGACAAAATTAAGACTGACAATAAACTAAATAAAAAGTTGTTTAGAAATGATGAGTTGGACTAGTCAATATGCAGTAATTAAGTCGAAGCGACAACAAAAGACACATAGAAGCTAAAGACGGTTCTTGACAAACAACGTATAAATTTTTCTCTGGTGAGGTCCTGAAGGCACAATAACAGATTCTAAATGTGGGGTGATGCACTGTATCGAGCTTTCGCAAGTCTGACAGATGGAACCATAGGTAGTATCTACAGAGTGAAGTCTGAAACGAATTATAGATCTTGACCATGGAGGATCTGCTCCCCGAGATGTTTTTGAGGATACTTTTAGAGAATTTACACAATACATCCATAGCTGAACAACATGCGAGAGGAAGCAAATTTCTGGTCAAAAATGATACCTAGAAATCTTACTCTGCCCTACCTTGTAATACCACTCAGAAAGATCTTTGGATCAAGATGCAGGTTCCAACATCTGTAGAAATTAACACAGGATGTCTTTTGAGATATACGACATGTCACTTCCCTGGCACATACTTACCAACTTTTACGGATTATAGTGGATGTATATAGTTTGGTATTAAAACACTACTGCTTTGCAAAGTTTCTGCAGTTGATAAAAATGTGAATTTTTACCTATGCATTTTTAAACACAAATAATACTAGTTATTGTGACATACGGATATTTCTAATACACATTAATTCATGTATTAATGTTGTGTTTATGGCAAGGGGCATTCAGGGGTGCAAAAGTTTCACTGATGCAATTTTTAAAGTTGGCAAGTATGCAATGAGAGGTCTCTTGAGATTGTTATGAGGGAAATATTTTGAAAACAATATACACAGGATAGGCCACTTGCAACTATTTCAAAAGTTTTACAAAACTACTAAATATTAGAATCCATTTAATTTTAGAAGAGTTAATTTTTAAAATAAATGATAATAAACAAGAAATTAGAGAAACACAAAAGTTCATAATGACAACAACTGAAACGTTAGAAAATACGCACCATACAAATGATAAAACACTTGAATAAGTTTTAGAGAATTTCCTAGATTTTAGAATCATTTAAATTTTTGAAATACTTTTTAACATGAAATAAACAATAAATGAAAGAAACAACCGTTATAATAATCAAAAAGAAACTTTGTAAGAGAAGACTAATTCTATCATTTATAAGAGTAGTAGAAGTAATTCAGAAACGTAATACTTAAGTAACATTACAAGCCAACTGCAACACTGCTCTTGTAGATAACTTTCGCTGATACGCGCAATTATAAGAAACAAATCCGCTCGCTGTTCTTCAGTTTAAAATATTTACTTCAGTTTTAGCTGATCTAACCCTAAAAAGTTCTCGGAAAAGAAAATACTGCTGTATTGTCTGTACTTACCCACTTCAGAACTTAACCTAAAAAAGTATAAACAAAAACCGCTAGGAATTTTTTTTTTTCCCGCTCATGCTTCTATACTCACATACTCTCGAAATCAGAGTAATTGAAATCTAGTTCTAGTCCCTCCCGTCAGATAAGCCACACCTTCCATATACTTAAACAGTTTGCGCATGCGTAGTTTAAAAATGGTTCCACGGGATAGAGTTGCGGTAAGACTCTTGTGTTTTCAACAAGCTACTGATGACACTGACGACGGTCCAGGATCAAACCCGAAGGGTAGGTAGGTATTTCAATATACGTCATACTAAGGCAATATAATAGGCTATTTATGAGGGTCCAAGGTCAATCCCAACGGGAAAGATCAGAAGACAAATCGTAATTTTGCACCACGGTCAGATGACGACAAACCCGGTAATGGTAATGGTAATGGTAATTTTAGTTAACGTCATACTAGAGCAACACAACGGGCTATTGACGACGGTCCGGAATCAGTCCCTTAAGGGAAAGATTCGAGGACAACACCTCGTAATTTTGAACCACGGTCAGATGACGAAGCAACACCTGAGCTGGCACCCCACTCTCCAAACTTCCACGCCAACCCAACGTGAGGACTTTCGGCCACGACAGATTTAAGGTGCACCAGCCGCCTCTACACCATACGTTTACAAACATCCATGCCCGGACCCGGATTCGAACCAGGAACCTTCCGATCTAGAGGCTAACACCTTAACCACTATACCGGTTGGTCGGCATACGACAAACCCGGAGGGTAATGCTAATTTTAATTAACGTCGTACTAGAGCAACACAACGGGCTATTGACGACGGACCGGGATCAGTCCTTTAAGGGAAAGATCCGAGGACAACACCTAGTAATTTTGAACCACGGTCAAATGACGAAGCAACACCTGAGCCGAGGTCAACGCCTTTTCGTTGGCCTCGCCTGAGCTGGCACCCCACTCTCCGAACTTCCACACCAACCCAACAACAAACCCGATAGGAAAGATGAGACAACACTGCTCATCTAACAGTGATTGTTAATTAAGTGTTATTTCTTCAATAATATATTGTTATATTTTTTTAATGTAAATGAGCGATACAACTATACTCGTTGGAGTGGTAGCAAACGGGACAGTGGACGATTACTTGCCAAAGTGGCAACCTTCAATTTATGCTGTTTTTAAGGCAACCCTATTTAGAAGTTTAGAACTGAAGACGTTATCTGATTGGAATTAAACGTGCTTTGAAGAGAAATTAAACGTGCTCTTATTGGTTTAGATTTTTTTTTTTTCTGGTTTAACGATAAGCGATAACCACGCTTTATCCACCACTTCTTTTTTTATCGTTTCAACGTGCAGTTGTTACAATTATTGTAAGAAGAAAGGCCATTGGATTAAAGATTGTTATAAACGGATTGCTGATGGAAGACCAAAAAAGAGAGACACCAAAACAAATAATTTTATAAAAATAATACAAGGACAGAGATCTCAAGGGAAGTAAATGTCTTCGTGCAATCAATAGATGATCATGCATTTGTTACAGAAAGTGATGACAGAGAAAACTGGAACTTTGATAATGGTGCCACAAGACATATTACTCTAACCAAAATCAATTTTTCAAAACCTTATAGTGAATTTGAACACTCTGTAAAAGTAATTTCAGCAAATGAACAAGAAGCTAAAGTTTTGGGTCAAGGAATAATTGAAGTTGCATCATTTGTGGATGGAACTATTCTTCATTTAGTTCTTGAAAATGTATGGTATGTGGGTCATTCCATATCAAATCAACCAATAAAAAAATTATTTCAAACCTTGACGTTTTCAAAATGTATCATATTTAGTGATTGTGTTCTTCTCATCAATATGATCAAAAATACAATTGTTTAATTTTTTTAGACTTTTCGTTTTTGAGTTATAAATTTTTGAAAAATTCAAAAACACTAGTTTTTAGGAACGTTTTGATATATTTAAAAGCACGTAACTCAAGAACCGTTTGTACTAGAAAGCTCAAATCTGTACCATTCTCTAAAGAATTACAGGGGCTTTAATTTGACATATAGCTTGAGTGTACCACATCACTTTATATATTTTTAAGGCTACACAGTACCCTTTAAAAAAAATTCTACAGACAGTAACATTAAAAATAATTAATGACTTTTTTCAGCTTATATTATTAAATTGAATCCAATAAAAAAAAAGTCAATTTAGCAAGGACCATTATTTTAAAATATTGAAATTTTAGAAGTTTTTTAAACTTTTATAAAGTGTCAATTTTTAATATTTCAAGTGATTTATATTTCTTGGATAATTGGGAACAAAAGTCAGTCTCATTGTTGAATTTTAATAATTATTATTGTTGCTAAACCTGAAAAAAACATGAAAATTCTAAAAATATTACCTTTAACATTTTTTTAAAAGATTACTAGAACTCTCAGACCTAAATCCATACTAACTTTTATAGTACATATATATATATGAAAGTATCTACAAAAACTTCTAGACTGTATCTTGTACAGAAAAAAAGCCTTAGGGAATTGAAAACACTTGCATCCACAAAAATAAAAGTCTGTCCAAAATGCATTTTAAGTTTTTGAAGTCATAAAACAAAAACTAATAATGCTTGTAGAGCTCTAATTTTTTAATATGTTATTTACCAACTTATAAAATGCAGTAAAACACTAATTTAACTTAATTTGATTGAATATATTTTTTAATTCAAAATATTATATTTTCAAATGATGAAAAACATTTGTTACGGCAGCGACAAATCATTTATCTTAATCTTAACTAAATATTTTCATAAGAAATATTTACCAAATTTTGATTATAATATATTATATATAACAATCGTAACTAAATATTGGTTTTGAAAAAGACATTTTTATCAATATTGGTTAGCTAGTAATGAGAATCAGAAGAGAACGCAGAACATAAACTAACAGATACGATTTTAGTAGTGAAAGTTGAAGATAATAGCCATTTCACCAAAGGAATTGATTTTATTCAAAAATATTTTTAATTGTAAGAATGTAAAACTACAACAAAACAGCCCCCTCCTCTATGCTGTCCAATTTTGACACTGACAACACTCAGAAAACTTCAAATATCTTTAAAACTAATTGGATATCAGATCTAGAATTTTGAGGCACGCTTCCCAACTGTATGGGCCATCGAAAAATACAAAAAAAAATCGACATTTTTGTCATTTTTAAGGTATTGTGTAGCCTTAAATACAAAAAAAATCGGAATTTTTAATTTTGATGAAAAAATTATATTTTACCCTAAACCTAAATAGTAAGTTGTGTACAAAGTTTCATGATGGTATTCCAATGGTGTCATATTAAAATAATTTTTTATCTGAATTGAGACATGTGAAAATTCGTTACGTTACCCTAAATAAAAATTAATATCTTAAATAACTATTTTATTTAAATTTCATTTTCCCCTATTTTATTTAAACAACAAATTCAACTTACTTTACACTCAAGGAACAATTTGTTTTTTCTTCTTTTAGCACTTGAAATTAGTAAAGGATTATTTCTAATGGATTTTGGAGGTTGGCTTTGGTGGCAAATCTTTTTACCTTACCCCCTACTCCATCTCACAAACTCCCTTCCCATCTTCAAATTTGGTGTTAACGCTTTACAGAAAAGTTAATAGTCCATAAAGTTAATCCTATGTCTGAGAAATTATTTGCCAAATCAATAGATTTGCAAAAGCTGAACTATTTTTCCGATGGTTCAGCTGCACAGTACAAAAATCGCAAGAATTTTCTGAACCTTTGCTATCAACAATGAGGACTTCAAGTCAAGTCAAGTAGTTGATGTTATGGGGTACATGGTCGCGTAGCGGCCTTCATCTCCAGTATTAACAGTAAGTTTCTTGATGAATGGCGTTTTCTGGTTTGCGGGAGCTGCTGGGCTTCTCAGTTGAAACTGAGAGCTGAGGATTACGATGAGTATGGCTGCTTTCTCCATGGGCGTGGCGTCTCTGCGGACCTGCTTCATAACTGCGGAGATGCCTCCAGCTCAACGAAAAATGTCTCTGATGACTTTAAATAGTTCGACGAATTCGGAACTGCCCTCCAATGGGCTTCTAGGGGGGAGGTCTTTGCTGTGGGCGGGAACTTGTGGACTTGTGTTGATTTTACGGCATTTGCAAAAGAGATCCCTAGTCAAATTCTGGTGGGGAGTGTCTTGAATTTTGGTTTTGGGAATAGCTTGGATCCCTTCCAGGATGCTATGTGTCCTGTTTCTTGGCAGTTGATGCACTTGGGAACTTCCAATCTGGGGGCTTTGGATCCTCTTGTCGGGTGTTGTTCACCGCATTTCAGTCACCTTGGGGACATCATGCAGTTTCTTGCGCTGTGATCAAATCCGTTACAATTGTAACATTGAATAGGTCGGTTTGTTCTGTATTTTTCGATGACTATGGACAGTTAGAGACATTCTATGAGGTTGAGGATGGACTGGGCTTCTGGAGTCTTAGTCATTTCGATAAGGAAGAGTGGGTAGATTGCCTTAGAGTGCCTATATAATAAGAGTGACGACATACGAGAAACACTCCCTGATTGGCTTAGAGACCTAGCTCCCGTAGACTTAACATGGGAACTTTTTGTGTGTTCGAGAAAAACGTGTGTATATTAAATTAAAAAGAAAATATAGCTTATTCATGTTCCATTTCGTGTTCTAGAATGTTTATTTATTATTATTTTAGTGTTTTGTCAGTATGAATTTGAAGACTTTTTTTTAACATCATGGTGTTTCCCGCAATCTTAGTTAGCTCGTTGTGCAATCCATCTCATCAATTACGCGTGTAATTGACCGTTTTTTTTCTTCATTTATACAGAATGTATCCATATTATAACAATCATATGCTTTTTGTTCTCCTTGAAATGATATATTAATTCGCCCAGCAACCTTCTTTGAGACGATTCTGGTAGAAAAATTGCTGCCGCGCATGCGCATTGGGCCAAATTTGGTCCCTTGTTGCCACTCTTATTATATAGGCACTCTAGATTGTCTTGGTGCGTGTACTTCGGAGTTGCGAAACTTTGACTGTCGGGAATCTCTATGATCGGAGATCTTGAGTGATGTCTGCAGTTGAAGTTGGGATAGGGAGGCCTTTCAGGACTCAATTTTGTTCTCTTGCAGGAAGCTGGTGACATTCTGGTGTTGGGTCGGGGTTTGGACTCGTATTTTGATGTAGTCTTTTGCCATTTGGAATTTGATGCTGTCTCCGAATTTTTATCTTATATCTTGTAGCTTTGTCGCGTAACCCTCTGTGAATTTCATCATTATGAGTTCAATGGGCCGAGTGTTTAACGTCTGATCATTCAATACAGCGAAGTTGTTGGCGGTCTCGATTGGTACGGTAGGAGAGTTTTCGATTGCTTTTGCCCTCCGTTTCTTGGGTGGATTTTTGAAGAAGTCATCGTCCTTGATGTGAGAGTCGCGAATTCTTCCTCTTTCATCTTTAAGGGTAGTTCTTCACGTTTATTGAAGTTAAGTTGATGGAATACCACCTTGCTTCATTTATCTGTTTTATTATCTTCTCTTGAATCACTGATACTAAGGAAGCTTCCATATCCCTGACAGTCATAGCTTTCATAGCTGATGTTGGAGCTCACATTTAGACCTGCCAAGTTTGAGCAGCCAAAATCAGTCACCAAATCTTTTAGGACACTATAAATATAAATATCAATAAATTATTTTCATGGCAGATACAAGACTCTTCAGCTTTCACACATGAGGATTTTAGACTTTTGGCACGCATTACTTTCAAGTGATCTGGCTTCTACGGAAAATTTGTGATCTACACTTATTTCGTGTTTTTGC